>CM017906.1:16084263-16657655 GCA_008369825.1 Triplophysa tibetana | reverse complement strand
GTTTTTTTGACCGTATCAGCGAGAGACCTTCGCTTGAGGACACAGGCAAAGCTGGATACTTGACAGTATTTTCATTCACCATCACTCCTGCTAACATGTCTATGAAAAAGTTTTTAAGGTTATTCCATGATACAAAAGTGTGATATTAAATGTGCATAGCTTTTGAGTAAATGTATAAAGGCTAGTGACCATACTACAATGCTTCTGTTTCCATTTGTGGTTCAGAAAACCATGAGCTGATACATTGAAGTTAATTGTTCTGAGAAAAACACTGCAGTCGGTTCAAGATTAAACCGCCGGTCTAGTCAAAGGTGAGACTATATTAGTCATGGGCTGCATGACCAAACCATTGGAAACATTTTCTTGACTTTATATTATATTTATTAAAGTATTTGCTGAAAATGAAAATATGTCACACATAGGCCTAAACACTCATGTGATGTTAAAACACAAATTCCAGAATAAACAGTTGGATATATTTGTTTGGCAACGCTTTTGTTCACACATCAAGGCAAAACAGAAAGTTTGTTAACTTAAAATCTTCTTCAGAATTTGAATATTTATACAATTAGATACTGATTTAAACATTTGAAAAACATTACTATTGTCATCAACATCTTTCAGATATTGCAAATAATTTCAATGGTTGGGTAATCAACATTTCTGACATCAGAAAGCAGTGAAAAGAAACTGTATGGTTTCCAAGACAACTTCATTATTTACAGATAAGCTTCATTATGCATCGGTTTCAAAAATTTTTGATGCAATTTAGCTAGTGGTTGTTAAAAAAAACAAGTTAGGTTATTAATTCACAAACCATTGAAAGATCCTTTATTGTACAGATTATTATTATATATTATTATTATTATTTTATTTCAAGGCAATTTACTAGACATTCAAGGACACCGTACACAAATAGAGATTTACTTTGACAGCTTTTTAGCAACATACAGTAGGTGCTGTTGATCTGGCTGGTCTTAATATTTTAAACAGATTGGAAAACGTCTTGGTTACGTATGTAACCTCAGTTCCCTGATGAAGGGAACGAGACGTTGTGTCGAGAACGACAGATGGGGTTCGCCCTTGAGTACCAATCAACTCTGACTACTATAGAAAAGGCCAATGAAATTTGGCGAATGAAATTTGCATGCCGGACTCCGCCCCCGGATATCCGGTATAAAACGAAGCCGGCGTGCAGCATTCATTTAACTCTTGTTCTGAAGAGCCTGAGAGCCTCTCAAACTGCAACAGAAACGATACGGGTTTGTGGCATAAGGGACACAACGTCTCGTTCCCTCCATCAGGGAACTGAGGTTACATACGTAACCAAGACGTTCCCTTTCTGTCGGTCTCTCGACGTTGTGTCGAGTACGACAGATGGGGTTATCCATGGAAAACGCCACAAACGCTGTATCGCGTCACAATCTCAGCGAAGCAACGGTGACAAGCCTGGGCGTGTCAGCTCGAAGCTTTCGTGAAACTTGTAACCTTCCAGTGTGGTGGTCGGGGGGTTCCAGAGCTTTCTAGGAGAAAGATGGATACAGCCCTGACCGGTAACTTTCACGGACGGGGCCTTAGCTCTCTACAGGCAAGAGGCCGTCTGGTACGGTTTATACCGGGAAAGCGCACTCTAAATCAGAGAAGCGCTGCAGAGGCCACCTCCTACCCGTGGGGAGGAATATGGTGGAGAATGAATGGTCTCGTCCTCGGAGGAGAACGCATAGAACGTGCGGACTGGGTAGTTAACCGCGAGGTGGAGGTCCACCTTGGGAAGCTCATGGGTTACCAAGTGTGGGAACCATTGTCATGAGGGTATGACAGACAGAACAGCCCGCGGTGGGGGTGTTACTGCGTCTGATAGCACAGGTCCGGTTAGAACTATGTGAGATAGGTCATGATATATCCCGGCCTAAGGGGGAAGGCTGCTCTGCCCAGCCAACCCCCAGGAGGTGCTTGCTTAGTGATGGATGGAATGCCTGTTCTTAACCAGTGTCTGGGTAAGAAGGAAGGTTGGTGAGGTATCAATTCTCTTAGCCATGTGTTTGGGTAAGAAGAAAAGGTAGATAGCACACTGACCCAACCTCTGGAGGGTGGGAAGGTGCTTTCGCAAGCATACGCCCCCCCGGATGCCAGTCCTACATGTCGCCACGCAGGACGTGGGCTGACACCGGGTTTACGCGAAGGCTGTTAACCCTTGCGAAGGTGTTTGGGCGTAGCCCAACCCGCAGCTCTACAGATGTCTGCTAGAGAGGCGCTTCTGCCAGTGCCCAGGAGGTGGCTAAACTCCGTGGAGTGAGCCCTCACTGCCAATGGGCATGGAGTCTGAGATCGGAATGCCGTCGTAACAGCATCCACGACCCAGTGCGCCGGCCTCTGCTTGGAGACAGCCTTCCCCTTCTGCTGTTCTCCAACACAAACAAGGAGCTGGTCAGAGCTACTGAAGCTCTGCGTGCGGTCCAGGACACAACACGGATGGGGTTGGGTCTTCCTCCCCGATGGGGAGCGCCTGCAAGTCCACCACTTGGTCCCCGGAGGGAGAAGTGGGAACTTTGGGCACGTATCCGGGCCTGGATCTCAAGATAACGTGAGAGTTTGCCAGGGCCGAATTTAAGGCGATCCGGGGACACAGAGAATGCTTGGAGGTCCCCTACCCTCTTGACGAAGCGAGCGCCAACAGGAGGGCCGTCTTACTCAGGTGAGGAAGATCGGAACCTGCGAGGGGCTCTCAAGAGGGTATGGAGCGGAGATGAGGCGGATTCCGCCCTCTCGCGCCCCTTAGGAACCTGGTGACCAGGTCGTGTTGCCCTAGAAACTTTCAATCAACTGATTCGTGATGAGTGGCGATAGAGACTACATACACTTTCAGTGTGGAGGGGAGATTTTAGTCTCCAGTCTCGTGAGCAGGGGAACACAATCCTGATCAAGCACCTCAGTGGGTTAGTCTCGTTGAGAAAGACACCAGGAAGAGAAGAGGCGCCGTCTAGAGGCGTGTAACCGCCTAGTAGATGGGGCCATAGCCTGGATGATGGTCTCAGCCGTATAGGGGGAGTAGCCATCTCAGGATCTTCTCATCCCGTCTACTGACCAGACATGGGAGTTCCAGAGGTCTGATCTGGGATGCCAGAACGTGTCCTTCTCCTGAGAGAGCAGGTCCTCTGTCAGGGGAATGGTTCAGGGGAGTCGCTGTCCAGAGCATCAACTATGAGGCCAAGTGCGGTTAGACCAGTACGGTGTAACCAATACACTTGGTGCTGCTCTTCCCTGACCGTGCACAGTTTTTTTGCAAGGAGGCTCCTGGGGGGGGGGGGAAGGTGTGCTTCCGCCCGTCCCGTGGTCAGCTGTGCGCCAGGGTATCCGTGCCGAGGGGGGCCTCGGTCAGGGAGTACCAAAGCAGACAATGGGTGGTGTCGTGGGAGGCAAAGAGGTCTATCTGTGCCTGTCCGAACAGTACCCAATTGAGCTGGACCGGGGGTGGAGTCGCCACTCTCCGCAAGGCGTATACTGACGAGAGAGCGCGTCGGCTGTCTGGTTCAGTTTGCCTTAGATGTGTGTGGCCCGCAGGGAGCGGATCACCTGCTAACTCCACAGGAGGAGGCGTCGGGCAAGTTGTGTTAGCTGCCGTGAGCGTACGCCACCCTGGCGATGTACACTACGGCTCACATGCTGTCCCGGAGGACCAACACGTGCTGGCTCTGCACTAGAGGCCGGAGCCTTCTCAGCGCAAGCAGCACAGCCCACAACTCTAGGCAATCCAGCGCAGACGGGGCCCCGTCCAGCGCCCTGCTTCTGCGTGCCCGTTGCACACTGGACAGCTGCGCCTTCATGGTGACAGAGTTTAGTTCCATACCGAGAAAGAGGATGCTCTGCACTGGGGAGAGTTTGCTCTTTTCTCGGTTGACCTGAAATCCCAATCGATCTAGATGCCAGAGCACCAGGTCCCTTTGTGTTCACAACAGATCCCAAGAGTGTGCCAGGATAAGCCAGTCGTCGAGATAGTTCAGGGACAGACCGAAAGGGAGGACTCTGTACTGACATGCCCACCCCTCGAACGCGAACCGTGGAATGGGGCGGTGTCGAGAGGATCGAGACATTAGAGTAAGTGTCCTTCAGGTCGATTGCCACGAACCAATCCTGACACCTGATAGATGCCAGGATGCGCCTCTGCGTGAGCATCTGAACGGCAGCTTGTGAAGGTGCTTGTTCAGGGTACGCAGACCGGTGGGGCACAACCTGCCGTCTTTCTTGGGAATGATGAAGTGTGGGTCGTGACCCACTGAACATCTTGGTTTGAGGGACGAACTCGATGCCTGTTTTGCCAGAAGGGTGGTGACCTCTACCCGAAGTACGGAGGCGTCCCTGCCTCTGTCAGAGGGAGAGATGATGCCCTGAAACTTGGGAGAGTCTCTGGCGAACTGGATCGAGTAACCAAGACGGACCGCCCGCAAGGCAAGCGAGACAGTGTGGGCAGCTCTGGAGCTCCCAGGGACTGTGACAGGGTGACCAAGGGGACGGTCTGCTTCATCATTCCCACAGGGGGTGGTTCGTCGGCTGGCAGAGCTAACCATCTGTCGCGGGGGTCCCCGGAGGGAAGGTTGGCTCCGCCTTTTTACCTGCCTGGCGGGACAACGGCACGCACTGTCGGTTGAGAGTGGTGACAGCTGTCGTATGTGTACGACCTCACACCTCGCCAGGGTGTGAGGTCGGTTCGCCGAGCACAGTCCAGTGGAGTGTGCGATCGGCTGTAAGTACACCCGGGGAGAACGGACAAGGGCCCGGCTTTGGCTACGAGGCAGGAGTCGTCCCGTACCGACCGATCAGAGCCATGGCTATGAAGGTTCGGGCCCGAAGTTGTCCTCCCTGGGGTCTTCCTGTCAGTGTCCCTTCTCGCGAGAAGGTTGCTGACGGGGTGGAAGTTTCCCCCTCGACCTCTGCTACCGGGGTGCCGCCTGTGGGGGCACAGGAACCGGAGCCGATGTCGAAGGGGTCCTGGGTTGAAGGGAAGCAGACCTCACGCGGGATCTCGGAGGCCTCTAGGCGGCCGAGTCGCGGCGTGGAAAAGTGTAGCTTAGTCCCACTGTCTGCTTCACCGTCAAAAACTGCTGAGCACAGTCCTCGACGGTGTTACCAACAACCCACCCTGCGAGATGGGTGCATCAAGAAAGCGGACTGCCTTGGTGTCACTCCTCTGCACAAGGTATAACCGGGGGTGTCTCTCCAGGACCACTACCGTGGACATCGTCCGACCCAGGGCCCGTGCCACCGCCTTGGTCGCCCGTAGAGCGCTGCCAGCGGTGGCACGGAGATCCTGCATTATACCCGGGTCGGCCTTACCCTCGTGGAGCTCTCTCAACACCTAGGCCTGGCGGACCTGCAGGATGGCCATGGCGTAGAGAGAGGAGGCAGCCTGGCTCGCAGCATCGCAAGCTTTCGATACCGTGATGCCAAAGTCTTGCGTGCTTAGGGCGGTAGGTTTGGCCGATTCCCCTCAGGTGGTAGCCGTCCGCGGCACAGGTGCACCGCGGGCGGACGTTCCACCCGGGGGATCTCGACGTAGTCCTTGGCTGCCCCACCATCGAGGGAAGTAAGGGAGCCGGAGCTGGTTTCACAGGAACGATCCGTGGAGCGTTCCAAGTTTTACACAGCTCCTCATGCACTTCCGGGAAAAACATGGCACCCGGGCTTTGCGCGGTTTGCACCGCACTCCGACCTCAGGAACCACGCATCCCCGGGTTAGCACGGGTGACATCACTTCTGCTTCCTCCTGAACTCCACCCGGGGGTGGAGCTCAGATTCGTCAGAGCCGGATGCCAGTCTCCCTCCGATGCTGCGAGCGACGTCTCATCTACGTCACACATCGTTTCCGAGTGTGTGCGTGAGAATCCGGACGGTATGCCACCGCCGGTTGGGGAACATTTAGAAGAGCGAATCGGGGTGCGATCGGCCCGTGAGCACTTGGCTGGCGGGTTTACGTTCGCAGAGTTCCCCATATCACTAACGCTGCTAACGTGGGTGGTCATCGGGGCCGTAGCCACAGATGTCACAGCCCTGGTAGCAAACGAAATGGTGGCTGGTTCCCGTAGGAAGACATCCACCCGTGACCGCAAGTTCTGAATGACAATCTGCCCGCAGTGCCGGGCAGATGTGTCAACGAACGCTGCTTCAGTGTGCTGGACGCCCAGACACCTACAGCAGCGATCGTGTCCATCCCCCTCCTCGATGAGGGTACCGCATCCAAGAGAACAGCGGGACATGGCACACTGGAGAATGCTCAGTCAGTCCTGAAAAGGACTTTTAGAAAATCTCTAACACCTTCGGAACCGCCGAGACGCCCAGGGGAAGGTCGCTGCAGGTAGGGACGATCCGCTGCAACACGTCGTAGCACCAGCAGTGTAGTTTGTAGAGGATTTTGAATCCTGAGTTGTAATCATGAGCGAAGGCTCTGAAGAACAAAAGGTAAATGAATGCTGCACGCCGGCTTCCTTTTATACCGGATATCCGGGGGCGGAGCCCGGCATGCAAATTTCAATCGGAAATCAAAAGGAAATCAGTATTAACAAATAAACGACAGCAATCCAGTTCTCGGTTAATTGTTTCCAGTGATAATAAATAATGATATTAATAATCTTACCTGTAATTTATTTGGGTCTTGAGGCTCTTTTAAATGTTGCATCTGATGCAGTTCAGTGTTATAAAGTTGTGAACTGTTTCCAGATCTGTTCCAACATCCATTTTCAACAATAACAACATGTAAGAATCCTAATTGCAGTGAATTTAGAGTCAATATTTGTTGTCATTAAAAATAATTCCGAGAGCTTTTGTCTTTTCTAATTAATATTAAGTCATTTCACAATTTCAACCTCACTTAAAGCGACACTTCGATTATCAGCATTATCTTAAAATCAAACTTACTGTATATCTGAAAGATCTCACCTGTAATGATCAGAACTACATTCAACAGACCTGATATGAGAGTGAAAGTCTTCAATTGTGTTGAGTTTTGCTCTGTTACATTTATGTGATTCTTGCACTCAGTTGTATTGAACTCACTCAGTTGAGTTGATTCTGACACTAAAAATATGCATTTCTTTCAGTTACAGTAATGACTGTCAGTCTTCTCAAACACCATAACTCAGTGTAAACAGATTTTTGTAATACTGAGTTAAACAACATATTCCCTTTTCGATAGATCAACCAAGGAGAAGCTCAACTGATGTTAATAATCACAGTAACCGTAATGTTTTGGTCACTGATGGATCAAAAGTACTTACCAATGATGTTCAGTCTTGTGCTGTGACTGAGTTTTGGAGGTGTATCTATGTTCATACAGTAATAAACTCCTAACTCATCTACAGTGACGTTATATATGACCAGACGATGTTTAGATTGAACTGAATATTTGTTTATCAATGTTTTATTGAAGTGAAAGGCAAATGTTGGGTTTGAGAATGAGTGCAGTATCACTGTAGGAGAATCTGATTGTTTCTGTAAAACCCAATAAACGTCCTCATCATCCAGATCACAGTTTATAGTCACATTCTGTCCCAAATCAGTCAGTTGATCTAAAGCCTCTGCAGCCTGACACAAGATTAGTAGATCTTTATGATAAAAACAAGGAAATCACACATTCATATTGTCAAATGGATTAACAAATGCAGCATTGAAAGTGGCAGATATTATTAACCCCCTTTTAAAAACGGAAAACATTTTCTAACAAAGAGCATCATAACGAACAATAAACTCACAGAGCTGAAGCTGAATAATCCTCATGTTGTTGCTTTTATCTGAACACGTTAATGTAATAAAAACTGCTTCACACCACACACTACATAAAGTGAATTCATCTGCAGAGCTCTATACAAAAGGTCTCAATCGTCAAATAGGAAGTCAAGTGTTTTAAATTTGAACACTATGGGGAGACTTCCTCAATTCAGCTAGACAAGTATCCTCTAAAACAACCAGTTAAGTTGTGTAATCATTATTTAATTGATAAAGGAGGGATATGCAGTTTTATTTTGCATTTGATTATTCAATAGTCACACACTTCAGAGAAGTAAAATAGTTCAGTGATGAATAATAGTGTCTGACTAGTGCTGTCAATCTAATCTTATTTAGTGGCTTGACATCTCAACTCACCAGACAGAGAAACCAAGTGTGTATATTAAAGATAATCTGAGAGCGTATACTAGATGACATTAGCAAATGCATTTACTTAAACACAAAGCTGACACATAACATGAGTCTTCTCACTGTTCCTTTATACTAATGCACTTGTGATAACTTAAGAAAATGAGATGACAAACAGTTTCCTTTACGTTTAGTCTTGGCCGATAGTTAACTGCTAGTTGTATAACTAACAAAGTTTGCAAGCATACCCTATGTGTTCAGTAGGTAATGCTAATAAAATAATAACACACTTTTTAATAAAATAATACTACAAGAAAATTAAAGAGAATATTCGGTATTAACTAGAGGAAAACCTGTCAGTTCGTCCATCCATTGAGTGAACACGTACAGTTTGGCCAGGTTCGTGGCATTAAAGTTAACTTTTGAAGAACACTCGCAATCCTTGACAGGGAGTGATTTTTCCTTGACATTATTAAAAAGCAAGCAAACAAAACATGCTACCCAGCCTTAGTTATGTTGTCAGAGGGATCTTTCTGCCCCCACCAACGCTTCGCCCACAAAAATGTGTCACAATGTTAATTTACAGAAATTGTGTCTATAGCCACTAATACCATAAATCATATTAGCAAAAATTTTTATCTTTATGGCAAAATATTTGAATGTGTGACTATTATATTCAAAACAAAAAAAGAATCAAAATAAGATAAAAAAATCAACAAAATACATGTTTTGGATCAGTGTGAATTAAACTTTAAATGACTGGATTAACATCAATGAAAGGTCAGCTTTATGTATTTATTTCTTTGGCTCATGCCTGAGATTGACTATATAGATTAAAGTCAAACTGTTTGAAGTATAAAGATCTTTGTTACGTATAGTAAGTTAGTTACTGAATATGAATATCTAGCACTGAACATTCTCTGATGAATTATACATTTGAATGCAGCAAAGTGCTAAAGTTTCCATTTAAGGTTTGGAAGAACACTTAACAACTTGATAAAGACTAAAATCTGTTGTGTGAATGTGATAAATATGTAAGTGGTTTGAGAAAAACATTGCATCTGTTCAAGATTAAACCACAGGTCTAGTCAAAGGTGAGAGTGTTTTAGTCATTGGTTGCAGAGACCATTGGAACACATTTCTGGGTTTGATTAAACACTTTAGTTGAGTGTTACAACACTGTAACAAACATACATATTTTTTCTAACAAATACATAAACTATATATCTACAGTATATTTTATTTGGTTTGCAACAATCATTTTTTAATACTTAAAGGCAAACCAGTATAGTTTGAAAAAAAATCGGATCTACCAAAACAATTTGAATAATTTACAAAAATAAAATAAAAACAGAAATGCAAAACTTCACACTATATCTCTTTTTATTCTTAAACACAGTGGATAAACATAATTCACATTTTCGTTGTCATGATTATTCTCTTAAACAGACATTTTCAGTGATGATTGACATTAATAAGTTATAATCATTTAACATTTCTTTGGCTCAAGCTATACACACTTTGGTAAGGTGAGAAAATAATCGCTTTATTACAGATCGAAGAAAATGACAGTTTGACCAATCAGATCTATATGGTTATTGTCAAACATATATGCTCATAGAAATTCACATTTTATAGCTTTCTTTGTAGAAATATGAGTGGATGTTAAAATAAACTGACAACATCCTGAAACTATCATGTGCTATCAAAATAATTCAAAAGAATAAAAACATCATTACATCAAAACATCAATATCACTAAATTGTTAAGGTAATATAATTCCTCAAACATATTTCTGTACACTGTGAGATATATATGTCAGGATAGTTGTTCAGATTGTGTTGTCAGCTTTGAAGCAGCACAGTTGCTTTTGTTTCCTGGAACAAGACTTTATGAAGCTTTGAACACATCACTTCTGCACACTGAAAGAGTGAATGAACACATCTCTAAGCATGATGAAGGCAGTTGTTTTTTTAACATTAATCTAAATAATGCTGATATTCTGTACTGTATTACAACTCTGAAACATTTCAGAAAAATTGTGTGATTTGAGATCATTACCTTTAGCTGGTTTGAGATTAGAAAAGCTTCTGTAGGTCACCTGCTGTAGATCAGTGTTAGGGAGTTTTATAAAACCTTCTTCAATTGTTTTATTCCCATCAATACAAGCCTTTAATAGTCCTTTAGAACAACACAATAAAATCAAAGACCTTATCAAAGACAATGTTTATATTGATGTTGAACTAAAGAATAATAACTCACCTATGACCAAAATGAATAAAACACCATTCAGCAGACCAAGTATGAGAGTAAGAGTCTGACATAGTGTCTGATTCTGTTGAATATATTTCACTTCTGTATGATTCTGATGTTTATAACTCATCCCTTCATTTTGACTTTCTGTTGGCTCTGCAAATAATGAGTCACTTTACAATCTTTTAATGTAGCTATACAAATGTGTTCTGTTAGTGAACCTAATTCCAGCATATTAAAGGCACAATTGTGTAGATAAGACTGAATATGAAAACACTTGATTACAACATGAACACTTACCATTTATCTGCAGTCTGATGCCACTGCTGAATTTTGGAGGTGTATCTCTCTTCATACAGTAATAAACTCCTAATTCATTAACAGTGATGTTATTTATAAACAGATGAGTTTTAGATTGAACTGAATATTTCTGTCTGAATGTTGTGTTGAAGAATAAAGATGTTGTTGGCAAAGTGCGTAATATCATCACAGGAGGATCTGGTACTTTCAGTAATAACCAATCAATGTCTCCTTCATCCAGATCACAGTTTATTGTCACATTTTGTCCCAAATCAGTTAGTTGATCTGAAGTCTCTGCAGCTTGACAACATATGAAGAGATCTATAGAAATTATAATCATCATTTCACTATTAAATCTACTGTCAACAAATAAAAAAGTAGAAACTGATTCAACACAGAAAAAGAAGACGTCAATTTTAAATCACTATACTCACAGATATGAAGCTGCGTGATTCTCATGTTGTCTTTATTAGGACACAAATGAGATCTGCTTCTTATTTTTATACTTTGCCCACACCAAACAGGGGAAGTCAAGTTTGCTTTGACCACACTGTAGCCTGTCATGCCATGTTATTCTACACTCTCTCAGTTTCTCATGACCATCATTGCAAGCAATGTAAGGAAGTCAAAATCATTTATTGTGTGATATTAATAAATGTGAAATTTAATTTATTCTAATGCATATTGCATTTCCATGTTAATTGTTAGGTTTTTTTTCATAGGCTACTGTTCTTTTGTTTTTAGTTATGATTTGTTTGTTTGTATGTATGTCTATTTATGTAACATTAAACATTTGTCAAGAATTTTAATTTTACGTTTGCACCAAGGTTTCCTGGGAAGCTGCATTTTATTATTTGCTCTGCTCTCCATAGGAAAACTACAATAAAGTTCACTTTGCCGTTATACTAAAGGAGATATTTTGACTCGGTTTGACTGTTGACGACTCTTTAATGTCATTTCAAACCTGAATGACTGCAAAATACAAAATACTTTGAAGTATGTTCGTAACTGAACAATGGTGGTAACCGCTGACTTCTCAATGTTTTTATGATCATACAGTAGAAGTCAATTGGTACCAACATTTGTCAAATACAACCATATTTTGTGTTCTCCAGAAGAAAGAAATCCATTCTGGTTTGAAATGGCAGTAAGGTGAATAAATGCAATTTTTCATTCATTTTTGGGTGAACCATACCTTTAAGGCCAGGGGCCAGTTTTTTTGTGTGAAAATTAGTATTTCTATTAATGACCAACAGTTTGATAGGCGTAACTGCAAGAGACAAGAGACCAAAATGTCATCACGTACTGCTCTGAAGCACACAAGGTGAAGACTCACATACAGAACGTTATTGGGGAAATCTAGAATCATAAGCCATTCAGAGACAAAACAGGTATGCAATCCACAGAACAGGCACCAGTGTGGAAACTCAGGCACAGGATCAAATAAACAAGCACAAGGCCAAAGCCACAGAGCAGAAAAAAGGGCTCTCAGAATTGCAGTGAGACACTAACACAATTTCACCCTAAATGACTTCGAATGGGCTGAGAAAACAAGAATAATGAAGATAATCAAGGATAATGGGCAAAGGATTATGGGAAGTATAGTGCATGTATGGTGTAATGTCAATGGACAAGAAGGGAGGGCCCTCTGGTGGAGCACACGGGCACTCCAGCTGACAGAAAGTGTAGGTAAATGTTCTGTAATCCATTAAAACAATTGACTTTTTATAAACTTTGTTTTTATATTGCACTTAAACTTAATGTCCCTGTGAAATTAAAAAGATAGTGATTCTGCAACTGCCTACATTGTCAAAGGTACAGTACCCAATGCAAACACACGTAAAGTGAAACTCCTGTGGACTCCTACTTCTCTGAAAGAAAGTTTTTTTTATTTTGACTGTATAGGATGAATCAGAAACAAGCCATATGCATGTCTCAAACCTTCGAAATTGTCTCGGTGCACTTTGGTCAGCTGTCAAAAACTTATCGGTCAGTTAGAATTTTAGAGGATTATTGTTATGAAGACAATGAAGATGAGGATGAAGTTGAGGCTGTGGTTGAGAAATTAAGAGATCATCATTGAATGCTGCGATGTTGCGATATTGAATTATACTGTTAATAAAATCCATCATACATGCAGTCATATCTTATACCTTATTTGTGATAAGCTTGTATGTTTTTAGGCATGTCAAGTAGAGCACACATTACATTATGTGACAAAATGCATAAGATTTCATTAAAAACAGCAGAATTCGCAAAAAAGATATGTAGTTGCATCTCTGACATCTTAGCATTTATCATTTTTATTGTAAAACCGTCGGCTTAGTTCTGTTTGCCTTATCACTTCTCACTACATGGTCTTTAGCGCCTGCCTGCAGACTGTCTTCTTCAATTTGATTGGCTGAATGTTCTGTCTTCATTTGTGCTATTGGCTGAACTGCTGCTTGTCCTCTGGAATTCCGTAAACCTTGTTTGATTGGTCAATCTGTTGAAATTGGGAAGCTATGATGGAAAGCCTGCGATCTTTTGCAAAAAAAAGGCATAACAGCTAATGCTTGTTCTGAATAGTTTTAAGTTTTTGTTTTTGTGCCAAAATTGTGTTGTTTGAGTGGTGTTCTGATCTGCTGAATAGAGAAAAAATCTGAGAATAGTACAGAAAAAGGGAGCAAAACTCAGAGCGGTAAGTAAAAGCATCTGAACGGAAGGAAAGTTGGAAGAAAAATGACACATAAATAAGACAAAGATAATTAAATAAATAAGTAAACATCAAGCAAATTTGTTCCCATTTGTTGGATCAGAGTGAATTAGAGTTTGAATGACTGGATTAACAGCAATAAAGAGCAGACTTTTAGTAAGTCTTAATACACAGTGTTCAAATTACTTAATTTCCACATTACATAAAGTTTGACTCCACAATTCCGACAATTTGCTTTTAATTGGCTTTTATTGCTTTGAGACATATCAAGTTATGGAAGTTTAGAGGTGATGTGATGGTACAATTTTTAAGGTATGTTTGCAGAATTCTCTTCAGCGGATTTGAGCACAAATGTAACCCTTTGTTTTATTACAGATGTGATCGTTCCAGCAATGGTTATCTGTAGGATGAGATGACAATTACATTTAGATGAAAGAAATATAGTTGTAGGAATAATGAATGGTAAACCCATAAAATAATCAACAACATTATAATATTTATATTACATATAAACAAGATGTGTCAACAACACTAGCTACTTTATTATTAAAGCAATTTAATTGTCTGTATTAACAGGATTCACAAAACAAAAGTAGAAGTTTTACTTTTATTGTTTATCTCCAGGCAGTGTTCCTTACCACCGTGATTGTTAGGTTCTTTATTGCACCAGTTGGTGTAGTCGAATGGAGATCCGTCAGTCCACAGCCATTTTTTTCCCTAAAGAATGAGAAGAGCCAATAAGATTAAAATGTAATAACATTAGGAAATTAATGAACCCAGAGAAAAACAAAAGAAAAATTGTACATTACAGACTTATCTGAAAAATGAGTATGTTGTAACAGAAAACTGTTTGAATGTAAATGTTTTTAAAGCAGAAATATTTACCATTTCACCATCATGACCTCCAATCCAAACAAGTGCATTAGTAGGTATCAGACTCAGGAGAAACTCATTTTGTGGTTTACTGCGCACAGACGCAAGATTTGCATCAAGGCTTTGACAATTTTTCTAAAGACAGATTTTTTTAATTATTCCAAAATCAAACCATTTTAGTTTTGATACAGCAATATATAATTCTTGAAATATGTGGAGATAAAAGTACCTCTGCACTGACCCAGTCAACTGTCTGGGGGAAGAACTTGAAGCATTCAACTCCAAAAGGTGTCCATCCAAATGAACAGTCTTCAGCTATACAGTACATGAAATATTAGAGATTTACTCGCTGTAACACTGACAGTAAAGAAAGGTTTTATTTATTAAAGCTATCTTTTTATCTTTCTGTGATGCTTTAGACAGTAAAATCTCTACTTATCATAATAATATTGATTCATGTCATAAATTTTATTTTATCACATTAAGAGCACAGAGTTTTTGACACTTTGTAATTGTATCAATATATAAATGTGTTGGTTACCTGCTGCATTCCCCCCAGGAAATATCAAGACTAGAAGCACAAGACCTCTCATCACTGCCATGATAAATCTGAAAATGAATAAAAAACAGCAATGTTACGCATCTGAACTCAAATGCAGACTTTTTAGTAGTTAATATTAAAGACAAAAGCTACACAAGGTCAGTGGTTTAAACTCACCGCTTTTTGGATTCTTGCTTTCAGAACATAAATGAGGATTGAGTGAAGCTGTATACAGAATCCCACTTTTATACCTTTTTCTTCATGATATGTAGACAGTGTAAAATTACGTGTTTTATAAGAATGTGTGTTCTACAAATAACTAACTTGGAATTTTGGGTGTTACACTTAGTGTTATATTTAATACTGGACTTGATTGGCTGTTCCCATTGACTTTATGCTAAGTTGCCTGTTTGGTTTCTCCTGTAGCCTACTGTTTGTAAAAGCATTTTATAACATTTATGTGGAAAGGAGCTAAGAAACTAAATAACTGATTATTTTTTCTTTAGTGATAGACTGATGACATGATATATTAGTTGTTAATGAGAAAATAATCCTTCAAACAGTGTATTCATATTAAATATAACCATATATTCTGTCTATCAGCTGTTTAATAAAAGTTCACTACATAACATTTTGCCTTCTGAGTCTTTCTGGTAGAATAACTTTTTTTGACTAGATGGTCAATCTGTTTTACAAAAGGTTGCGGCAAAAGGTTCTTCCCATTATGAAAATATAAGAAAGAGATCTGAATGAATGGTTCTTTGTGGAACCAAAAATGGTTCTTCTGTGCCATCGCTGTGAAGAACATTTTAAACACCTTTATTTTCAAGAGTGTATGTACTAAATTTTGCTAACATCAGTTTTGCATTGCATTAGTCAAGGTGTTTGGTTTATGTTTAAGGTAGGAGCGGGGGTCCAGTGAGCGGGAAATTTACCTCATGACAAACCTCTCAAAGCACTTTATGGGAGTGAGTTCCACAGGGACCTCTTGGGCACAAGCATGATGGTGGTAGTCTAAGGTCATGTGGGAACGATGGCACTGCTCTGATCGGTGGTTAGTAATATCAGTGAGGACATCTGCTAGCTGGTCTGCATATCCTCCAAGCACTTTGCCTGGAATTTTTGACTTGATTGGCCGTTACCATTTTCATTTATGCATTTGACAGACACTGTTTCCCAAACCTACATACGTTGTATTGTACAATACAGTTGATTCTGACTATGTGTTTACACTATTTACACTACAAGGTTGGTTGCTATGTACACTACAGTTTGTACAAGTGTTTTACATGCGTTTTATTTGGAAAGGTGCTGACCAGAAACCAAATAACTGATAGTTCGCTCTTTTCATGTATGCCATGTAGTGATCTAAGATGATGTTCATTTATGCATTTTGGAAGATGCTTTTATCCAAAGTGACTTACATTACACTGTCCTATACATTTGTTTCTGACTGTGTCCAATCCCCTGGGATCGAACCCATGACCTTGGTATTGCTAATGCCAAGCTATATCATTTTATTTACGTTATATACATTATTTTTTAATAAGAAAATAATCAAGTATACAGACACAAAATTAAGAGGAATGACATTGATGGTACTGCAAATGTCATCATTATGCCCAATTTTTATTTAAGTATGCACAGTAAAGCTACTTACCTTGTTCTGTTAATAGCAAATAACTAATATTCAACACTCGGTCTCACTCTAAATATTACATTTAGCTATACCCCCGGTTTCACAGACAAGGTTTAAGATTATTCCCAGACTAAAATTAATTTTGAGCTGTGTCAATTGAAAATAACCTCCCTAACAAATCTTATAATATGTCAGTGCCGTTGTTTTGTTTCAAGAGACAACCCAGTTCTGATTTTATCTAAGGCATTTTAATAAGTCTGTAACAACACCAGACTGATTGACGACACAGGAATTGCAGGTAACAAGTGGTTTAATGGGGGTGAAAAAACAGGTGCAGAACAAAACTGAAAAATGGGTATCCAGGTATCAAGAGTCCTACTGTGAGTGCTGCGGGGAAGGCAGTGTGGAGCACTGCAACCCAAGGCTTGCGGCGGCCTGGGCAAGCATGGCTGACATCTCTGCATCAGACTCGTTCTGGGCTCTACCGACTGAAGCCGGGAGCACCAGGGATTCATCAGCGTCTGAAGCCAGAAATGGAACAATCCGATGCTGTGACGGAAACCCCATCCTCTGCATTCTGATGCGTAGATCTGCTATGAGACGGTCTACTGCCGCCCTTCGGAGACAGGTTAGGTAATAATAATAATAAAGCATTTATTATTATAGCGCCATTAACTGTTTCCTTCTCAAAGGCGCTGCACAAAAATCAAAACAATAAATCACACATTAATAAAGCAGCACAACACAATACTGTAAAAAACAAAGCAAAAGATCCAGTCAAATAAAAACAATTCTGAAATAAAATGTTTTAAGACGAGTTTTGAAAGTGGAGTTTTGAATGCTCTATCACCCATGCAGCGGAGCCGTGTCTTGGGGACATTTAAAAGGCCATACTGGGAGCCAGTGTAAAGACTCTAAAACGCAGAGTTTCGTACATATTGTAATTTGCTAATTGAAGTTTTAGATAGTCCAGCAAGAAGTGCATTACAATAATCAATATTTGAGAAAACAAAACAATTTATCAACCTTTCAGCAACTGAGAAGGACAGCCCTGGACGTAAACAAGCAATATTTCTCAAGTGGAAAAAGGATGTCTTTACAGAGTTCTGAATAAAAGGCTCAAATGTTAGCGAGGCATCAAAGATGACTCCAAGACTTTTTAGTGTGCTCCGAAACTCCAGAGCAACACCATCAGTACACATTGTCATAGAGAGCCGATTAGCATAATTTCGGTTTTGGAGCTGCTAAAAGACAAAAAATTGTCAGACATCCTGTTCTTGATCATAGTAGCAAAGTTAGAGAGATGCACAGTGTCAACATTTTGGCCTGATCTTGAATAAATATAAATCTGTGTGTCATTAGCGTAAAAATGAAAATTAAGATTGAATGATCTAAGAGTTTAGCCAGAAATGGAAGACTCGAGATCGGGCGAGAGTTAGAAAGAGTGTTCGCATCAGTGCTTTGCTTTTTTTTAAATGGGAGTGACAGCAGCAGTTTTAAGTGCTACAGGCACCACACCAGTTGACAAAGAATCATTTAATATAGCAAGCACTGAGAGATGAAAAAAATTAAAGCATGTTTTGAAGAGACTACAGGGCAGAAGGTTGAGTGAGCAGGTTGACGTTTTCATTCAATCTGAGTGTCTCAGATTGTACTGGATTAAATTAAAAAAGTTCCAAAGAACTGCATACTAGTTTGTGGACATTAACACTTTTTTCCTGAAAAACTGAAGAAAATCATTACACAACTGATCAGATGCAGTCAAGGAGCTGGAGGCATCTGCATTGAGTAAACTGTATAGCCTTTTAGGATTATTTTGATGATTAACAATAATACATGAATAAAATGATGATCTTGCAATATCAATAGCCACTTTATAATGTGCCAAGCGGTCTCTCCAAACTTGATAAAACATGTTTAAGCCAGTACAACACCACTTTCGCTCTAATTTCCAGCATGCAACCTTCTCTGAGCACAGATCATCATAATACCAAGGGGCCAAACGTACAAATGAGACATGGTGTGTTGTTAGGGGAGGAAAGACTTCTAAATTGGATTTGAGAGCATTATTAAATGATGAGATTTTATCCTCAAGGGAAAAAGGGGACGTGGCATTTAAAGTAGAGAGAACTGAGTTTGCAAAAACACCATGATCAATCGACTGCCATTTATGAAATGTAATAGTACAAGTGGGCTTTATATTAGTATGAACGATCTCAATATAAAAGAAGATTGCTAAATGGTCTGAAAGACCTATATCCATAGTTGAGAGATAATAGAGAAACCGGTCATTTGCAATAACTAAATCCAGCATATGGGACAGCATTTGTAAAGTCAACACCAGTGTGAGACCGACCACTTTGATGAGACCACAGATGGAGCCGGGGAGCCGTAGGCAAAGGAAAGCCTGAATGGATACTCCGTAAACTTGGGGCCTGTAAATCCAACGACCGCCAAGCGGCCGAGTGGCCGTAGTCCGTATATCGTACCTCGGCCTCCGAGCATGGGATAGGCCAAAGCCAGTGAGTGGATAAATCCATCGTGAGCCACATAGCAGATCGGCCACGGCCCCAACTACACCCCTGAGCACTAGAGAAGGGAAGATTTCCATAAAGCCAGGCTGCCTTAAGCCTAACGGCAATTCCTTCACGTTTCCCTGGTCTCCTCCGGCGTTTTCTCCGGGGCACATCAAGAGGCCACCGGTGCGGGTACTCTTGGACATCCCAGACAGGGTTCGTTGAGTGCACCTATGACTTTTGCATAAAGTGTATTTAGTCGGACCATTTAGTGATATCCAAAAGCGTCTGACAATCATAAATCAGAGTAGTTGAGCATGTTGAAGCAAGAAGCGATATAAAAACACACCGTCGCCATCTTTGAAATGTCATGTGAGCATAATAGGGCCTAGACGGTCCACGGCATTGACTGCAAGCATACATGGGAACCCAAATATCACCATCACCGCTCGCTGCTTCAGATAGCTGGGCAGCCGCCTCCGAACTGGAAGAAGACGATGTTGTGGCTGTGTCCAAAAAGAAAGGCTGCCCAAACATGACTTGGCGACAAGTGTACGCTGTCAGAAATTTCAGCTCTTTTAGAAATTCTCTCTTATAGACACCTTTCGCTCTCTACCGAAACGCCCAGGGAAACTCGCACACACCAGGATGAATTCTGCTCTGCGTCGCAGAATCCAGTAGATAATCAGGACAAGAACAAAAGGAGAACTGGCATGCCATGCCTTTCGCCAAGTTAATTGGCCTTTTAAAGGTACATTGATGATGGGTTCTCAAGATCAAACCCCTTTCTCTTGGTTCGACACAATGTCGAGAGATCGACAGAGAAGGAACAAAGGTTAAACGTTAACAAGATGTTTTGAAGCATTGTAGCCGGTTTAAGATGTTCATGTGCTGGTCCTTAGCTGGGTTAATATGGTCTTGAGTAGGAGCCTAGGTGCTGAGGACCAGCACCTGCAAAAATGTGTTCCTATCATTCTAAACACACTATTTAAAAAAATACATTTGTTTGTAATATCAGATGAAACAATAAATAAAAAAAACGAATTAAAATGTCCATACAGCTTAAACCACCATCATAAAGGGAACAAATCATTATAACCGATTGGGGGCAAATTGCTCTTCAAATAACTGGACAATAGCAATAAAAGGTTAAACCTCAGTTCAATGAGCCATAACACAGTGTTCAAATGAGTTACTTACAGTTACATAATTACATACAGTACCACCACTATTTGACTAGTATATATGCATTACCTCATACATTAAGATAACACAAACCCTGTTTCATTAAGGAAATAAAATGTGAATATCGATTTATATCCTCTGTTCATATATGCACAGAGAATGTTCCTTGTTCCGGGACTGATAACACATCCTTGAACAAATGGTTTCAGTGTGAGGGTAAAACTAATAAACATCTGTACAGAAGACACAGAAATGTCAAGAACGTCCGTTAGCAATGCAAACACTGCTACATAAAAAGGACAAAATAACAGGGTTAAGCTGTGTATCAAATGTTGTTACCTGTGGTTATTTGCTTGATGTTATGGACCAGTAGTTGGAAATAAGCATCACTATGAGTTGCATATCTACTTTTTTGACTTTACAGGATATAAATCTTCTGGATTTGGTCCACTGCTGGGGGTTTGGTATTAATTAAAAAAATAAATGTCAGCTAGATGTAATGTCCATGTATACTGTAATATACAAATGAGAAGAATCTAGATTAAATCATATTAGCTTTTGAAGGCGTCTGTTTTTTTTCTAAGTTGGCTTCACTTTGAAACTTTATAAAAGTTGGAACTACACTGAAATCTTTATTCACATGTGTGATAATATCGGTCAGTGATAAACAAATATTCATGTGACTATGTTAACGTCCTGTACTAGGCGACAACCAAACTGTTGGACATTAATGTTTATCTAAGGAATTACGCTTTGTAATGAATAAATCACAAATCATTTACAACTGCTGAAAAATACACACTGACATTCAAATGTATTATAAAGGATTCAACCTGGGAGAAAGTGAAGGAGAACATTATTTATTTAATAAAAATAAAAAACTAAGACCCACGGTGGGGATAATAAAACACGAACTAGACAAACTGTACAAAACAAGAATCCAAAATAAAACTTCCCACGAGGGGGCAAAAGTAAAACTAAATGTTAACATCGACACAAACACGGTTACGGCAGGCAAGGGCAAGATAAGTCAAGGCAAACACACGGCAAGGGAAACAAGCAAGGTACATTGCAAAATGAACGAGCACAGGACAATAGACACAAGGGCATTTTAAAAGGGACCTGACAAGTGAAGTTGACAATGGGCAGGTGTGGGTAATGAGACACATGTGGAAAGCTAAACTAGGAACGAGAGGGACGGGGCCAAAGACGAGACTGGAGAGAGCACATATTCTGTCATGATAACAAAAGTATGTCTCTCTCCACTCAAAACAAGAGGTCCTGCCATGATTCTGCCACAAGACCAAGAAAGACGCAACACGATGAGGCAGAATCATGACAATTAGTCATTTAGATTCATTATGTTTTTATAGCCTACAGAGATTCATTTTTACTCAGGAAGGCAAATAATATGTACAAACATTCAACACCTATACACCAGTATATCCAGCAGATTGTTGTCACAATAAAATAAATACAGACGGAGAGATTAGGAAGAGGTCTTAAGTATCATCCTTACGGGGTTATTTTGCAATGGGGCAATTCGATGCGAATTTTGGTATGACAAACACTGGAGTCAAATGCAGGGTACAATATGATTCTTAATTACAAAAAAACTCACAGGGAGAGAAGTCGCAGACAAGAGTGACAACTGTAGGGCAGAGATTATTCTGAGTTCAATGGGAGATAGGGACTAGAGGCTCGAGCGCTCGGCCCGGGGTGATAAGGAAGAGACATCTTGGTGATCGCATCGCTTCAGAATAAATCACATAAAGGAAATCCACTACGGACGGAAATAATCCACTGGTGAGAAATTCTCCTTTTTTCATGAATGATCCACTTGAGAGCAATCCGCTTGAGCTGTGACAATAATCCACTAATGACAAATCCACAAGGGTGCAGGCACTGCTCCACAGGGGGGCCAGGGTGCCCACTTTATCAGAAGCTTAGCCCACCCTACCCACACCCAGAGCCATTGAGAGAGAGGATCCGACTGCCCTTGCGGTGAAAACTGTTGCTGTTTGATAAACCCGCAGTACTTAAAAGAACACCTGAATCCACATCCGACAGCAGCACTAATATAATTCCGTAGCCTTCCCGTTTGACAAAAATGCTGCGCCCCATTTTATAACATTTAGTAACTCAATATGGCTTAGTTTCGGAGAGTGAATCCACTAAAATAATGTTAGCTAATATAGGAGATATTCTATATTTGATTAGTTATTTATGAAATGTGTTTTGTGTTTAATGCAAAACTTGTTAAAACAGCCGTTATTAGTCATGTGATATTAATGTAGTGGGATATGTTTTACCGGTAGGCCCTATTGGGTGGTGTGAACTGTCTGTTCCAGGTTGAGCCTGGGAGTGACCGGCTGGTTGCCTATGATTGTGATTAGAGCGGCCTTAAGAGCACAACACATGCGACAGTTTAGAAGCATAGCTATTCTGAAAAACTCTGGTCTTGAATGCTGGTACCCGTGGGAACTGTTTAGTGAGTGTGTGACGTCAGTGACACTCATATTATGATTGTTTGAAGGGGGAGTGCAGAGTGGGATGTTTGTATGAAACGGCTATCTCCGTGTGTTGGCTGAATGCAGTCGGAGAGAGACAGCCCTTTGTTATAACCTCCACAGTGGTCTTTCCGGTTTGGCACGGACTACGCTGCTGTTTTGCCTTACTTATTTTGTTTAGTTTGATTTAGTTTGTTTGTTTTGTTTTTTATTTTTTTTCTGCTTTTGTGTGACTGTAAGGGCACAGTATGTTCGACAGGGGTTTATCTCTTAAATCTGGTATTTCCGGATAAGTATCAAGCAAAGGATGTAATGCGTTCTGTTCTATGAAAGGTTTGTAGCGGATAATATACTTTCTGCTTAGGACTATTTTAGGAGTTGATCACATGGCATTGGCTTTTACTCACTCTTTGGTTGTAATTTGGTTATGTTACGATCACCTGTCAGTGCTGTACTTGGGTTGGTTAGAGTGGGGTGGTATTGAGCGGGTGGTTTGGTCTTCCCTGTGTGACTAATCTTCTTTGGACATTTCCTCCATCAGAGAACTGGTCATTTACTTAATGTCTTGCTTGTATATTGAAGGTTCTGATGATTTATAACAATTTACTGTGTAATTAAGAGGTACAGAGTAACATTAACAATAGTTTCCATACCAAAAGCTTCCATACCTAAGTCTTTAGTACAAATACAGCGAACCACAGTCAGAGCCAATATCCACAAATGGAGAAAGCATGGAAAAGTAGTAAACTGTCCCAGGAGTGGCCGGCCTTCCAAAATTACTCCAAGACCACAACGACGACTTGTCCAGGATGTCATAAAAGATTCCAGAACAACATCTTATGGACAGCAGGCCTCTCTTGCTTCACCTAGCACACCTGTTTCCCCCGGGGTCATTCGCAAAGCCCCTCCAGGTCCCTGTTGGTCCTGTCACGACCGCATTCAGGAGAGAGTACCAAACTCACAGTTTTCTGAAGTGAAGATCCTCAAGACAAACGCATCGCTATTTCTCTAAGTCAAATTAACGTTACACAGGACAATCCCGACGGATGTTTACAAGCCACAGACATTGCTTTCTAATAGTAAACAGACAAACGTGTCACAGTGACATTTTATCTACTTGTAAGTTGCTGCAGGTCCCTGGGATCTTACTAAAAAAATACCGGTACTTACAATGTCTTTATTTGCAGCTTTGCCTCGTTCAGTGTGGATGATTTCCATTGAAAACTAAAAAAATCAAATGCTCTCTTGTCTCCCGTGAGACTGGGAACATTGTTCTGTGTTGGTCTGTGCAGCCAACAACAGAACAGTTCGTAAGTTTTCTTGTTTTGCCATGGTGTTGAAACTACACACATGCGAAAACAACAATGGCGGCGGCGCATTAGGTGAACACGTTCAGAACAAGGGGCGGAAATATTATAATAAGAACGGCTGCTTGCGTCAACAAGAGAGCGTTTTCGGAATCGCTCGTTTTCTCACAGGCTTGCAGAGATAGGCTCAAATAAAAACGTTTTCTGAGTTGGTAGATGCACAAGAGACCCGATTTTAGCATTTAAACATGGAAAAAGTATGTTTACCTAGAAATCACCCCTTTTATGTCACTGTTCATGATTCTAGAATAAGAAAGAGACTGTGCAAAACAGCATTCATGTGAGAATTCAAGACGAAAACCACTTGTAAAAGACAGCCCACTGGCCCAACGACGGAATCCGATGTCGTGGTTGATCTTGTGTTCTGCTTCTCTTCAGCGATTTCTACATGAAGTTATTTAAGAACTGTTACAATTTAGTTTAATTTATATGACTCTGTGGTTAAGACCGATCTGACTCCAATTTTGATATATTAGAAAATAACTTATTTTGTCATTTCAAGTGTATCTATTGATTATAGTTAATTTATCTATAACTCTCCATGCTTTAATATTAATTATTTAGAGTTTTTCTTACCATTGGGACCTGCAGTTGCACAGAATCTCATGCCGTCCGGGTTCATGGATCTCACGGACACAAAACGGTCAGTTCTGATTCAATCAGAGGTTGCCGGGTAAACTAATATCATTAAGTTTGGCCGCAATATGCTTGCTCAGAAACATTAGTTATTTTAGTCACGATCATGGAACTTGCTAGGCCAGATGATAGGAAGAAATCTGTAACATGTGAGCTTTAGTAATGCTCCATTTATAATAAAAATCTAGTATAAGCTAGTCCATCCTATCCTGACACATCGATTTTGCGGTAACAGAACAGGTTCCTTTCAATCTACTTGTAATAACAGACTTTGAAGAATTCAGATAATATCAACAATAACAATTTATTATACCAGGCAGGCACAACATTAATTAAAATCACAGAATGCGTATACAAAGAAATTCCTAATTTAATAAACAACGATTATCCACATAGTGAAATAATAAAATAAAACCACAAAGTTTATCATACCTGGTAAAATTGAGACACACAGTTACAGTGTGGGAAGTTTTGTTTACAGATGCTTCCAAATCGAGACACACAGCTGCAATGTGGGAACTTCTGGTTACAGAAGCTTGCTCGAGTCTTTTGCCAATTTACCATATATACCCAGATGTAACAAAGCCAATGGTCAGCGAGAAACTTGGTTTGTTTGTTTTTTCGTCACTGAAGAGAACATCAAATGAGATCTCAATCTACATGTAAACAGGATTCCCTGAGAAAGACACACCTCATTGAGGAGTGCAGGTGATGGATTAGAGTTAAACAGTTTTAATATACTCTCTGTTAGATTTGAAAGAACTAGACCTTTTTACCCATCACACCATTACCTTTAAAACAATACCAAACATGATGATCAAAACTTCATACTATGACAATAAATGTTATACACAGTAGAAAGCATAGCATTTTCCTAGTGATAAGGAAATCAACAACCTTAATTCTTAGGACTTTTCCAGCTGCCTTACACGAGCATGTGTCAGGGGTTTGGGAGTCTTTAAACTAGAATTGACTGCTGATGGTGGCCGATTTCACTACGAAGAAAGAAGCAAAATCATCAGTTGTTATGTCGGATGGAGGTGAGGGGGCAGGCGGGCAAAGAAGAGTAGAGAAGATTTTAAAGAGAGTAAGAGTGTCAGGGGAGTTGTGGATTTACGCGTGGTAGTACTGGGTTTTCGCAAAGGACACATCAGCAGAGAAAGAAGAGACTGATAGAGACAGAAGTCAGTAGGTTCTTTAGATCTGCGCCACTCTCTCTCAGCAGACCTGAACGTGGTGCTCATGGAGAAGATCAGATAACCAGGGGGCAGAAGGGGATGCACTAGATGGCCTAGATGTAAGAGGGCATAAGCTGTCTAAGCAGGAGGTTTGTGTGGAGCGAAGAGTGTCGCTGGTGCTGTAAGTAACCAAGAGAGTGAGATGTTCAGAGGGAGGGAGCATGGCGGTGACCTCAGAGGATAAGCAGGAGGGAGAGAGTGTTCATAGGTTGCGCCGGAAAGTGACTGTAGTGTGTAGTGTCAGGAGAAGTTAGGTGGAGATCAAGAGTGATGTGTGGAGCAGTATCGTGTATTAATAAGATCTAGTTGATGACCAGACTTATGGGTTGCTGAAGTGGGAACTCTCTTGAGGTGAAACGACGCAGTCAGTCAGGTTGTGGAAGTCGGCAGCCTGTGGTTTTTCAAGGTGGGATTTGAAGTACCATCATAGGAGTACCATCCTCGGGGAAGGATGACAGAAGCGTATCCAACTCCTCCAAGAAATGTCCAAGCTGAACTGGGGGACAATGGATAACTGACAACATGAGTTTTAACAGGGTGGATTACAGTAACAGCATGTTATTCGATGGAGATGTTGTCACATGAGGGTGCCAGCTGTTTGAATATCCGGTCGTAAGGGATAAGTAGACTGGTTCCCTCAACCCTCCCTTAAATGCTTGTGCTGTGGGAGAAAGTGTAGTCGTTTGAGAAAGCAGCCGTTGTGGCAGTGAGCTTTGGCTTGATCCAGGTTTCAGTTAGTGCAAAATGAGAAATACCAGAATGTATAGCAATAGCTGTGATGAAATATGCTTTGTTTACAGCAGATTGGCAGTTCCATAAACCAATGGGAAATGTAATTGAGGTAGTTGTTGAAACTGAAAAATGTAAAAGATTATTAGCATTGCGTGGCCTTCAAAATGATACCGGTGATTTACGAGTTGTAATGACAGAAGGGTTTTGGAAACACATAGTCAAATCTGAGTATAAGTAATGTACAAGACGACTGAAAATAGACAATAAATATAATTGTACAAAGTTAATACGGAAATATTACTGCACTACTCAAGTGACTTGTCGGGGTCCTTGCTAGGTGGAGTCGTGCAGGTAGAGTCGATGGTCTTTACACTCTTCTGTCTTCACGCGATTAGGCACTTATATACCCGTCTGAATCCCACAATTGAATTCAGCAGGACACGCCTAACAATATCTCACAAAAAACAAGTGAAACCAGCACAATAACAAATGTGACTTCAACACGTAACGTGGCGGTAGTAAACAAAGCAACAACACTGCGTTTAAACTGAATAAGACAAGATTAATAAATTACACGTACACGCTTCTGTTGACTTCTGCTGCAACAAATGGCTTCCCCCGGATCCAGAAATGTGGTTCAATGGTCACTCTTTAACAAATGACTAACAGACTTTCAACTTTGACTAGACCTGTAATGGAATGAAAGGGGCGTGAGACTTGCGGATCCATACGCATGTCTTTATTCAGAGACATGGTCATAACACAGACAAAGTCGAACACAGCCAAACAGGTATTTTTCAGACCGGACACAAGAGTAATCTAAAAACAGGTGAGGGTTGATCAACGGCGAACATAATCCAAAGGGCTTGACAAGAGGGGTAATTCAGGGGTAACACGGGCAGAAGATCAGAATAAGTGATAACACTTAAGACTTTGACTAGACTATGGAAACTAGAACGAAATACTTTGACAATGACAACAACAGGGAACAGACTCCGTAAAGCTGCTACAATTAACAGCATAACCCTTAAACAATACCTGGCCCTTGAAAGGTCGTTTGAGTCTGATTCTTATATTGGATGTTATTGGTAGCAGCTGCGTGTGATTGGTTTCAGGTGAGCTTATGATAGTGCAATGGACCATGGGAAATGTAGTCCAGGGTGATGTGTAACAGTCTGTGTGGTGTAAGAGTCAATATAATGAAAGGGCGACCTCTGGTGGCAATCAGACGGAAGGCCACAGGTGGAATTCGTGACAAGACCAGGGGCCCGTTCTTCGTACCTCGCTAACTCGGTTAGCTGGATTTAATTGTTGACGATTTGGCATGATCTTGGATTGTTTGGTTCTTGGACGCTCATCCTGGACTTGCTGTCATAGCAACAGGTCCGTAAGCTTGAACCTGCTCGCGAGCAGGCTTACTTCATGTAAACAGGATTAGATCGCGGCTTTATAAGCGGAGGTGATATGGGAAGTCTTTCGCAGACATGTCTTGTCCATTTGTACGACAGCAACCTGTTGCGGAAGGTGCAAGAATAATTCGAAGAGCTTTTCGAATTAATCGCGTATTGCGGGATAGACAGGATCCTTTAGCGAAGCGCGATAGCGTCATTGTTGAGAGATACCGTTTTTCTCGTGAGGGTGTTATTTACATCATTCATTTGTTGGAACCACACATTACGTGTTCAACACGGAGGGGCCGGGCTTTAACAACAGCACAGACTGTGTGCATTGGCCTGAGATTCTTTGCGAGTGACATGTTCCTTTACACTATTGGAGATGCAGAGAACTTGGTGAAAAGTGCTGTCTGTCGTGCCATTCGCAAAGTTTACCTGGCGCTCAAGCAGTTTTTAGGGCTTTTTGTTGTATTTCCAAGCCATTTAAGACCACAGGTTGTAAAGCAGAATTTTTTTGCTATTGCAGGTACATTTATAATTGTTAATGACATGCAATCATGACCATACCAATAAGTATGACTAACAGTATGTGTCCTTCAGGCTTCCCTAACGTGATTGGTGCCATAGACTGCACACACGTCCCCATCAAGAGATCGTAAACAAAGGCGGGGAACGCGCGGAGGGCTAAGAGCTAAGCTAAAGCTAACACCACACCGGCTCTCTTTACCCAGCATTTTCCTTGCTAATGTACGATCATTAGTGAACAAAATGGATGAGATTCGACTCCGCATCATCAACAACAAAAGACTTTTAAACTGCAATGTCATAATCTTCACGGAAACATGGCTACACAGCGGCATACCGGACAACGCTATTGAGTTAGCGGGCTACAACACACACCGGGCGGATAGAACGGCAGAGGAATCCGGTAAGACAAGAGGAGGTGGACTGTGCATTTATGTCAATAAAGCTTGGTGCACGAACTCTGTTATTGTCGGGAGACACTGCTCGGCTAACCTTGAGTTTCTCATGGTTAAATGTAGACCGTTTTATCTGCCACGGGAATTCACTTCCACCATTATAACGGCAGCTTATATTCCACCGGATGCTGATGCCAAGCTTGCTATGAACGAACTTCATGCAGCCATCAGTAAACAACAGACTGCTCACCCGGAGGCTGCATTTATTGTTGCGGGAGATTTTAATCACTCTAACTTAAAGACAGTGCTCCCTAAATTTCACCAGCATGTTTCCTGCCACACAAGAGGAAACAAAACTTTGGATCATGTCTACACAAACATGGCTGAAGCTTACGCCGCGACACCCCTCCCCCACCTGGGTCAATCTGATCACCTTTCTTTGTTCCTCACCCCCAAGTACTCACCTCTCATTAATCGTGTGAAGCCATCAGTGAAGACCATCAAGGTGTGGCCTGCGGGGGCAGACTTCACACTCCAGGAAAGGTTTCTACACACAGACTGGAGTATGTTTGCTTCTCAGGCCACCAGTGGCTCTCACATGGACATAGACAGCTACACCTCTTCTGTATTGGACTACATCAATACCACCATTGATAGTGTCACAACTCAGAAGCAGATCACCATATACCCTAATCAGAAGCCATGGATGAACAAGGAAGTGCGCCTCCTGTTGAAAGCACGCAACACCGCCTTCAGATCAGGTGATGCACAGGCCTATAGTACTTCCAGGGCAAATCTGAAGAGGGGCATCAGAAAGGCCAAGCACTGCTACAAGTTGAAGCTAGAGGAGCATTTTATCAACTCTGACCCTCGACGCATGTGGCAGGGCATCCAGGCCATTAGTGACTACAAACCCAACCACTCCATCCCCATAGCCACAGATGCTGCCTTTCTGAACGAGCTTAATGACTTTTATGCACGCTTTGAGAGAGACAATAAGGAACCCGCCACCAGGCTCACACCTTCTACTGACCACCCAATCATCACACTAAACTCCACAGATGTTTACACTGCACTAAGCCGGATAAACGCACGTAAGGCTGCTGGCCCTGATGGCATCCCTGGTCGCGTACTCCGGGCATGTGCGGAGCAGCTCGCTGGGGTCTTCACGGATATCTTCAACCTGTCCCTCGCCCAAGCAGTTGTTCCAGCATGTTTCAAATCCACCTCCATTGTTCCAATTCCAAAACATTCCAGCCCGACATGTCTGAATGACTACCGCCCTGTAGCACTCACACCCATTGTTATGAAGTGCTTCGAGCGGCTGGTCTTGTCACACCTAAAAGACTCTCTACCATCCACACTGGACCCATACCAATTTGCCTACCGCAGCAATAGGAGCGTAGATGATGCAGTGTCAATGGCGCTGCACTCCGTGCTCACACATCTGGATAATAAGGACACTTATGCACGCATGCTGTTTGTAGACTTTAGCTCTGCATTCAATACCGTCATCCCTTCCAAGCTAATCAGCAAACTTGGAAACCTAGGCATTAACAACTCAACCTGCAACTGGATTATGGATTTCCTGACGAACAGGCCTCAGCTTGTTAGGTTAGGCCACATCTGCTCAACCACCATCACCCTCAACACTGGTGTACCACAGGGCTGCGTACTGAGCCCCTTTCTCTACTCCCTTTTCACACTCGACTGCAGGCCTGTGAATGGATCTAACTCCTTCATCAAGTTCGCAGACGATACAACAGTGATTGGTCTCATCAGCAACAACGATGAGACTGCTTACAGGGAGGAGGTACGGCACCTGGCCATATGGTGCTCAGACAACAACCTGCTCCTTAACACCTCCAAGACAAAGGAGATCATCGTGGACTTCAGGAAGGCGAAAGGAGGCACACACGACCCCATCCACATTAACGGGATGGCTGTTGAACGTGTTTCCAGTTTTAAGTTCCTGGGGACCCATATTTCGGAGGACCTGTCCTGGACCACCAACACCTCATGCCTCGTCAAGAAGGCTCACCAGCGTCTCTTCTTTCTGAGGACACTGAAGAAGAACCAACTGTCTTCAACTATCCTGGTGAACTTCTATCGCTGCACGATAGAGAGCATCCTGACCAACTGTGTCACAGTCTGGTACGGGAACTGTTCTGTTGCTGAGCGCAAGGCACTGCAGCGGGTGGTGAAAACAGCCCAGCGCATCACAGGGACTACACTCCCTTCCATTGAGGACATCCAGGGGAAACGCTGTCTGCGTCGAGCTCGCAGCATTCTCAAGGACTCCTCTCACCCCGCTCATAGACTGTTTACTCTCCTGCCTTCCGGTAGGCGCTACAGGTGCCTCCGGACAAGAACCAGCAGACTAGGAAACAGCTTTTTTCCCAGAGCTGTTTCATTATTGAACTCTGCTCCCCACTGATTCCACTAACCCTCATAACTTTAACGCTGCTACTATATTGTTTACTTTGCATAACAGGGCTGCATCCATGACTGAACTGTACACACCAGTACTTCATGTTATCTGCTCTACCGGACTGTTTACACACACATAGCATCATTTCCACTCTATACTGCTCACTTGCACACCAGGAATATTACACTGAATGCTCATTTGCACTAATAAACTACTTCCATAACTGAATTAACTCATCTACTGCACTGTAACTCATCTATTGCATTTATTGCATAACTAACTGCATCCACTCATCTATTGCACTGTAACTTCAATAACTGCATTAACTCATCTACTGCACTGTAACCTTAATAACCGCATTAACGCATATACTGCACTGTAACTTCAATAACTGCACTAACTCATCTACTGCACTGTAACTGTATTATCTGCATCTACTCATGCATTGCACTATAACTTCAACAACTGCATTAACTCATGTACTGCACTGTATCTTTAATAACCGCATTAACTCATCTACTGCACTGTAACTTTAATAGCTAATGTCTGTAATTAATGCACACTCAAGTAACTTGCACTATTGTATTGTCTATATTGTTATCTGTTCATAACCACCTGTACATTAATGTTCACAGTATATAGCCTTCTGTATATATTGTTCATAGTACATACCGACTGTCATATTTTTCGTACAACATTTGTATAGTATTTCCCTAAAATTGTATTCTGTATTTATTCACACTGTATATCTGCACTTGCTAATTGCACTTCTGGTTAGACCTAAACTACATTTCGTTACACTGTACTTGTATATGTGTAATGACAATAAAGTTGAATCTAATCTAATCTAATCAAGGCCCCACCAGGCCCCAATGAGGGGGATTTTGTGAACCGAAAGGGATTTCACAGTGTAAATGTGCAGGTAAATTACGATTACAATTTATAATATTCCTGATTAGTAATATATTACTTGAAACAAAAGTAATGAAATCCAAAAGTATGCAGTTGACTGACTAAAATCTCTTAGATGGTGTGTGACTCTATGTTCCATATCACCAATGTGCAAGCAAAATGGCCAGGATCAGTGCATGACTCAAGAATTTTCAGAGAGTCACATTTATGCACATTATTTGAACGTGGTAAGGGAACATACATTTCAAGCTCACAGTATTATACACAGCATTATGCGGAGCCTAACAGAACTGCATTTTTCCATTATACAGGGGATTTTGACGGGATCCTGCTTGGAGACAGGGGCTATGCCTGCAGGCAGTATTTTATGACGCCCTTCCCTGAGCCAAACCCTGGACCTCAAACCCGTTATAATGCAGCTCTAGCCAGGACAAGGGCACGCATTGAAATGACCTTTGGGCAACTAAAGGGAAGATTTCAGTGTCTGAAAAGTCTGAGGGTTGCACCTGACAGGGCCTGTGACATAATTGTTGCATGTGCCATATTGCATAACATTGCCACCATCAGAAAGGAGAGGACCCCTGTGGTGGGGGTGCAGCCTGATGATGACCTCCAGCCAGTGCACTTGGACCAACCTAGTGGCAGAGCTGCACGGGACAGAATTGTAGAACACCATTTTTCAATATAATAAAAGACAAGACAAATATGCTTCGTTCCTTGAGTTTTATTTAAAATATTCTTTATAATGAAAAGCCAGCGAGTCATCTTTTGCCTGCAATAAGAGATAGTTATGTTAAGTCAGAAATACTAATATGTGTGAAATAGTGTATTAGCACTTACTCTGAAGGTCCTTTTGAAGCAACTCTATCTCCAGTGCAATTTTTCTCTTCAAGTTGTCGAGTTCTATTTCTCCTCTTAATTTCTCTTTTTTCAACTCAAAATACTCAATTTTGTGTTTAAGATGCCGTTTATATAGGCTACGGATGTCACCCTGTGTAATTTCGTGAAAAAAAGGGTCAGAACATGCCTCATGCAACAAAAGTAAAAGTACAACACTGCCCCACCTCTGTGTCAGCAGTTCTTTGTGCAGACTGTTCTGGATGCTTTTCTGTAGGCCTTTCTCTAGGTGTGGACTCCTGCAACTCATGTTGCAGATAGAAAGAATAGGTACACAAGTATATACAAATGAGGGTAAAGTTATTTATGCACTTACAGGTTCTTCCTCCAAAGGACAATCTGAGAGGGTTTCTTCACTGTCCTGTGCAATGGAAATAAATGGGTATTACAAAGTGTTGCACTCTTTCCTTGTGATGTAAAAGTTAGAAAAACACAACTTACTGCATATGCTTCAGCCACCACTTGCTTGGGAACAGGTAAAAGTGTTGGTGTATTGTCTAAAACTGCACAAAAGAGGGGGGGGGATAATGTCATTACAATTAACTACACTAAACAAAATTGTGATTAATAACTCATGGCAACATATTTTATATGAACTAAAAGTTTATAAGTTTTCACTTTCACAAACATTTCAAATGACTGTACCAGCCATTTGGATTATACTTCATTTAATGCAGCAACAAACCATTTTACAGTGTACTAAGAGAATTAAAAGCTCATTTAGCCTAGCAGTAATGAAGGTGTGGCTGCTACTGGTCCCTGGCTTTGGGTCTAAGGGATGCCCTCCACAATGGGTCGGTTTGAATTCAACCCAAGGGCCAGCTCTTCTGCTGGGGTATATTGTGGGGGTGCAGGACCACCACCTGTTTTTTTTCTTTCAGCCTTTTTCTTGGTGGCTGTTATAGAGAAACACATCATTTAACAGTGGTTTTTAAAAAGAGGAAAAAAGTGGCTTTTTAAAATAAGGACTGTATAAGAAGTAAAGGCTACCATTTTGTAGAATATTTTTGTACTTCACTTTTACTTGTTCCCATGATCTAGTGGCTCCCGCTCTGACATAAAAGATCAAAGTTTATGAAATAAAATAAAAAAATACACAAATACATACAGTAGAAAGTGATAGAAACATCTAACATGGACACCACTTACGCATTTAATTTGTCTGCTACTTTTTGCCAGCCCTCTCTCCTGGCTTTTGCAGACTTTGAGGTGTTCCCTGGTGTTTTAATTAAATTTTCAAATTCGGCATAACCTTCTATTAAAAGCTCTTGTTCTGCTTGGGAGAAAAACTGGGCGCGTTCTTTAGCCATGCTGAACAGCCAATAGCAGCGCTGCTGATCAATGTTTCTACTATCGATACATATCCCCTTTTAAACAAGCGCATGAACGCGCAATTATCTCAGATAACTCAATCCAGCGATACTAATCATAAGCGGCAGGTGTGTTCGAAGAACCCAATTAGCCGGATCATGATTAGCAGGATGATATTATCTTGGATGTGTCATTTGATCTCGGATGTAATAAGCGACGTACGAAGAACGGGCCCCTGTTGTTTAATCTTGAACCGCATGCAATGTAGGAATTGTATTTGTGTTCTCATGATTATGGAGTTTCCCGTTCACTAAGCGTAGGTTATTGTGTCACTTTTAGAATCACATAAGCGTGTGTCATTGTCTCGCTGAGACTTTTTATGAGTCACACAAAGGAAACTTGTTATTTTATTCCTTGTCCCTCTTATTTTCATATCATTGCTGTAGCTGAAAGGGTAGCTCTACTCGATGTGTGACTTTCTGTTGTCGAATGACTGTTGATAAAGCTGAAAAACGGCACGTGGAGGACATCTGCTGGCTAACATGTGTTAATGCAAAGACTTAAGTCACATTATGACACAATGCTGTGAAAATGACTATATATTGAAAGAATTGTAAGCACACTTTCTCGTATGGAAACCTTTGTTTATTATGCTATACTCTTTATATTTTTATCCATGTATTTACATATCTCAAGATGGAAAAGTTACTATAACCAAAAAAATAAATTAAAAGATATATCTTTGTGCTTTATTTGTTCTTAAAATAGACGTTCTTCAAAATTTTGTAATTTATGTTCTGCAGAAGTGAAACTGATTTGAAAATCAATGAGGTTAAAATGAAGTAAATGATAAGAGAATTCCTAAGCTTTCATGATGTGATGTCCTGAAGATATTCCCTGTGTTAGGTACTGCGGTCTTTTCATTTCATTCATTTAACGTTTGTATCAACAAAATCATAATTGTCATAGAGATAGCTGCACACAATTCAAAGTCATTATCAACCAATATAATCTCTCATCCTATATAGTATTGTACATTCAAGATTCAAGTGATTTTTTAAGTAATGATGTCATTTAGAAAGTTAACTTTTTATAACTTTCCCTGAATCTCTTTTTGTGTATGAGTAGAGAACTGTAAAGCCAACAGCAAAACATTTCCTATAGATATAATAATTTCCTATAGATATAATAATATCACATTAAGGTAATTATTATACAATAAGTAGTGTTTCATGTACTTTATAGCTGAAAACTGTCCCAGAACAACAAAAATGCTTTCAAAGGCCTCGCATTGGTATTTAAACAACTTAATATTAACATGAGCTGTCTGTATAGTAAAAACTTTCTGAAAATCATTTTTCTATGGCAAGGTTGCTGGATATTTGCATGGACTCACATAACAGCTTTTCACATAACACATAAAAATGCTTGTACAAACTGTCCACAGACACTACAACAATGCAACAACAAGGCCCAGTTACATCCAAGAATAGCAAGGAGCTCACCGGCTGCGTCTTCCTTGAAAGCTTTGTTTTGCACAAACAGTTTTGGTGTTTCAGTCTAAACTTCCAGATCTCATTCACCTCTCATGCTGCTTGCTCCCACATGCTGATCTGTAGAAATGATGTGTGTGTGTGTGACTCCAACCCCAAATAGATGCGTAAATCACCTTCACCTGGTGCACTCAGCCTAGTGTATCCAGGCTGGAGGGGCGTTGCCCACAGTCAATGGTATAAAAGTGGGATTCTGGATACAGCTTCACACAATCCTCATTAAAATTCTGAAAGCAAGAATCCAAAAAGCTGTGAGTTTAAACCACTGACCTACTGATGCTTTTGTCTTTAATATTAACTACTAAAAAGTCTGCATTTGAGTTCAGATATGTCACATTGCTGTTTTTTATTCATTTTCAGATTTATCATGGCAGTGATGAGAGGTCTTGTGCTTCTGTTCTTCGTCTTTTCTGTGGACAATGCAGCAGGTAACCAACACAATTATTTATAAATGCAATTACAAAGTATAAACAAACTCTGAAATACTGTTCTGTGCTCTTAATGTCAAATGTGTGACATAAATCCATATTTTCCTGACTAGAAGAGGTTACACAGTCTGAAGCATAAATAACAAAGATAAAAAAGATCGCATTAACAAATAAAACCTTTCTTTACTGTCAGTGTTACAGCGAGTAAATCTCTAATATTTCATGTACTGTATAGCTGAAGTCTGTTCAATTGGATGGACACCTTTTGTAGTTGAATGCTTCAAGTTCTTCCCCCAGGCAGTTGACTGGGTCGTAGCAGAGGTACTTTTATCTCAACATCTTTCAAGAATTATCCATTTCTGCATCTAAGCTAAAACGATTTGACTTTGGAATGACCGAAAAAAATCTCTCTTTAGAAAAATTGTCAAAGCCTTGATGGAAATCTTGCGTCTGTGCGCAGGCCGCAACAAAATGATTTTCTCCTGAGTCTGATACCTGTTAACACTCGTGTTTGGATTGGAGGTCATGATGGTGAAATGGTAAATATTTCAGATTAAAAAATATTTACACACAATTAGTTTTCAGTTACAACAGACCAAATTTGTCAGTTTAGACGGTAATTTATGATTTTAACTAAAATAACATTCACTGGGATTGTTAATTTATTCATATATTATTTATAATGTTTTTGGCTCTTTTCTTTCTGAAGGAAAATCAATGGCTGTATAGTGACGGAACCAGATTTATCTACACCAACTGGTGCAATAGTCAACCTGACAATTTTAGAGCTTCTGAGCACTGCCTGGAGCTAAGCTATACAGGTAAGAATTCTACTTTTGTTGTTTGAATCCTGTCAATTCTGACAATTTAAAAGGCTGTATTAGTAAAGTTGCTAGTTTTGACACGTATTGTTTTATATCTAATATACATAAACTCAGCAAAAAAAGAAACGTCCTCTGACTTTCAACTGTTTTTACTTTCAGTAAACTTAATGTGTAAATATTTGTATGAACACTAAAAGAGTCAACACCATAAGACATAAACTAAAAATGTTTCACAGACATGTGACTAACAGAAATAGAATAATGTGTCCCTGAATGAAGGTAGGCTCAAAAGCACCAGTCAGTATCTGGTGTGGCCACCAGCTGCTTGAAGTACTGCAGTGCATCTCCTCCTCATGGACTGGACCAGATTTGTCAGTTCTTTCTGTGAAATGTTACCCCACTCTTCCACCAAGGCACTTGCAAGTTCCTGGACATTTCTGGGCGGAATGGCCCTAGCCCTCACCCTGCGATCCAACAGGTCCCAGACGTGCTCAATGGGATTAAGATCCGGGCTCTTCGCTGGCCATGGCAGAACACTGACATTGCTGTCATGCAGAAACTCACGCACAGAACGAGCAGTATGGCTGGTGGCATACTGTCCTGCTGGAGGATCATGTCCGGATGAGCATGCATAAAGGGTACCACATGAGGGAGGAGGATGTCTTCCCTGTACCGCAAGGCATTGAGTTTGCCTGCAATAACAAGCTCAGTCCGATGGTGATGTGATATACCGCCCCAGACCATGACGGACCCCCACCTCCAAATCGATCCCGCTCCAGGGTACAGGCCTCTGTGTAACGCTCATTCCTTCGACGATAAACACGAATCCGTCCATCACCCCTGGTGAGACAAAACCGTGACTCATCAGTGAAGAGCACATTTTGCCTCTCCTGTCTGGTCCAGCGAAGGTGGGTTTGTCCCCATAGGTGGCGTTGTTGCTGGTGATGTCTGGTAAGGACCTGCCTTACAACAGGCCTACAAGCCCTCAGTTCAGCCTCTCTCAGCCTATTGCGGACAGTCTGAGCACTGATGGAGGGATTGTGTGTTCCTGGTGTGACTCGGGCAGTTGTTGTGGCCATCCTGTACCTGTCAAGAAGGTGTGATATTCGGATGTACCGATCCTGTACATGTGTTGTTACACGTGGTCTTCCACTGCGAGGATGATCAGCTGTCCTTCCTGTCTCCCTGTAGCGCTGTCTCAGGCGTCTCACAGTGTGGACATGGCAACTTATTGCCCTAGCCACATCAGCAGTCATCATGCCTCCCTGCAGCATGCCTAATGCACGTTCACGCAGATGAGCAGGGACCCTGGGCATCTTTCTTTGGGTGTTTTTCACAGTCGGTAGCCAAGTCTCTTTAATGTCCTGCGTTTTTAGAACGGTGACCTTAAATGCCTACTTTCTGTAAGCTGTTAAGGTCTTAACGACCATTCCACAGGTGCATGTTAATTAATTGATTATGGTTAATTGAACATGCATGGAATACATTGTTTAAACCCTTTACATTGAAGATCTGTAAAGTTATTTGGATTTTGACAACATTATTGTTGAAATACACAGTCCTGAAAAAGGGACGTTTCTTTTTTGCTGAGTATTATAATATTGTTGATTAATGTATTGTTTTACATTTCATTATTCTGACAACTATATTCATTTAATGTAAATGTAATTTTTATCTCATTTTACAGATAACAGGTGCTGGAACGATGAATCCTGTAGTACCACACTAGGCTACATTTGTGCTCGAAGACCCCGATGAGAATTCTGCATAGAGTACTACTTTGAAATTGTACCACCACATCATCTCTAAACTTCCATAACTCTTAAATTGTCTCAAAGAAATAAAAGCATTTCAAAAGCAAATTATCTGAATTGCAGAGTCAAGCTTTTTATCATGTACAAAAAACAAGTTATAAATCAATTGTTTGATAAAATGAACTGGGTAACTCGTATGAACTCTATGTTTTAAGGCAAGTTTATTTATATAGCACATTTCATACACGAGTGCAATTCAAAGTGCTTTACATAAAATGATTGACAGAAAGTAATAAAACGTATCTTTAAAATGCAAATGATTTAAGATCACAAATACTTTAGATTTTAAGAAACAATAAAACAGCAATAAAATTGTTTAAAAATGTGAGTGTATATATAAAAAGAATAAGAGCAAAATAAAAAATAAATTGGAAATGGAAGTGCAGTTGATGTAAAGCAGCAGAGTGCTCAGGTTGTGAATGCACAGCTAAACAAGTGAGTTTTTAATCTGGATTTAAAAGTAGCTACTGTTGGTGAACGTCTGATGTCTTCTGGAAGCAGATTCCAGCTACGGGTGGCGTAATGACTAAACGCTGACTCGCCCTGTTTTGAATGAACCCTTGTTATCTTTAACTTATATCTGAGATGTATTTGGGTCCTAGACCATTGAGTGATTTATAGACAATTAATAATACTTTGAAGTTGATTCTTAAAGTAACTGGTAACCAGCGTAAGGACCTGAGGATTGGAGTGATATGCTCAGATTATTTGGTTCTGGTCAGAATCCTGGCAGCAGCGTTCTGTATGAGCTGCAGCTGTCTGATGGTCTTTTTGGGAAGACCTGTAAGGAGTCCATTACAGTAATCCACCCTACTGGTGATGAAAGCATGGACTAGTTTCTCTAAATCTTGGCTTGAGACAAAACATCTGATTCTGGCTATGTTTCTGAGATGGTAGTAGGCTGATTTGCTTATTGCTTTGACATGACTGCTGAAACTAAGGTCAGACCCCAAGATTTTTTACCTAGTCAAGGTTTGTGTTTACCTTGTTAGTTTCATCCTTGTTGCCAAAAACAATGACTCCAGTTTTGTTCTTATTTAACTGAAGGAAGTTTTGACACATCCATCTGTTAATTTCATCAATGCATTTGGAAAGAGAGTCAATAGGCCTGTAGTCATTGGGTGAGAGGGCTAGGTAGATCTGAGTGTCGTCTGCATAGCTGTGGTAGGCAATTTGGTACTTTTTCTATATTTGGCCAAGTGGGAGCAAATACAAATCTTGAACCAAGTTTGTTTGGGTGGAGGCCATCTGTTGTAAAAAGTTGTCTTTGACTCCAGAATAGATTAAAGTTGTCAATGAAGTTCAGTACTCTCATGTTGCAAGTTTTTTGCAGCCATATGTTCAGACTGAGTAGCCGAGAGAACATATTCGTTCCCCGAGCTGGGAGAGGTCCATTGATGAATGCCTGTACTTTCAGCTTTCAAAGCATTTCAAAGAGCTGCCTCCTCTCTCTACGCCATGGCCATCCTGCAGGTCCGCCAGGCCAATGCGCTGAGAGTGCTCCACGAGGGTAAGGCCGGTATAATGCAGGATCTTCGTGCCGCCGCTGACAGCGCTCTACAGGCGACCAAGGCGGCGGCACGGGCCCTGGGTCGGACGTTGTCCACGGTAGTGGTCCAGGAGAGACACCCCCGGCTGTACCTTGAGCAGAAGAGTGACACCAAGGAAGTCCGCTATCTTGATGCACCCATCTCGCAGGGTGGGTTGTTGGTAACACCGTCGAGGACTGCGCTCAGCAGTTTTTGACGGTGAAGCAGACAGTGGCAATTAGCCACATTTTCTCACGCCACGACTCTGCCGCCTAGAGGCCTCCGAGATCCTGCGTGACGTCTGCTTCCCTGCAACCCAGGACCCCTTCGACATCGGCTCCGGTTCCTGTGCCACCACAGGCGGCACCCCGGAAGCAGAGGTCGAGGGGGAAACCTCCACCCCATCAGCAACCTCCTCGCGAGAAGGGACACTGACGGGAAGACCCCCAGGGACAACTTTGATCTGGATTCCAGTGAGGTTTATTGGATTTTATTGAAACAATTAGATTATACAGTGGCCCTGCAGTCATTCTTAAACCCACCGTTAGCTTTTCACTTCAATAACACATTCAGAAACAAATATTCAGTACAATCTAATCATCGTCTGGTCATATATAATGTCACTCATGACGAGTTAGGAGTTTATTACTGTATGAATAAGGAAACACCTCCAAAAGTCAGTAACAGCACACGTCTGCACATCATGGGTAAGTAATCTTTATTTGTACCTTGATTGCTTCACCCATGTGATAGATATGTTGTAAATACTCCGCAAAATTGCAGTTTGATATTGTGCATAAGTCAAGCAGACAGCAGTAACACACTACACATTTTAGAAACAGCTAATCTACTATAGATTGAATAATCACACTGACTGGACACATTGGAAGACTTTCAGCCTCTTATCTGGTCTGTTAAATGCGGTTCTGATCATAACAGTTGTGGGTAAGTACATATAGTGTGGTGCTATTTGTAAAAATATGAATGCTGCTCTCTAGATAGATGAGTTTGCATTTATTTCTAATTATTTATTATTAAAGAAATGCCAATCGACAATCTTTAGTATATAATTTTTTTTTAAAGATTTTAAATACACACTTGTATAATAGTTCTTTGAACAGTCTGGTAAACATAAAGCCAATTCGTTTAGTCTATAGTATTGAACAAATTCAATAACACCATGTATTCTAATATCACATATTTTATGTGTCTATATGTCTCAGATCATCCTGTTTTTACTTTTGTCACTACTATCTGTATTCATTTGTATTTTCTGTTAAGCTAATTGAACAAAAATCTGAACAAATGTATATACTTATTGCGCTACTGTCGTTTATGGCCTCATTTAAAGCCTACACAGAAGTTAATAGTTTTATAATTAGTCAAGTGAAATTATTTAACTGGTAAAACCCCTGAGCTGGACACCAGTTACAGCACTAATAATACATATATACATGCATTTTATTCTAATACACTAATACATAAAATCCTTTGTGTTCAAAAAGGTTTATGAATGTTGTAGCCTGTGGCCACATGGACAGTGCTGCACGTTGTAGTGTAACAGGTCTTCAGACGACCCAAGTTTGAATCCACTGTATTATTCCTATAGGACTAATAAAAGTTGAAATAAAATGTTATTAAAAATGGAAAAAGCTCAGGACAATGTCATAACACTGACGCACAGCAGACACAAGTTACAGAACAGCATCAATATCCAAATCAAGTACAGGTCAAACCATTAATATCATTATTGAAATTCATACAGAAAATAATAATTTCTGTTGATTCCTGCTAAACTTTTACTCAGGATGAGTAGACCATTGGTTGGTCATGAAATATCCATTTGGCTTGAGGGACAACTGCAGTTTAAATATTAATACTGTTTTTACTGTTGATATTTCAGTAGGCCATGCAGCGGTGGACTTTACCAAAATGCATAAAAATTTCCGTCCCAGCAAAGACAACAGCACCTATTCTGCTATAAAGCTGCCAAGGCCAAAAGCACAGGAATATAAATGACATCATATTTATTTACAGTACAAAAATATTAAGTGCTACACAAGTGTATAACCTTGTAAAGTTATTTAGACTTTTTTGGGAATAAAAAATATTGAGTTTGTTTGAAGTATTTTACCTTTTTGCTGTTGACTTAATTTAGAAAGCATATCTAATGTATGAAGTGAGTTATCAATGATAAAAATGCCTTGTTAACTGTACAATGATTTTATTTGCCTTTCTGGATTTTGTAACAATGAACCGTAAACTGTTCAGATTTTGCTGATAATAAACCTTTTAAAACTATAATCAACTTTTTTAGATCATATATGTTTGTTTTAAAGCAGTTTGAAAAGTGTTTTTGCATGTCAAACTATATACACATGGATGATGCTTTTGCATTTACTAAGGTGCATGTACAGTACAGTACAGTACATAAACATTGTTCAAACACTTTCCAATAAAGATATGTAAAGTTTATTTGAATTTTATACAACTATCTTTCAAATTAATGGTGGGCAGTAACAAGTATTTTCATCCGGATACAACATTTGATTTACTAAGAGGTTGCCCCATAATTCTTGCTTCATGGGGCACATGACATGGTGGATAAAACGTAAAAAGTTAAGCTCTCTGGAGAGTGTACAGTTAGGGGTTAGTCAAGTGAATCTGGAACAGGTTTTCGATTGTTTCTTGTATTTCACAGAATGAAAAAGTTTTGGAAAGAATTATTTGGCATGAGGCAGATCACCACAGATTGGAACTGGTAGAGAATTACAAAAGTAAAAAACATAACATAATGACGTCTTGTTTGACTTATTCAAATATTTAACCGTAACCCTAACCTTTCCATTTATTTAAGTCCATTATTAAAGACATATTTAACATATGGGTCATTTTACAAATGGGAGTTTTGTCTTAGCCAACTTGTCTTTTTGTGCTTGATGTGGTTTATCTTTTTTTAGAATTTGTGTGTTTTAATCAAGGCCACAAAAAGGAGAGTCACACAATAGACTGATAGTGTAGACTTACCCTCACAATACTTATGTATGTGTGTACTTATTTTCTTTTTCATTATGCAGAAATGGACTTTTTAATGCTAAAGTTGCTGCCCAGCAAAGCCTACAGCATCTGTGCTTCTCTAAAGCTCATAAAAGTCTATACTCAATAACCTGATAAAAAGCATAAATTAATAATAGTGTTTTAGTGTAATGTATACTGTAAATTCAGTTAATCATGGCTGTTTCAATTGAAAATTACACTCCAATATGTGTCATTGCTGCAAAATTGTAAAACAATATGTAATTTAATTATGACGGGAGCTTCTCCTGTTGCTGGATGAGGCGCTAATTTAGTGAACACTCAAGTGCAACGTATTTAACTAATGACTTTTACTAGTATGGGTTGGAGGACAGGTTGAGACAAAAAATATTCTAATGAAACAGTTCAAAGCTTTGAAGTACAGTTTTATCTCTCATCTCTTTCAGTTTTTCAAAATACATTTAAAATAGTCTTCCAAGTTGTATTAAAGGGTACCTATTGGTTTAGGTAATTTTGTATTGGACTATAATGTTCATATAAGATTTTTGTTTTCCACAAGTCTGTCTCTTGTCATATTAGTTAAATAAATTAAATCAGTTGTACATGTCAACATGAAAGTAAGAAAGAAACGTTTAAGTATTAGAAAATAGAAAGAAGGTAAGAAAGAAAGGGGATATGCAAACTCTGTGCTTAATTTAAGCTAAAACCAGAAAATAATTCCGGTTATGTCACTTGTCACCCAATTACTTGTAAATCTCACATTTGACTAGACAGGAGGTTAAACTGTGAATCGAGAGTAATGTGTTTCTCGTACCTGTAAACCTTAGGTTTTTTCTGTGGTCTTAACCTCAGATGGAAATAGGGTGTTACTGCACTTTGCAATGATGCTTAGTGTGCTTGTGCACATGTGCCCTTGTGTGTAGATTTAACCATACAATCTACCCACTAAACTAAAGCAAAACCTTTATTCTGAACACGGTAAACAAAAGCACAAGACCCTCATTGACATAACACCATGATATGCACATTTACACTATGCAAATCTTCTTCCATATCCATCGAGCGTTCCTTCGGCAAAGTACATGGACTCTATCAGCAGCAAGATGTTCTAGTCTGTTCCTACCTTCCAGATTTCCCTTCAAAAAATATTTTGGGCCTACAACAACTTTCCTTCACAAAGACATTTTCTTATTATACTTCTTACAGTGGGGGTCAGAAACCGCAAACTGTTTTTTAAAGAGAAACCACAGATACAGGCCATTGATTGGGTGTTTTTATTCTTCTATTAAGTAGAATGTATATAAGCAGAGAATGATAGACGGGAAGTATTTTTACTTTTATTCAAGCACATTTTTAAAGTATCATTACTTTATGAGAGTGTTTTTCCTAAATATACATTTTTTTTTTTTGTCATTGAAAACTAAAATCTGCAGTTTTTATGTACTTCAAGGTATAATTAATATTTATTTATAAAATGTAGTGGAGTAAAAACCATTGTATATCCTTTATAATGTTGTGATGTAATTACTTATAACACTGAAGTACAGATGTTTGAAAATGTACTTGAAAGTAAAAACACTTAAGTGATGTCCACTACTTTGAATAAAAACAAAAACCTCTTCATAATTAAAAAAGTTCCCTCTACCTCTGCATTTTCTCTCTACTTTTACATTTACATTTATGCATTTGGCAGACGCTTTTATCCAAAGCGACTTACATTGGTTCATCCTATACATTTTATATAGGTATTTGCAATCCCCTGAGTTCAAACCCACAACCTTGCTGTTACCACTGAGCTACAGGAAAGCCAAGTGGTTAAAGTGAACTTAAATGAAATGTTTGAGGGTGTGGTGCTTGTATTTTTTACTCTGCTGTGATTAAAATAGATTTTAAAATCTAGGCACAAGTGCACAAGTGCACATGTGCACAAACACACAGAGCTTCATTGGAAAAAGTAAACTGCAATACTGTACCACTCTTTTTCCTACTGAGGTTTAGACCACTGAAAGTTAAGATGAACAAACAGTGCCAGACACTGCAAAGTCACTGCAAAAGCATTTATGTTCCAGACTCTTCTTGTTGACGTTATGGCTTGTAAAATGCCTATTAAATATCTGTTTAAATTTTTGTACCAATTGTGCTGTATTCTGTGTTTTCCATTTCATATTAAACAAAAGTAAAATATTATAGCCCACTTGGGTTCCATGTCATTCCATGTTATACAGCAATCTCCGATTTCATGCCTGCATTCCACGAATCCGTCCGCAGCACAGAAAACATAGGGCCCTAGGATTGACACCTGTCCCAATGGATGTTGACTGTCATGGCTTCCATTAAATATAAGAGCATCTGGAAAACATCCAGCATCTAATAATTCTTCCCAATCTGTGCACCATGAGACAAACAGCTTCCCCTTAATGGCATGAATACAGTGTGTTGAAGGAGCACTGGCACTTAAGACAGAGTTTCTGTTTCGTGCTGAATCTTGAGAGAACTAAATTCACCCTAGCAGGGGTCATGACTGTGTCCTGCAGTAAGAACACTTTTTAGACTCAACAACTTGAAGGCCTGAACTATCATCACTGAGAGTGCCGAGACTGATAGTGCAAGAATGAAGGCTCATCCCAAGGTGTAATACGGTCCCGTTCCTCTTTAAATATAGAAACTGAGGTCACTAGAAATAACAAATCAAGCTCTTCTCTAGACAATTCAGCTGGAAGTTGAAACCTGAGTAATGTAAAGGCAGATTTGGATGCCCTTACTTCCTTATTTGACTTTTCACTGACAGAAGAAAATTAACTCCCCAATAAAGCCTGCACGCTCCCCAGGGCATTAGATAGCTCCATGACGGATTCACTATTTACACAGCAGAGTTGCAAGAGCAAATACATGCACAGGAATGCATAATGTGGTGAGCAAGAAACAAAAATGACCTGCAGGTCTAAGGCCCCAGAGGGTGGTTTATTTAAACACACAATGTTGTGAAGCAAACAACTAGAAAGTATTTGTCATGTGGGGGAATCCAGCTTGGGCGTGTGCTTCCGGGTTCTCTGTCCTCGTAGTGAGAATTTTTCCATCCCTGTCTGGTGTTTCTGCCCGTTGTCAGGCGCTTGCATCTTTAAAGAGAAGAGAGAAAGCAACAGGATCCGTACACAGGTTACTATGGAGTCGTAGCTCACCGTCTCTGATCGCTCTCCCGCTTTTATCCTCTTTGGAAACGAGCGGCAGGTGCTGACGACTGGCAGGTGTCTGTAATAATTGCCTTCGTCTCCATGGCTACGCTGATTGGGAACGGGCCGACTCGCCACAATAGTTATAACACAGCGAGGTTAAAGCGTGTGTGGCAGGATGGGCAACCACCCTCCACCTGCTTGTAATTTGTTGCTTGGCATATTGGCTCTGCCCTTGGGTGTAACAGAGGAGGTTAGTTGTGTTGCGTGTGTCCTTTTTCATGTGGTTCAATGGTCACTCTGTAACCAATGACTAACAGACTTTCAACTTTGACTAGACCTGTAATGGAATGAAAGGGGCGTGAGACTTGTGGATCCATACGCATGTCTTTATTCAGAGACATGGTCATAACACAGGCAAAGTCGTACAAACAGCAAACAGGTATTTTTCAGACGGGACACAAGAGTAATCTTAAAACAGGTGGGGGTTGATCAACGGCGAACATAATCCAAAGGGCTTGCAAGAGGGGTAATTCAGGGGTTACACGGGCAGAAGATCAGAACACGAGATAACACTTAAGACTTTGACTAGACTATGGAAACTAGAACGAAATACTTTGACAACAACAGGGAACAGACTCCGTAAAGCTGCTACAATTAACAGCATAACGCTTAAACAATACCTGGCCCTTGAAAGGTCGTTTGAGTCTGATTCTAATAGTGGATGTGATTGGTAGCAGCTGCGTGTGATTGGTTTCAGGTGAGCTTGTGATAGTGCAATGGACCATGGGAAATGTAGTCCAGGGTGATGTGTAACAGTCTGTGTGGTGTAAGAGTCAATATAATGAAAGGGCGACCTCTGGTGGCAATCAGACGGAAGGCCACGGGTGGAATTCGTGACAACCCTGTGGTTTAATCTTGAACCGCATGCAATGTGGAATTGTATTTGTGTTCTCATGAATATGGAGTTTCCCGTTCACTAAGCGTAGGTTATTGTGTCACTTTTAGAATCACATAAGCGTGTGTCATTGTCTCGCTGAGACTTTTTATGAGTCACACAAAGGAAACTTGTTATTTTATTCCTTGTCCCTCTTATTTTCATATCATTGCTGTGTAAGGGTAGCTCTACTCGACTTGTGACTTTCTGTTGTCGAATGACTGTTGATAAAGCTGAAAAACGGCACGTGGAGGACACCTGCTGGCTAACATTTGTTAATACAAAGAGTCAAGTCACATTATGACACAATGCTGTGAAAATGACTATATATTTAAAGAATTGTAAGCACACTTTCTCGTATGCAAACCTTTGCTTATTAGACTATCCTCTTTATATTTGTATCCATGTATTTACATACCTCAAGATGGAAAAGTTACTTTAACCAAAAAAAAGGAATTATAAGATATATCTTAGTGCTTTTTTTTTCTTAAAATAGACGTTCTTCAAAATATCGTAATTTATGTTCTGCAGAAGTGATACTGATTTGAAAATCAATGAGGTTAAAATAAGTAAATGATAAGAGAATTCCTAAGCTTTAATGATGTGATGTCCTGCAGATATTCCCTGTGTTAGGTACTGCGGTCTTTTCATTTCATTCATTTAACGTTTGTATCAACAAAATCATAGTTCCGATGCCAATTTAAGATTATCAAATTGTCATAGAGATAGCTGCACACAATTCACAGTCATTATCAACCAATATAATCTCTCATCCTACATAGTATTGTACATTCAAGATTCAAGTGATTTTGTAAGTAATGATGTCATTTAGAAAGTTAACTTTTTGTAACTTTCCCTGAATCTCTTTTTGTGTATGAGTATAGAACTGTAAAGCCAACAGCAAAACAAACCCTTGAAGGGTGAAACAAGACCCTTCCCGACCACTCCATCTGGATTTTCTTTTTTGTGATAACAACTAACTGGATGTACATTAACAGCTCTTTTGTTTGATGTTTGTTCATATTATTTGCAAGGATCCAATAAAATATAAAAAGTAGTTCGGTCATCTCAGGTCGCTACTAATAAACTAATTTCCTATAGATATAATAATATCACATTAAGGTAATTATTACACAATAAGTAGTGTTTAATGTACTTTATAGCTGAAAACTGTCCCAGAACAACAACAAATGCTTTCAAAGACCTCGCATTGGTATTTAAAGAACTTAATATTTACATGAGCTGTCTGTATGGTAAAAACTTTCTGAAACTCATTTTTCTATGGCAAGGTTGCATGGATATTTGCATGGACTCTGGTCAGCAGCTTTCCACATAACTGTTATAAAATGCTTGTACATACTGTACACAGACACTAACCACGTTATTGCATTGCAGTATATGTACAGCATCATGCATCACGCAATGTAAGTCGCTTTGGATAAAAATGTCTGCCAAAGGCATAAATGTAAAATCTACATTGCGGATGTTATTACACTTTATTCTTTATTCAGTTCATTCATAGACTTCATCCTAGATATTAAATTAAAATGCCAGAGTGAACAGACAAAATGGTACACCTGTAGTGTAGATGGTAACAATCAAGTCAAAAATTCCAGAATGTGCTTTGGAGGATATGCAGACCAGCTGGCAGAGGTCCTCACTTACATTACTAACACCTGTTTGAGCAGTGCCATCGTTCCCACATCAGACTACCACCCTCATGCTTGTGCCCAAGAGGTCCCTGTTGAACTCACTCCCATAAAGTGCTTTGAGAGGTTAGTCATGAGGCAAATTAAAGCCAAATGAAGTTTCCCCCCCTGGACTCTGCTGCACCCTAAAAACATAAACCAAACACCTTGACTAATGCAACACAAAACTGATCTCAGAACTGTTGTTAGTCCAGTTATTGCTTTTTTGTGACACTCTCATTGTCAAGTTCCCTCACTGTTGCAAGGTTTAAGTGCGCAAAACTCCCCACTTGATAAGGCAGCTAATTTCAGGAAGACTTTACTGGATTCCACTCATCACATTTTTTCTTTCCTTTATTTAGAAGATTGATGCAATGTCAATAGTAAGGTGAAAAACCTTGAAACATGAACAAACACCACTTTAAAAAATGAAAAAATAAATATATTTAATGAAACACATCATTAAAATGACTTGCAAAGAATGGACTACAACAATGCAACAACAAGGCCCAGTTACATCCAAGAATAGCAAGGAGCTCACCGGCTGCGTCTTCCTGGAAAGCTTTGTTTTGCACAAACAGTTTTGGTGTTTCAGTCTAAACTTCCAGATCTCATTCACCTCTCATGCTGCTTGCTCCCACAGCTGATCTGTAGAAATGATGTGTGTGTGTGTGACTCCAACCCCAAATTGATGGGTAAATCACCTTCACCTGGTGCACTCAGCCTAGTGTATCCAGGATGGAGGGGCGTGGCCCCAAAAGTGGGATTCTGTTTACAGCTTCACACAATCCTCATTAAAGTTCTGAAAGCAAGAATCCAAAAAGCGGTGAGTTTAAACACTGACAGATATGTGACATATCTGTTCAGATATGTCACATTGCTGTTTTTTATTCATTTTCAGATTTATCATGGCAGTGATGAGAGGTCTTGTGCTTCTGTTCTTGGTCTTTTCTGTGGAGAATGCAGTAGGGGCCCGTTTCAGAAAGCAGGGTAAGTGCAAACTCAGAGTAAGTCAACCCCAGAAAACGGAATACTCAGGGTTTTTGGTTTCAGAAAGCGAGGAATGTCAAACCCGCGACCGCGGGGTAAGTCAAGCCCATTTCAAAAATCGAGGTATCTTATACTCCGAGTGAGTAGCCAGAGTAACACAGTCCGTGAAGCTAACCTGGTCGGGAGCAGGTTTTATTCGAAAGGAAGCTGCATTAATTCGCAGAGTTACATTTATGTCGGGAGAGAATTGTGATGCCCCGTTTGGACGTTTATCTTAACTTTTAAGGCCACTTTAAGTCGTATATTTAACATTCCCCAAACAGGCATCCTACTAGCAAGAGCATTTTATTTCTTTTCAAACTTTCCTGAAAGATGTTCTTATATTTCATATTCAGCTTCTGCCGAGATCTTTTTATTGCAGAAGGATTGCACCTACATGAGAGCGAGAGAGAGAGAGAGCGAGAGCGCGCGCGCGTGAGAGAGAGAGAGGGAGAGAGAGAGAGTTAAATATAATTCCCATTTTCACAGTTTCAACAAAAAAGATATAAAAGTGATTGACATATAAACTTGCGCATTAATAAGTGAATATTTTTTTTCTAAATAAGTCCTCATATTCACCGTACGCTTGTAACAGTACCTTCAATTCGATTGGCGACAAAGGAACACGTGCTTTTGTCACGTGCCGTTGCCATGGTGAATCGTGCTATCTTCACTCAATTGATGATGGCTTTTCATCGCCATGCTGCACGCGCTTAACCTAGAGTGAACTTACTCAGGGTCGATTGAACTAACTCAAATCAGCTGTACTGAAAGGGAGTAAATCAACTCAGGGTTCAGATTTTAACTCGGTGTTGGTTGAACTTCCTTATTGAAACGGGCCCGAGGTAACCAACATATTTATTTATAAATGCAATTACAAAGTATCAACAAACTCTGAAATACTGTTCTGTGCTCTTAATGTCAAATTTGTGACATGAATCAATATTGTCATGATTAGAAGAGGTTATACAGTCTAAAGCATAAATAACAGAAAGATAAACTGATGGGTTTTATTTGTTAAAGCTTTCTTTACTGTCAGTTTTACAGCCTGTTAATCTCTAATATTTCATGTATAGCTGAAGACTGTTCATTTGGATGGAAACTTTTTGGAGTTAAATGCTTCAAGTTCTTCCCCCAGACAGTTGACTGGGTCGTAGCAGAGGTACTTTTATCTCCACATCTTTCAAGAATAATCCATTTCTGTATCTAAACTAAAACGATTTGACTTTGGAATGACCGAAAAAAATCTATCTTTAGACAAATTGTCAAAGCCTTGATGCAAATCTTGCGTCTGTGCGCAGTAAAGCACAAAATGATTTTCTCCTGAGTCTGTTACCTGCTAACACGCGTGTTTGGATTGGAGGTCATGATGGTGAAATGGTAAATATTTCAGATTTAAAAATATTTACACACAATTAGTTTTCAGTTACAACAGACCAAATTTGTCAGTTTAGACGGTAATTTATGATTTTAACTAAAATGACATTCACTGGGATTGTTGATTTATTCATATATTATTTATAATGTTTTTGGCTCTTTTCTTTCTGAAGGAAAATCAATGGCTGTGGAGTGACGGAACCAGATTTATCTACACCAACTGGTGCAATAGTCAACCTGACAATTTTAGAGCTTCTGAGCACTGCCTGGAGATAAGCTTTACAGGTAAGAATTCTACTTTTGTTGTGTGAATCCTGTCAATTCTGACAATTTACAAGGCTGTATTAGTAAAGTTGCTAGTTTTGACACATATTGTTTTATATCTAATATACATATTATAATATTGTTGATTAATGTATTGTTTTACATTTCATTATTCTGACAACTATATTCATTTAATGTAAATGTAATTTTTATCTCATTTTGAAGATAACAGGTGCTGGAACGATGAATCCTGTAGTACCAAACTAGCTTACATTTGTGCTCGAACACCCTGATGAGAATTCTGCATAGAGTACTACTTTGAAATTGTACCACCACATCATCTCTAAACTTCCATAACTTGTAAATTGTCTCAAAGAAATAAAAGCATTTCAAAAGCAAATTATCTGAATTGCAGAGTCAAGCTTTTTATCATGTACAAAAAACAAGTTATAAATCAATTGTTTGATAAAATGAACTGGGTAACTCGTCTGAACACTATGTTTTAAGGCAAGGCAAGTTTATTTATTTAGCACATTTCATACACGAGTGCAATTCAAAGTGCTTTACATAAAATGATCGACGGAAAGAATAAAACGTATGTTTAAAATGCAAATTATTTAAGATCACAATTTTAGATTTTAAGAAACAATAAAACGGCAATAAAATTGATTAAAAATGTGAGTGTATATATAAAAAGAATAAGAGCAATGTAATAAATTAGAAATAGAAGTGCAGTTGATGTAAAGCAGAACGCTACTCGGGTTGTGAATGCACAGCTAAACAAGTGTGTTTTTAATCTGGATTTAATAGTATCTACTGTTGGTGAATGTCTGATGTCTTCTGGAAGAAGATTCCAGCTACGAGTGGCGTAATGGCTAAACGCTGACTCGCCCTGTTTTGAATGAACCCTTGTTATCTCTAACTGACTTGATCCTGATGATCTGAGAAGTCTGTTTGGTTTATATTCAATGAGCATATCTGAGATGTATTTAGGTCCTAGACCATTGAGTGATTTTAGACAATTAATAATACTTTAAAGTTGATTCTTAAAGTAACTGGTAACCAGTGTAAGGACCTGAGGATTGGAGTGATATGCTCAGATTTTTTGGTTCTGGTCAGAATTCTGGCAGCAGCGTTCTGTGTGAGCTGCAGCTGTCTGATGGTCTTTTTGGGAAGACCTGTTAGGAGTCCATTACAGTAATCCACCCTGCTGGTGATGAAAGCATGGACTAAAAGCAGCACTGAGATCTAGTAAAACCAGAACTGATATTTTGCCTGAATCAGAATTCAATGGAATATCATTAATTATCTTTATGAGCACTGTCTCTGTGCTATGATGCTGACGGAAACCAGACTGATAATTGTCCAGGTAGCCATTTGAGTTCAAGAATTTGGTCAGCTGATTGAAGACAACCTTTTCAATGATCTTGCCTATAAAAGGAAGATTTGATATTGGTCTGTAGTTAGACAGTAAGGTTTTGTCTAGATTGGCCTTTATTAGAAGAGGTTTGACAACTGCATTTTTAAGGGACTCTGGAAGAGTTCCTGAGAGCAGTGAGGTATTGACTATTTTTAGGAGATCTGCTTCCAAACAGTTAAACACTCTTTTGAAAAAGGATGTGGGAAGTGTGTCAAGGCTGCAAGTTGACGCCTTAAGATGCTGTACCGTTTCCTCCAGGGTTTTGAGATAAATTGTCTGAAATTCAGACAAAGTAACTAATTTCTGATGTACTGAAGTCAGAATGACCTGACACCCGCATGGAGCTTTGGCGATTTCCATTCTGATATTACTGATCTTTTGAAGGAAAAAAGTTGCAAACTCATGGCATTTGTCATCACACAGCATTTCCCTCGGAACTTGACTAGGGGGATTTGTTAGTCTCTCTACAGATGCAAAAAGGGTGCGAGTGTTATTTATTTTGCTGTTTATAATGTTAGAGAAAAAATTCTGTCTAGCTTTGCCTAAGTCAACATTGAAGGCATGCAGACTGTCTTTATAGATGTTATAGTGAACTTCAAGTTTGGTTTTTCGCCACATACTAATGTGAGTCATAGCTTTTCTGCATGTTCTTTTCATGCTTTGTACTTCTGGTGTGTTTCTCCAGGGTGCTTTAAGCCTGCCAGTTATCGCCTTGACCTTTACTGGAGCAATGGCATCGATAGCATTTTTAACTTTTTCATTAAAGCTATCGAGGAGAACATCAATAGAGTCTGCAGATATACTCGGTAATAAAGACATAGCATTCGTAAATAGCTCACTGGTGTTCTCATTTATGAATCTCTTTCTTATATAGACAGGTCTATCTTCAGTGGCAGGACTAATTGATATATCAAAGAAAATACAGAAATGATCAGACAGTGCCACATCTCTAATAATAGTGGATGAAATGTTTAGACCTTTGCTAATGAGTTGATCCAGAGTGTGTCCACGATTGTGTGCGGGACCATGCACATGCTGGATCAGATCAAAAGTGTTTAAAACATTTAAAAGTTCATTTGCATTATTGTTTTCTGTCTTGTCTACATGAATATTAAAATCACCAGCAATAACAAAGCAGTCAAATTCTGAGAAAATAGCTGATAACAGTTCTGAAAAATCATCAAGAAAGACTGGGGAGTATTTGGGAGGTCTGTAAATAATTGTAAACAGAATGCGTGGTGCACCTTTTAAAGCAATACTCAAGTATTCAAAGGACAGGTAGTCACCAAGTAAAACTTGCTTGCAGTCAAAGAGATCTTTAAATAAAGCAGCTATTCCTCCACCTCTCCTAACAGCTCTGCAAACATTTATAAAAGTAAAGTTTGGGGGGGCCGATTCATTGAGGATTGTAGCACTACAGCTATCATCTAACCAAGTTTCATTTAGAAACATGAAGTCCAGTTTGTTACTTGTGATGAGGTCATTGACCGAAAAGGATTTGTTTTTTAGTGAACGGATGTTTAAAAGTGCTAATTGAATAGTAACTGTTTTTAGTTTTTTACCCCTGTCATTCTCAGAGTGACGTCTAAAAGGTATTAGATTAGAGAGCTTTGCCATACGACTGGAAAAGGCCTTAGTTTTGCGATCATTTATCAGGACAGATATAGGGAGAACTAAAGGAACACTGGGTTCCCACTTGTTCTGTAAATATTTGAGATTTCTGGTGTTAGCATAGCAGGGACCCAATTCATATCAGTTACCAGTGCTCTTTGCAGTCTTTTTTAGGCCATCTCAAGCAGATGGGGGTTTGTGTGATCCCTGTCGTTGTGGCAGAGGCCGTAGAGCTCTTTCAGAGGGAACAGGCTGGCCAGATTGACCCAGAGGCTTTGGTGGTTGTGGGGCCTGTCGCTTTTTATTTGAAACCTGTGGACTCACGACAATAGAGTGGGAGAGTTTTGTTCCAGCAAATACTAGTTCCTCCATTTTCTCTGAGAAGCTCAAAAGAGATGATGTGGTAGAGAGGGAGAAAGTGTGTAGTGAGAGGGGCTGCGAGTCTGGTGTTTCTGAAGACTGAAGTATATTGTTTTGGCTCTCCCGGCTGTTATCCACAGAAACGTTCTTGGGTGTCGAGTCCTCGTCATCGTCATCGTCCAACTGATGTGATGTCACTGGGCTGGGTACAGCCTGAGTGGTGTTATCCAAATGTCCATCCAACTGCTGAGGTGGGTCACTATGGCCAGGTTTATTTGTGCCATTTAGGAGTGGAGTGGCACACTCTACTGATGAGTGAAGGAGGGAGAAGAGGATATTTTCCTTTAGCACTCTTGAACCAAGTTTGTTTGGGTGGAGGCCATCTGTTGTAAAAAGTTGTCTTTGACTCCAGAATAGATTAAAGTTGTCAATGAAGTTCAGTACTCTCATGTTGCAAGTTTTTTGCAGCCAAATGTTCAGACTGAGTAGCCGAGAGAACATATTCGTTCCCCGAGCTGGGAGAGGTCCACTGATGAATGACTGAACTTTTAGCTTTCCAAGCATTTCAAAGAGTTCATTAAAATCCCTTTTTAGGAGCTCTGACTGCTCTTTTTGAGTATCATTTACCCCACATGTATGACAATCCGATTTACAGACTTGTGTTGTTTCAGGATGTTTGACAGTTCCTTGCTTACATCAGCAATCATTGCTTGAGGGAAAAAGTATGTACGTATAGCCCTGCTTCGAAGGTTTCTGATAATAGAGTCCCCCACTATCAGAGTATTTGGCTTAGCTGCTTTCTGAGCAGAGTGCCGTTGCCTGTTTGACACAGAGCGTCTGCCAACTTCAGTGTCCACCTTTGATTTTTGCCTGACCACATTTGGGGATTCTTCACCCACATTCATAAGTGCCTCAAATCTATTTTCAAGATGTATAGGGGGTGGCAGAGTACCAACATTGTCTTGTCGAGTCTTAGCCATATCTGGGGTAGAGGAAGCTAATGCGGCAATTTGTGAAACTCTTGACAGTCTTATATTACGAGCATCTTTAGGTCTTGCGCCCTTTTTTTGCCAGCGGTTTGTTTCCTCAGCTACCTTTGTTTGCTGTACATGTTTGTCTGAGCTCACTATAATCTGATGAGAAGTGCTGGGTTCACAGAACTCACCGGCTATATGCTGAGGGGGTCCACGGCGAGTATCAGCTGTGTGTTTTTGCAGGGATGGCAATATTGTGAGTAGCTTTGTTTCGAGAACTGCAATCTTTTGTAGAAGTTTGTGGCAGTGTGAGCAGCAGGTGGTTGTTGATCCAAAAGAAGGCATTTTCAGACCAGTTTGAGAGTGGGCAGCGGAGTTATCCTGAAGAGTTTCAATTGTCGGCAGCAAGCTGGTAAACCACAATCCTAAACGAAATCCTGGTTGCTTAGCATTCGAAAGTTTTGAAGTATTTCCCAGTCTTTGATTTTAGTGCCTTATTGTTTAGTCTGAGCACTGTACTGAACTGCTGGTGTTTAAATAAGATAAAGCATAAAAGCAGAAGCGCAAAGCAGGGAGCGCTTGTAAATGCGTCTGATCAGTAGCAAAGCCGGAAGAAAAGCACACTGAAAGGCACACTGAAAGCCTGCCCTTCAATTGCCGAATTCATTTTTGCTATTTTTGCCTTGATTTTGTCAGAGATTATGCCGCAGTTTCAGAATCACAAAAAACTGCAGACTTGTTGTGATAGTCTGGATTTTTATATTAGGAGTTTACATTTTCATAGGTTTACATTTTCGTCTGAATGTACTGTACTTGCGCAATAAGTTGCCCTTCTTCGTCTCTGCCAAAATTAAATAATGATTTGTTTGTTACTTGGCAGACCCCATTGCCATTCTGTAGTCTTCTCTGCCCTCACACCGTTATATCCCAGATAGCACACATACATCTGGCTTACGTCTATTTGACGTCTGCATTTACATCTGCAAGACATCTGCAATACACAGTTTGCTCATCTGCAATACGTCTCGGAGACGTCTGAACGTCTGTAATACGTCTGCTAAAGATCTGGAGATCTGCTGCGTAAAAACATCTGCTAAACATCTTAGAAAGAGCAGCTTTACATCCATTCTAAATCATAAACATCTAACAGACATCTTCTAGATGTCTATATGACGTCTGACAGCAGACGTCGCTGAGACGTATTGCAGATGAGCAAACTATCTATTGTAGATGTCTTGCAGATGTAAATGCAGACGTCAAATAGATGTAAGCCAGATGTATGTGTGCTATCAGGGATGTTATATTGTCGAGCAGCTCCATTGCATGGTGATGTTCTAGGGATATGTTGAAATCGGTCACGTGGTGTGTATGTGTGTGTCAGTCTCGGCGTGTGGGAGAAAGGCTGCAGTCAGGATCATGGACACAGTGTTAGCAGCGAATTTAAAATGTTCAGTTACTGAGTTCCTATTATATTTACAGGTCAAAACATTCTGGGCTAGATTTCAAACAATCGAGGTTACAAATAAATAGTGCTAGCGATTTCCATGTTGGTAACAATTTAATAATTTCAGCATTCACTCTTTGTACAATAAAGGAAAGATACAGGTTGGAATAAATGTTGTAAACCTCAGGTGAGGTTACATGGACAGAGGACCCAGGTACAGAAAGCAGGTAATTAACAGGCAATAATGAGACGAAAGGTCGGGAAGCACAGACCTCTCATTGAAAGCTCTCTCTCTAAAAGAAACAGGGGATCCTGTCCTTGACAATTAATTTTGACATTCAGAAGACTGAATGTTTTAAACTAAAATAGACATAAGCAAAGATAACACATACAGCATTATAATATATGCTAAGGTTGTGTATAAAAAACAATAAGAAAAACATTAAATTAGACTACATTTTACTCCGAGGTGTTTATGACCTTCTTAAAGTGGAGTTATATTTACCAATACCCTGCTCTTTCAAGCTTAGTATTTTGCAGTATTTGCAGTGGAAAGCACATATATTCCTCATGAAAATAAAATTACCCCTGACAATAAGCTAAAAGATGGGTTTTTGTAACAAAAATATTACCATATAAAAAAGTACTAACTGTAATCTATGGGTTCAGGCAATGGTAGTATGCACGTTCATGAGAGAGTCTACGTCTGACGTAAGACGTATTGAAATCCTCTGAGTAATTTTTTATACTTCTCTGCTGCGTCTGAAATTTTATACTAGTACATACTGTTTTTAAGTATCTACCTATCGACCATTAAAACAGTATGTTCTGTATAGTTTGAGTGGGAGTAGTATGGGTAGATTTCAGACATACTGGATCTGGCATGATTTATGTGACCTATGCTCTATGACCTATGACGTATTAGCAACAACCTGTATGTAGGCACTGATTAAAACATAATTTAGTCAAAAGAAATTTATTTATTGATACTTGCATTGAAAAAGGACGTCCGGCTTAAAGTTTTCTCCAAGTTTAATGCTATTTTTATTGATTGACGTTTGTGTCACAGTAACCAGCTGGAGTGCCCTCTCAAATCCACTAGAGGGCTCTCCCCTCATCACCTGGCCTTTCACTGCACACTACATTTCCCATAACCCTTTACTATCCTTATGTTGAAAACCCTCATCTGTTTGTAGTTAACCTTGTCACTTCTGTCTACATAAGCCTGGGGAGTATTCCAGAAAGTAACTATAGCAACTAATTCTCTGAAGATAATCTGCTCGGGAGCAGGTTATGTTCCAGGGTAAGTTCATTCAAGCTTTAGGGGTTGTCTGCGCATGTGTGTGCTTTTGATGAGCGTCAAGTGGCCGTGGAAGCACAGATTACGTATAACATACAAAAAAAATCACAGTAATAATATTGCAATTACATTGCGCAATTTTTGTATTAACTTTATTATTTAACCTTTTAAAATTAAATGATCTTTCAATTAAATAATCTAAGCTGATATTGTTAAATTTTATATATTTATATTAAATATTGTATATATTTTGAATTATCTTTCTAAAAAAATATCCAAATATCACTGGATGAATGTACACTTCTTACAATTTCCAACAGTTAATGGATGTTAAAAGTTATTTTAATTCCCGAGGAATTCATATCAGTAGTCTTGTCCACGAATTAGGCCATATTTGATGCATTCAGTCAAAGATAGTTTTGGCCTAGTAGTTGGATAGCCAGACATAAAACTCGGCTGTGAGTGACAAAATGTACAAGTCTTAGCAGTGCTTGAAGTGGGAAAAAACGGTTCCTGTACTCTCTTGTGCAGGGTGCCATATGCAAGCTACCACATTTGACATTTCTGGAACAAAAAAGGTATGCAGGTATACATTTAAAACACCATCACCGATCCACTTGAGCATTTTGGAATTAGGAATTGGAAGGGAAAAGAAAGAGGATGTGGAGGACACTCCAACGGACACCCCCGCTTGGGGCTCCCCTCTAGGGAGTCCGATTAGGCCATGGAACTTTGGACTCAGAACCCAAACACAGCGTTTCAACAGGACTGCATTCTAGACCATTCAAGATTTCCATCCACGCACATACGGATATTGGTCCAACACCGAGATTGCAAGTATCCGATTAGAATACCTGCGTTAAGAGCGTGTCTCTTTGTTAAAGATGATTTTATTGGTTTTCAGACATGTTTTACCTGCCTCGCGGCCATGCCCTCTCGATCTCTCTCTCTCTCTCATTCTCACATTCTCACTCTCTCTCTGCGCTTCCCAGCGTGTTTGTGTTTCATGTATTTGTTTGTCGTCATTTTGTTTACCATGTAGAGTAGAGTTAAATAAAAAACCATAAAGGCCTTTATTTAGTTTAGATACAGCTTGGATGAAAGAGCATCACCTCCAGCTGAACCCTGCCAAGACTGAACTACTTGTGTTTTCGGCGCACCCTACGGTGCAACACGATCTCAACATCCATCTTGGCAATACCACAAACACTCCTTCCAAAACAGCCAGGAACCTCAGAGTCAAATTTGATTAAAAGCTGTCCTTCAATGATTACATTGCAAAGACAACACGGTCATGCCTATACGCCTTATTCAACATTAGAAAGGTTAGACCTTATCTCACGGAGCATGCGGCACAACTCCTTGTCCAGGCCCTGGTAATCTCAAGGTTGGACTACTGCAATGCTCTCCTTGCTGGTCTTCCTGCAAAGGTTATCAAACCGCTCCAGCTGGTCCAGAACGCAGAAGCACGCCTAGTCCTCCAACAGCCCAAAAGGGCTCATGTGACACCCCTTTTCATCTCTCTCCACTGGCTGTCCGTCGAAGCCCGCATCAGATTCAAGTCACTTATGCTTTCCTACAGGACTATCACTGGATCTGCACCGGGTTACTTTCACACACTCCTACAACCCTACACCCCATCAAGATCCCTGCGTTCAGCAAACCAGCGGCGTCTTGTATTGCCTTCTCATAAGGACAGAAAATCGTTTTCCCGCTCATTCGGCTTCACAACTCCTTCCTGGTGGAACATTATTCCTAACTCTGTCCGGTCAACCACATCTCTCACAACATTCAAAAAACTACTCAAAACCCAACTCTTCTGTGAATATCTGACAGACAAATAAAAAAAAAACTCACTAACGGGTACTTTCTCAACAGGTAGTGGTCTAGCTTTTGTTGCAACTAGTAACTTTGTATTGGCACCTAATGTATTATGGCTCCTGTATGACATATTGCTTGTTGCTCCCTAACTCTATCTAAGTCGCTTTGGATAAAAGCATCTGCTAAATGACTAAATGTAAATGATATATATAAGTAGGTTATAAGAAAATAATCCTTCAAACATATACAATACATTCATAAAAATAGAAGTGCTTCACGGTGCCATAGAAATATAGCTCTAGCGCAGGTTCTGCCAGGAAGACTCAATCTTGCATCATTCTCTACCAATCAACAACTTACCAATCACCCTCCAACAAGGACATAAAAGATCGCCACTTACCCCTTCTTTGCATTTTCGCAGTCGAAGCAGCATTGATTTGCCCCCATCCTCCCCACCAGGAGATCCCTGTCAATACAAACCCAGGGGGGTTGGCTATGCCCCCGCCTACATCTCAAGGCGTGAAGTGGAGGACTTCTTGGCCCTCTAAATGCGAGCCATGGACAGGGCCTACTCTAAGGGCAAAAAAGAAAACATTGGGGGAAGTCCAGAAGGGGCAGGGCTGGGAGGGGAAGTCCTAGCCCTGGGGGACGCGCCAGAGCGCGGAGCCCCAGGGGGCTTGACAGGGCTTGGCGCCGGTCGGAAGGCCGGCTGGACAGGGCTTGGCGCCGGTCGGAAGGCCGGCTGGACAGGGCTTGGCGCCGGTCGGAAGGCCGGCTGGACAGGGCTTGGCGCCGGTCGGAAGGCCGGCTGGACAGGGCTTGGCGCCGGTCGGAAGGCCGGCTGGACAGGGCTTGGCGCCGGTCGGAAGGCCGGCTGGACAGGGCTTGGCGCCGGTCGGAAGGCCGGCTGGACAGGGCTTGGCGCCGGTCGGAAGGCCGGTTGGACAGGGCTTGGCGCCGGTCGGAAGGCCGGCTGGACAGGGCTTGGCGCCGGTCGGAAGGCCGGCTGGACAGGGCTTGGCGCCGGTCGGAAGGCCGGCTGGACAGGGCTTGACGCCGGTCGGAAGGCCGGCTGGACAGGGCTTGGCGCCGGTCGGAAGGCCGGCTGGACAGGGCTTGGCGCCGGTCGGAAGGCCGGCTGGACAGGGCTTGACGCCGGTCGGAAGGCCGGCTGGACAGGGCTTGGCGCCGGTCGGAAGGCCGGCTGGACAGGGCTTGATGCCGGCTGGAATGCCGGACTTGACAGTGGCTGGGCAGCGCGCTCTGGTGGCTGGGCAGCGCTCTCTGGCGGCTGGGCAGCGATCTCAGGCGGCTGGGCAGCGTTCTGTGCCAGTTGCTGGACCGGGCTTGATGCCGGTCGGAATACCGGACTTGACGGTGGCTGGGCAGCGCTCTCTGGCAGCTGGGCAGCCCTCTGTGATGGCGGCTGGGCAGCGCTCTCTGGCGACGGCTGGACCAGCCTGGGTGCCGGTCTCTGGAGGTGATCTGCGGCGGGCTGGACGCTCGGACCGTCACCTCCCCACAGCGCCCCCCCAAAAAATATTTGGGGTATGACACCACCGGACTAGGGACCACAGGACTCGGGAACTCTGGACTCGGGAACTCCGGACTCGGGAACTCCGGACTCGGGAACTCCGGACTCGGGAAGGTTCCCAGCGACGTCGCCCCCGAGTCTCTAGCAACCCACTCCTCTCGGACTCCACCAGAAGAACCGGCAGCCATGGAGCTCGAGCCAGAGGGTACTGAGTCCCCCAGGGCAGCGGCGGCCAGGACGAGACCCTCCGCAGCGCTAGACCGTGAGGTGAAAGTCCCATGTGGAACCTCACCCCCGGGATCAGTCCGGTTGGTCACGTACCTGACCATGTCCGCAAACCCTAAGGGAGCCAGCAGCCTCTTCTCCGACGGTGTGAGGCGCCGGGTGAGGCAGCAGTTGAAGATCGTCTTGTACTCCGCCTCACCAAACTCGGTCATTTCCGCCACCGCCGAGAATGCCCTGGCGAACTCCTGGTCACCGTAACTCCCCTGGCGGAATCCAAGCATCAAGTGGGCCTGGCGAGACCGCAAGGACGACGTTGTACCGTCCATGCTGCCTACTGGGTTCGTATTTGGCTCGTGCATTCTGTCATGAATCTCGAGGTGAGACATGGCGTGGGAACCCAATTGCAGGCAGACACAGACGGTAAGATGTAACAAAGACTTTTAATAAACATATACCACTAAACAAACAGGCAAAACAAAACCCACAATAGGGAAAACGGGACAGGATAAATAATAACTTTAACAACTAACACTGACTAACTAGGACTACAAAACAAACACTGGAAACAAACACTAAACTGACACTTACTATAAGGTAACAGGAAACAGGAACAACGACTTAGCATAGAGTTTACAGGAAGGACTACAAGAACATCCAGGGACATCAAACAGCAGAAGTACGTCAAACAGATTCAGCATACGGGTACAATATACATCAAACAATGCACGAGCAACGAGACAAAGAAACAAGAGGACTCTTTATGGGGAAGGTAATTAACACAAACTAGGAAACAGGAGGGTAGGGAACAATGACGCGACTCGAGGAGAGTATGGAAGACCGCAAGGGTCAAAAACGTCTCTCCCCACATGAAACCATCAGGCAATGCCACGGCTCCACTGGAGACAGGAATAAAACATGACATGATAGTGGAACCATGACAGAAATGTATAGAAATAACTATGGCTGTAAAAATATTGAAATACTCATATTCTCCAGTAGGTTATGGAAGTTGTTATTCAGGAGAAAGATAAAAACTTCATGATTTTGATCTACTACAGACTAAATATTTATATCAAAAACAACACGAAGAGTTGAACAAAGCACAGGCACATGTGTTTAACTGTCATTAATGCATTAAGGAGGATTTTATCTTTTTTGGATCATAATTGTAATATAATGAGCATGTATGCTTATATTGTTTCTTCTGTTAGTCAGTACACAGAGGTGAACTTTTCCACACTGTGAGTGTGAAGAGTCAGCCAAAGTCAACTTCACTGCTGATTTTCCACCTTCATCGCTGAAATAGTTTAATAACGAGTCATTTTTGTCATTCCACATGTTTAAAAACATTTTATCATGAATAAACTTTGACATTTATAAAGTCTACTGGGACTTCCTGTGGCAAGCCTTTTATTTTTAACAAAAGGAATATGAAGGTTAGACACAACACTAACCAGCTTTGTCGGTTTATACAAAGTCTAAATAAAGGTTGTAGTTGATATTTAACTGGACGCCATTGATATATTTGTATGTTATATATTTGAATGACCATTATTTGGGTCTTAGGATGTGTTTGAGCATCTCTACTTTGTCTGTTTCAGACTCTGATTGAAATCTTTGTGCTTTTGTGCGCTTTGGGGAAATGAAACCTTATGAAGAGTTGTACCAATGAGTGTTGTTTCCTATGCTGAGTGTCTTCTAAACACCTATTTTACGATTATTGCTCCATAGTTCCCACTTTAAGACATCTGCCATTTGCAGTAGGTTATAGGGATGTTCAGGTCTGTTTGGAGATTTCCCCATGTGTTGCTTGAAAACATGCAACGCTTGAGACTTTGGTTTCCTTTGCAGTATTTTCATTCACCATCACTCCTACTAGCACGTCTATGTAAAAGTATTTAAGGTTATTCCATGTTACAAAAATGTGATATTAAATGTGCATAACCTGTGAATTATAAAGCAAACGTATAAACTCAAGTAACCTTACTACAATGCTTCTGTTTCCATTTGTGGTTAAGAAAACCATGAGCTGATACATTAAAGTTAATTGCTCTGAGAAAAACACAGCACTTGGTTCAAGGTTAAACCGCCGGTCTAGTCAAAGGTGAGACTATATTAGTCATGAGCTGCATGACCAAACCGTTGGAAACTTTTTCTTGACTTCATGTTATTTTTATTCAAGTATTTGCTGAAAATAAAAATACATAACACATAATTTGAAGTGATTTCAAATAAAAAATTCCAGGATAAACTATTGGATATATTTTGTGAAAAAAAAAAAAATGACTAAATGTGTAAAACTTGCACTCAGTTGTATTGAACTCGCTCAGTTCAGTTGATTCTGAAAATAAAGATGTGAATTGCATTCAGTTACAGTAATGACTGTCAGTCTTCTCAAACACATTAAGTCAATGTAAACAGATTTTTGTAATACTGAGTTAAACAACATATTCACGTTTGGATAGATCAACCAAAGAGAAGCTCAACTGATGTTAATAATCACAGTATCCAAAATGTTTTGGTCACTGATGGAGCAAAAGTACTCACCAATGATGTTAAGTCTTGTGCTGTGACTGAGTTTTGGAGGTGTTTCTGTGTTCATACAGTAATAAACTCCCAACTCATCTACAGTGACGTTATATATGACCAGACGATGTTTAGATTGAACTGAATATTTGTTTTTCAATGTTTTATTGAAGTGAGAGGCTAATGTTGGGTTTGAGAATGAGCGCAGTATCACTGTAGGAGAATCTGATTGTTTCTGTTAAACCCAATAAACGTCCTCATCATCCAGATCACAGTTTACAGTCACATTCTGTCCCAAATCAGTCAGTTGATCTAAAGTCACTGCAGCCTGACACAAGATTAATAAATATTTAAGATAAACACAAGGAAATCACACATTCATAATGCCAAATGGATCAATAAATATTAAGCATTGAAAATTGAAGGTATTATTAACCCCCTTTAAAAAAACAGAAAACATGTTCTGACAAAGAGCATCATAACACACAATAAATTTACAGAGCTGAAGCTGAATAATCTTCATGTTGTTGCTGTGATCTGAACACGTTAATTTATTAATACTGCTTCACACCACACACTGAATAAAGTGAATTAATCTGCAAAGCTCTACACAAAAGGTCTCAATCCTCAAATAGGAAGTCTAGTGTTTTTCATTTAAACACTAAAGAGAGACTTCCTGTGATGATGAGCACAGAGGTAATCAGGTGAACGTCAGTTCACAGTACCAAGGTACGCAGAGGTGTAGCTGCAACTGAATCAAAGATACACATTGGGTTAAAGCATGTTGATTGACCCCTAAAGATGGTAAGATCCATTCGTTTCGGGCGGGAAATGTAAATGTGTATAAGTGCAGGTAAGACAAAGGAAAGGGAGGTTGGTTGAGCATGGTTGGGGTGAGAGAAAGACCCAAGCCCGCAAATGGCGTTCTACTTGTTGAGGCTAGCGTGATGTCTGGTTTTGCTGCTCACAGCATGTTTTTTGTTTCAATGTTTGTATAGTCAGTTTAAACAAATGTTTATGTTTTTTTTCTTTTTATTCTTATTCTTATTGTGGGTAAAGTCTATGGATTCATTCACGTGTGAAGAGACAGCTGTCCAAAATAAAATCACTTGGATTGAAACAAGTTCCCACCTTGTGGTGCGTTTTTGTACTCTCCCAGGCCTTATGGCAGTAAGACTACTTGGTGTTTGAAACCATTGACCGTCCGATTAAAAACGGCGGCAACAATCTGACACTTCCTTTCTTCATCTAGACAAGTATACTTTAAAACAGCTGGTTAAGTTAATTGATTTATATTTAATTAATAAAGGAGGAATTTGCTGTGTTATTTTGCATTTGATTATTTAAAAGTCACACAGTTCAGAGAAGTAAAATAGTTCAGGCACGAATATTAGTGTCTGACTAGAGCTCTCAATCTATAAAAAAAATAATCTTAAACTTTACATCTACACTCAGCAGACAGAGAAACCAAGTGTGTATAGTAAAGATAAACTGAGAGCGTATACTAGATGCCTGCATGTACTACAGCGGCAAACGTTAGCAAATGTATTTACTTGAACACAAACCTCACACATAACATGAGTCTTCTCACTGTTCCTTCTCCATTTATACTAATTCACTTGTGATAACTTCAGAAAAAGAGATGACAAACAGTTTCCTTTACGTTTAGTTTCTGGCCGATAGTTAACTGCTAGTTGTATAACTAACAAAGTTTGCAAACATACCCTATGTGTTCAAAAGGGAATGCTTTAATAAAATAATACTACAAGAAAATTAAAAAGAATGTACGGTATCAACTTGAGGAAATCTTGTCAGTTCGCCCATCCTTTGAGTGAACATGTACAGTTTGGCCAGGTTCCTTGCATTAAAGTTAACTTTTTAAGAAAAATCGCGGTCCTAGACAGTGAGTGATATTTTCTAGTAATCATCAAAAAGCATGCAAACAAAACGTGCTGCCTAGCCTTAGTTATGTGGTCAGGGGATACCCAACCTAAGCTCCGCCCACAAAAACGTGTCATGATGTATATTTACAGAAAATGTGTCTATAGTCAAAATTTTTATCTATGTGGCAAAATATAGGAATGTGTGACTATTAAATTCAAAACAAAAAAATAGAATCAAGATAAGATAAATAAATCAACAAAATACATTAGTTGGATTAGTTTGAATAGATTTTAAATGTCTGGATTAACAGCAATGAAACGGCAGACTTTGTGTATTTATTTCTTTGGCTCATGCCTGAGATTGACTATATAGATTAAAGTCAAACTGTATGAAGTATAAAGATCTTTGTTACATATAGTAAGTTAGTTGCTGAATATAAACATCTAGCACTGAACATTCTCTGATGAATTATATATTTTAATGCTGCAAAGTGCTACAGTTTCCATTTAAGGTTTGGAAGAAGACTTGTGTGAATGTGATATATATGTAAGTGGTTTGTGAAAACATTGCACCCGATTCAAGATTAAACCACAAGTCTAGTAAAAGGTGAGAGTGTTTTAGTCATTGGTTGCTGAGACCATTGAAACACATTTCTGGGTTTGATTAAAAACTTCAGTTGAGTGCAACAACACTGTAACAACCCAAACCTTGTTTCTAACAAATACATGAACTATTTCATTACAGTATATTTTATTTGGTTTGCAACAATCATTTTTTAACACTTAAATGCAAACCGCCTTAGTTTAACTAAAAATGTACTATACGTAAAAATATTTTTTGTAATTTAATAAAAATGTATAGAAAACAGAAATGCAAAACTTCACACTTTATCTTTTTTAATACTAAAACCACAGTGGATAAGCACACATTTTCGTTGTCATGATTATTCACTAAAACATGCATTTTCAGTGATGACTGACATTACTAAGTTATAATCATTTATCTTTTCTTTGGGTCATGATACACACTTTGGTAAGGTGAGAAAATAATCGCTTTATTACAGTTCGACCAAAATGACATTTTAACTGCTCAGATCTATATGGTTATTGTCAAACGTATATGCTCATAGAAATTCACTATCGATAGCTTCCTTTGTAGAAACATGAGTGGATGTTAAAATAAACTGATAACTGAGACTATCATGTGCTAAAAAAATAATTCGAAATAATAGAAACATCATTATAACAAAAACGTCAATATCACTAAATTGGTAAGGTAATATAATTCATCATACATATTTCTGTACACTGTGAGATATATATGTCAGGATAGTTGTTCAGATCATGTTGGCAGCTTTGAAGCAGCACAGTTGCTATTGTTACCTGGAACAAGACTTTATGAAGCTTTGATTTCTCTTCTGCACACTGAAAGAGCAAATGAATACATGTATAAGCATAATGAAGGCAGTCGTTTTATGTTACATTTATCTAAATAATGCTGAGATACTGTACTGTATTACAACTCTGAAGCATTTCAGAAAAATTGTGTGATTTGAGATCATTACCTTTAACTGGTTTGAGATTAGAAAAGCTTCTGTAGGTCACCTGCTGTAGATCAGTGTTGGGGAGTTCTATAAAACCTTCTTCAAATGTTTTATTCCCATCAATAAAAGCCTTTAATAGTCCTTCAAAACAACACAATAAAATCAAAGACCTTATCAAAGACAATGTTTATATTGATGTTGAACTAAAGAATAATAACTCACCTATGACCAAAATGAATAAAACACCATTCAGCAGACCAAGTATGAGAGTAAGAGTCTGACATAGTGTCTGATTCTGTTGAATATATTTCACTTCTGTATGATTCTGATGTTTACACCTGATCTCTTCATTTGGACTTTCTGTTGGCTCTGCAAATAATGAGTAACTTTACAATCTTTTACTGTATCTATAATCAATTCTACTGTCTCTATTACAGCATATTAAACACATATTTGAATCTATAAGACTAAATATGAATACAATTGGTTCAACATGAGCACTTACCATTTATCTGCAGTCTGATGCCACGGCTGAATTTTGGAGGTGTATCTGTCTTCATACAGTAATAAACTCCTAATTCATTAACAGTGATGTTATTTATAAACAGATGAGTTTTTGATTGTACTGAATATTTCTGTCTGAATGTTGTGTTGAAGAATAAAGATGTTGTTGGCAAAGTGCGTAATATCATCACAGGAGGATCTGGTACTTTCAGTAATAACCAATCAATGTCTCCTTCATCCAGATCACAGTTTATAGTCACATTTTGTCCCAAATCAGTTAGTTGATCTAAAGATTCTGCAGCTTGACACCATATGAAGAGATCTATAGAAATCATAATCATCATTTCACTATTAAATCTACTGTCAACAAATTACAAAGAAAAGTTGAAACTTGCAGCAAATAAACTTTAAATCAATACATTTTAATCAATATACTCACAGATATGAAGCTGTGTGATTCTCATGTTGTCTTTATTAAGATACAAATGAACTCTGCTTCTTATTTTTATACTTTGCCCACACCAAACAGAGGAAGTCAAGTTTGCTCTGACCACACTGTAGCCTGACATACCATGTTATTTTACACTCTCTCAGTTTCTCATGACCATCATTACTTCTGTAAGCAAGTCAGAATCATTTATTTTCTGCTATTAATAAATTTGATATATAATTTATTATAATGTATATTACATTTCCATGTTAATAGTTTGTTTTTTGTTTATATGCTACCGTTCTTTTGTTTTAATTTATGTTTTGTTCGTTTGTATGTACGTATGTCTAGTTATGTATGCAAATTGTTTATAGTTTATCTATTGAATTTATTGTTGCACACTGCAGTAATCCTAGACCATAGTGCTGCTGTAACACTAAACATTTGTCAAGAATTTTCATTTTATGTATGCACCAGGTTTCCTTCATTTTATTATTTATTCTGCTCTCCATAGGAAAATTACAACAAAGTTCACTTTGACAAGACTGTTGACGACTGTATAATGTCATTTCAAACCAGACTTCTCAGTGTTTTTATGTTCATACAGTAGAAGTCATTTGTTACCAACATTGTTCAATTACAAACATATTTTGTGTTCTGCACAAGAAAGAAATCCATTCTGGTTTGAAATGGCAGTAAGGTGAATAAATGCCAGAATTTTCATTTTTGGGTGAAGAATCAGTTTAAGGCCATTGCCATTAATATAATTTTTTTTTCTTGTGTGAAAATTTGTATTTCTATTTATGACCAACAGTTTGACGGGCGTAACTGCAAGAGACAAGAGATCGTGATGTCATCACGTACTGCTCTGAAGCATGCAGAACTTATAGGGGAAATGAAGATAATCAAGCATAATGGGCAAAGGATTATGGGAAGTGTAGTACATATGTATGGCATAATGTCAATGGACAAGAAGGGAGCGCCCTCTGGTTGAGCACACAGGCACTCCACCTGACAGATGTTGTGGTCTTGGAAAGTGTAGGTAAATATTGTGTAATCAATTAAAACAATTTACATGTTATAAACAATCAGCAAGTTTGTTTTAATATAGCACCTTGCAACTGTGATTATACACTTAATGTCCCTGTGAAATTAAAAAGATGGTGATTCTGCAACTGCCTACATTGTCAAAGGTACAGTACCCAATGCAACCACACGTAAAGTGAAACTCCTGTGGACTCCTACTTCTCTGACAGAAAGTCTTTCTATTTTGACTATATAGGATGAAACCAGCCGGAGCAGGAACAAGCCTAATGGGTGTCTCACACCTTGAAAATGGTCGCAGTGCACTTTATAGTCAGCTGTATAAAACGTATCGGTCAGTTAGAATTTTAGAGGATTATTGTTATGAAGACAATGAAGATGAGGATGAAGTTGAGGCTGTGGTTGAGAAATTAAGAGTTCATCATTGAATGCTGCGATGAACTTAGCCTTGAAAAAACACATTCAATGCAATACAAAGAACCACCAACAATAGTCTACCTGTGAAGAGATTCAAGGTGACAAAACTGGTACAACATATTTATCTTCTTAAGTTGTTTTATTACCTGTGATAATAGTTCTGCCGTTTATCGAATTCTTCTGTTTATAAAATCCATCATAAACATTTCTTATGAATTATTTGCTATAAACTTATATCTAATGCTTTTATGCATGTCGAGTAGAACACACATTACATTATGAGACAAACAAACTAAGATTTCATTTAAAACAGCAGAATTTGAAAAAGACACGTAGTTTGCATCTCTGAAATCTTAGCATTTATCATTTTTATTTAAAAGCATCGGCTTTGTTATGTTGAGCTTCTCACATCTCACTACACAGTCACAGTCTTTAACGCCTGCATGCAGACTGTCTTCTTCAATTTGATTGGCTGAATGTTCTGTCTTCTTTACTTTTATTGGCTGAACTGCTGCTTTGTCCTCTGTTATTTGATTGGCTGGAATTCCGTAAACCTTGTTTGATTGGTCAATCTGTTGAAATTGGGTAGCTATGATAGAAAGCCTACATTTTTTTGCCAAAAAGGCATAATGACTAATGGTAGTCCTGAAGAGTTTTAGTGTTTGAGCCAAAAATGAGTTTTTTGAGTGCGGTTTTGATCTGCTGAAGTAAAAATCTGAGAATAGTACAGGAAAAGGGAGAAAAGGTAGCAAAGTTGAAAGAAAAATGATAAGTAAGACAAAGATAATAAAATAATAAAATAAACAACAAGCAAATGTGTTGCCATTTGTTTGATCAGTGTGAATGAGTGGATTAACATCAATGAAAGGTGAGGCTTTTAGAAAGCGTTAATACACAGTGTTCAAATGAGTTGCCCATATTATTGAATGTTAAGATTGATTGATTACTTAATTTTTTTATATGACAAATGTTTATTTCCACAATTCAGACAATTTGCTTTTTAAATGCTTTTATTGCTTTGAGATATACTTCAAGGGATGGAAGTTTAGGGATGATATGATGGTACAATTTTAAAGGTACAATTTTTACTCTTTGCTGATATCTCATCAGCGGATTTGAGCACAAATGTAACCCTTTGGCATAGTACAGGGGACATCGTTCCAGCAATGGTTATCTGTAGGATGAGATGAAAATTACATTTAGATTTAAGAAATAAGGTTGACTAATGAAAGGTAAACCCAAACATTAATCAACGACATTATAATATGTAGCTATATAGTATAACATATAATCAAGATGTGTCAACAAAACTAACTTACCTACTTATTATTAAAGCACTGTAAATTGTCAGGATTGACAGAATTCACTTAACAAAAATAGAATTCTTACCTGACCAGTTTATGTCCAGGCAGTGCTCAGTGCCTTTCTGATTGTTAGGTTCTGTTTTGCACCAGTTGGTGTAGTCAAATTGAGATCCGTCAGTCCACAGCCATTGTTGTTCCTAAAGAATGAGAAGAGCCAATAACATTTAAACATAATAACATATAAAGAAATCAATGAACCTAGAGAAAGTTTGTTTTAAATTAAAATCATACATTACCTTCTAAACTGACAAATTAGTCTGTTGTTACTGATACCTATTTGTAAATGTTTTTAAAGCAGAAATATTTACCATTTCACCATCATGACCTCCAATCCAAACAAGAGCATTAGTAGGTATCAGACTCAGGAGAAACTCATTTTGTGCTTTACTGCGCACAGACGCAAGATTTGCATCAAGGCCTTGACAATTTTTCTAAAGAGAGATTTTTTTGGGTCATTCCAAAGTCAAATCGTTTTAGTTTAGATACAGAAATGGATTATTCTTGAAAAATGTTGAGATAAAAGTACCTCTGCTCTGACCCAGTCAACTGCCTGGGGGAAGAACTTGAAGCATTCAACTCCAAAAGGTGTCCATCCAAATGAACAGTCTTCAGCTAAACAGTACATGAAATATTAAAAAGCTATCTTTTTATCTTTCTGTTATTTATGCTTCAGACTGTATAACCTCTTCTAATCATGACAATATTGATTCATGTCACAAATTTGACATTAAGAGCACAGAACAGTATTTCAGAGTTTGTTTATACTTTGTAATTGCATTTATAAATAAATGTGTTGGTTACCTGCTGCATTCTCCACAGAAAAGACCAAGAAAAGAAGCACAAGACCTCTCATCACTGCCATGATAAATCTGAAAATGAATAAAAAACAGCAATGTGACATATCTGAACTCAAATGCAGACTTTTTAGTAGTAAATATTAAAGACAAAAGCATCAGTAGGTCAGTGTTTAAACTCACCGCTTTTTGAATTCTAGCTATCAGAACTTTAATGAGGATTGAGTGAAGCTGTATACTGAATCCCGCTTTTATACGTTTTTCTTCATGAAATGTAAACACTGTAAAATAAAGTGTTTATGAGCCTGCATGTTCTACAAATCACTTGGAATTTTGGGTGGTAACATAGTGTGATATTATATACTGGACTTGATTGGCTGTTATCATTGACTTCACACATATGGTAAGTTGCCTGTTTACTTACTCTGAAGTTTTAATTTTCGAATGAAGCTAATAAAGTGTGACAACACGCGGATTAACTTTGTTAGTTCTCCTGTAGCCTACTGTTTGTACAAGGATTTTACAGCATTTATGTGGAAAGGAGCTAAGAAACCACTTAACTGATCCTTTACTCTCTTTAGTGATCGACTTATGACATGATATGAAATAGTTGTGTAAGAGTAAGAGTGTATGTTCCCAAAAAAACAACACTAAGAGTGTCAAAAATGAGCAATACCTGAGCTAACAACCGTTCTGAGATCAGTTTTGTGTTGCATTAGTCCAGGTGTTTGGTTCATGTTTTTAGGGTGGAGCAGAGTCCAGGGGGGACACTTCATTTGCCTTAAATGTGCCTCATGACTAACCTCTCAAAGCACTTTATGGGAGTGAGTTCAACAGGGACCTCTTGGGCACAAGCATGAGGATGGTAGTCTGATGTGTGAACGATGGCACTGCTCAAACAGGTGTTAGTAATGTAAGTGAGGACCTCTGCCAGCTGGTCTGCATATCCTCCAAAGCACATTCTGGAATTTTTGACTTGATTGTTACCATATACACTACATGTGTACCATTTTGTCTGTTCACTCTGGCATTTTAATTTAATATCTAGGATGAAGTCTATAAATGAACTGAATAAAGAATTAAGTGTAAAAACATCCGCAATGTAGATTTTACATTTATGCCTTTGGCAGACATTTTTATCCAAAGCAACTTACATTGCATGATGCATGATGCTGTACATATACTGCAATGCAATAACGTGGTTAGTGTCTGTGTACAGTTTGTACAAGCATTTTATAACAGTTATGTGGAAAGCTGCTGACCAGAGTCCATGCAAATATCCATGCAACCTTACCATAGAAAAATGAGTTTCAGAAAGTTTTTACCATACAGACAGCTCATGTTAATATTAAGTTGTTTAAATACCAATGTGAGGTCTTTGAAAGCATTTTTTGTTGTTTTGGGGCAGTTTTCGGCTGTAAAGTACATTAAATAGCTGAATATATGATATTATTATATCTATAGGAAATTAGTTTATATAAAAGCCAAACCTGTATCGCAGCCGTTTGTGATATAGTCACGAGATGTAGAATCTATTGATTTATGCACACAGACAGAAATGTACTTGTTTTGTCAGTCAGCACGACTTTCAGTATACATACAGAGTGTGTACCTACAGCACACATGCATATATTTATAACCCGATATCAGGTGAAGTTGGACATATTTTACAAGGTGTTTACCTTGTTTCAGCTGAGCGACCTGAGATGACCGAACTACTTTTTATATTTTATTGGATCCATGCAAATAATATGAACAAACATCAAACGAAAAGAGCTGTTAATGTACATCCAGTCGGTTGTTATCACAATAAAAAAAATCCAGATGGAGTGGTCGGGAAGGGTCTTGTTTCACTCTTCAAGGGTTTGTTTTGCCGCTGGCTTTACAGCTCTCTACTCATATAAGCAAAAAGAGATTCAGGGAAAGTTACAAAAAGTTAACTTTCTAAATGACATCATTACTTACAAAATCACTTGAATCTTCAATGTACAATACTCTATAGGATGAGAGATTATATTGGTTGATAATGACTGTGAATTGTGTGCAGCTATCTCTATGACAATTTGATAATCTTAAATTGGCATCAGAACTATGATTTTGTTGATACAAACGTTAAATGAATGAAATGAAAAGACCGCAGTACCTAACACAGGGAATATCTGCAGGACATCACATCATTAAAGCTTAGGAATTCTCTTATCATTTACTTATTTTAACTTATTTCAAATCAGTTTCACTTCTGCAGAACATAAATTACGATATTTTGAAGAACGTCTATTTTAACAACAAAAAAAGCACTAAGATGTTTCTTATAATTTCTTTTTTTTGGTTAAAGTAACTTTTCCATCTTGACGTATGTAAATACATGGGTAAAAATATAAAGAGTATAGTCTAATAAACAAAGGTTTCCATACGAGAAAGTGTGCTTACAATTCTTTCAATATATAGTCATTTTCACAGCATTGTGTCATAATGTGACTTGAGTCTTTGTATTAACACATGTTAGCCAGCAGATGTCCTCCACGTGCTGTTTTTCAGCCTTATCAACAGTCATTCGACAACAGAAAGTCACAAGTCGAGTAGAGCTACCCTTTCAGCCACAGCAATGACATGAAAATGAGAGGGACAAGGAATAAAATAACAAGTTTCCTTTGTGTGACTCATAAAAAGTCTCAGCGAGACAATGACACACGCTTATGTGATTCTAAAAGTGACACAATAACCTACGCTTAGTGAACGGGAAACTCCATAATCATGAGAACACAAATACAATACTGCATTGCATGCGGTTCAAGATTAAACCACAGGTCTTGTCACGAATTCCACCCGTGGCCTTCCGTCTGATTGCCACCAGAGGTCGCCCTTTCATTATATTGACTCTTACACCACACAGACTGTTTAACGTTACCCTGGACTACATTTCCCATGCATCACAAGCTCACCTGAAATCAATCACACACAGCTGTTACCAATCACACCCACAATTAGAATCAGTCTCAAACAACCCTTCAGGGCCAGGTATTGTTTAATCGTTTATGCTGTTTAGTGTAGCTGCTTTATGGAGTCTGTTCCCTGTTGTTGTTGTCAAAGTATTTCGTTCTAGTTTCCATAGTCTAGTCAAAGTCTTGACTGTTTTCTCGTTTTATGATCTTCTGCCTGAGATATTGTTAGGTGTGTCCTGCTGAATTCGATTGAGGGTTTCAGACGGGTATATAAGTGCCTAATCGCCTTATCGCGTGAAGACCGAAGAGTGTAAAGACCATCGACTCTACCTAAACGGCTCCACTGAGCAAGGACACCGACAAGTCACTTGAGTAGTGGACTTCAGTATTACCTTCAGGATCAAACATATGCTCCACTCCCACTTTAACCCGGTCACACAGACACCTGCCCCCCCGTCCCTTCATCTAGTGGATGGATCTCCCATCTATGAGGTTAAAAGGTTACTTGACGTCCGTACTGGGCTTCCAGTATCTAGTGGAATTGGGAGGGCTATGGTCCGGAGAAGAGGAGTTGGATTCCGGCTCAGGATATACTGGGGAAGTCGTTGATCTGGGATCTCCGCCGGCGACAAGGTAAGCCCCTCTCGTGACCGCCTGGTGGTGGTCGTGTGAGGGGGATACTGTCATGACTTCGGTCTGATCGGGACTGGCCCTGTTGTCGGTGTTTTCGATTGTCTGCGAGTTTTTTTTAGTATTAGAGAATTTGTTTTAGTATTACAAAACTCCTTTACATTTTTGGAAACAACTGTTTATTGTTGAACGTTTTAAATATGTCTATTGTAATATTTATAATAAAATGTCCATACTATATTACAAAACCACTGTTATGATGCTTACTGCATTTCCTTGTTAATTCTTTGTATTTTTATCTAGGCTACTGTTCTTTTGTTTATCCTTATGTTATGTTTGAGCTGATGCCAGAAAATTTTAAGCAGTTCCCTTTAGATGTGATGATGGCTCTTTCTCATTCCTCGTGTCCTTGTCATCCTTTTTTTAGTTGTTAGTTTTGTTTTCATTTTTTCCTTATTTTAATCTTACTTTAATAAATGTTATTTCTGTCATGATACACGCGGTGTCTCCTTTGTCACGGCTTGTGAGCTGACTGTGACAGTGAACCCGTGCCTGGGAAGAAGTGTTCACTGAGAGCTGACAAGGTGGACTCAGCCTGGTCAATGACAATTCCAGTTCCCTGCCAAGCATGAGACTGGCAAGGTAAGCCCCTTTGGTGGCATGCTGGGTGCCACACGTCTGGGCTCTGGGAGAGAGCAGCCCTAAATGGGATACCTTGGGGAAGATGTGCACATACAATTTTTTTTTTAACTTTCCTCACTACCTACGCTTGGGATGGTAGTATGCAGTACATGTGAGTTAGTGTATTCCTTTGATCAGTAGGTAAGACAAAAGCTCACTAGAAATGAACTGTGGCCCATTGTCTGTGGTTATGGCACACCCGATGCCCCAACGAGAAAAAAAATGCGTGTTGGATTCCACATACACCCTGTGGCTCTGTGGTAAATGGTCTGATCGCTATCTATACCACCCAGGTTCTGGCCTCAGCCTGACAACTACAGGACCTCTCATCTGCACCAGTGCCCAGTTCGTGGCAAAACAAGAAGAGTATGTTAAATATTTAAATTTTGCCACAAAGGGCGACCGATCCTTGCTGACACAATAAACAAAAGAAACCCAAAAGAAAATGTTTAGACAATCTTATAAGAAGCCTGGGGTTCAGATTTGAAATAGTCGAAAATCATCGTATAACCTGTGTTCAGTCTCTGTAATCCAAAAATATTGTCCTAAGAACACTCAAGCAATATATCCCACACAGGACAGCATCCATCAAATAATCAACAAAACAAAAACTAAAAACAAAATGATTTTATGTAATATATCAAAAGAAGAGTCCTCACTCCATGCAGGAAACAGAACAGCAACGCTGCGATTAGAGCGCACAGCACCCCCTTCTGTTAGCATGCGGCCGCGGAACTCACAATACACCCATGATCAGAAACGGCACCACCCAAAGAACGTATACATGAGTTCTTAGTGAACTTGAAACAGATTACTATTGGGTAATGTCGTCAATGGAGAACAGGGATCTAGTCTACCATGTCCACAACTCCTTCCCTTACTAACAATACAGCAGTGACCGACAGGAGAAATAGCAAAACTAACTGCAGCATCTTATGGCATCGGGCATCTACTCTCCACTCTAAAAGAAGCAGTAGCTACACTGATGAAGTGAGAGGCCATGAAAAATGACACACGCCACACAACTAAAGTCCTCTGATTCACCCAAGGGCACAGGCAAAATGGCAAGCCTCACATTACAAGCCGGAAAGGTGCTTTCTCTCTTCTCTTTAAAGATGCAAGCGCCTGACAACCGGCAGAAACACCAGACACGGATAGAAAATCCCTCACCAAGAGGACATAGAACCCGGAAGCACACGCCCAAGCTGGATTCCCCCACGTGACACATACTTTATAGTTGTTTGCTTCACAAGATTGTGTGTTTAAATAAACCACCCTCTGGGGCCTTACACCTGCAAGTCATTTTTTGTGTCTTGCTCACCACATTATGCATTCCTGTGCATGTATTTGCTCTGCTGTGTAAATAGTAAATCCGTCATGGCGCTATCTAATGCCCTGCAGATCATGCAGGCTTAATTTATGAGTTAATTTTCTCCTACAAGTGAAAAGCGAAATGATGAAGTAAGGGCATTCAAATCTGCCTTTTCATTACTCAGGTTTGAACTTCCAGCTGAATTGTCTAGAGAAGAGCTTGATTTGTTGTTTTTATTGGCCTCAGGTTCGTTATTTAAAGAGGAAAATGACCGTATTACACATTGGGAGGAGCCTTCATTCTTCATTCATCAGTCTCTGCAACTCAACTCAACTCAACTCAACTTTATTTATATAGCGCTTTTTACAATTTTCATTGTTACAAAGCAGCTGTACATGAGACACATTGAATACAAGTAAAAAAACTAAAGGCATATACCTTTAAAAACAAGACAAAGGTGAAAACAACAAAGACAGACATACAAATGCTCCACACACACAATATGCAAACATACATACACACACACACATTGACATAGACGCACACACACACACACACAGTGAAAGCACACATTGGCGATAAAGGAGAAAGAACCACAGGTCAAATATTAAACGGACTATAAATTCTTATATGCAATATTAATTATGTCTAATTTCTGAATTCTAAAGCAGCCCCCCCGGCCAGGCAGATAGTGCAAAACAATATGCAAACGGTGGTGAGGAACCCAAAACTCCCATCGAGAAAAAAAACCTCAGGAGAACCCAGGCCCAACCAGGGGATTCCAGTTCCCCTCTGGCAAAAGCTGCTGCCTCTGCACAAGCTCAACAGTGCTTGCACAACAAGGCTAAATAAAAATAAAAAATAAACTTAATAAGGTAAATGATAGATTTAAGATTATCATTCACAATCTAATAACATTTGAAATGTTGTAGGAAAATCAAAGTTGTGGCGTCCTTTATCCAGCTCTATCCTCTTAGCTCTTGTCAGGTCACCGCTTCCCATTCTCAGCTCTGCCATCGGGTCTGGGCATGAACTGCATCCTGCGGTAACCTTGGAACAAAGAGACAAGACTGGCTGAGAGTAGAGTACTGTTCTGCACTCTTTGATGCAACAAGTACATCATTTGTTATTGGATGTGTTTCTGGTTCCGGTTGATCTAAATAATGCAGCCTAAATCCTCTGAGGATTAATATTATGGAGGAGTATTGTATGCAAGATTAAAAAGATGAGTCTTTAGTCTAGATTTAAACTGACAGAGTGTGTCTGCCTCCCGGACCGTGCAGGGAAGAATATTCCAAAGTTTAGGCGCTAGATACGAAAAGGATCTACCACCTGCACTTGATTTTGAAATTCTAGGTATTACCAACTGACAGGACGCCTGAGAGCGTAATGTACGTTGAGGTCTGTAATACAATAGAAGTTCATTCAAATACTGCGGCGCTAGACCATGTAGGGCTTTCTGCACTCTCAGTGATGATATTTCAGGCCTTCAAGTTGCTGAATTCTCAAAAGTGTTCTTACTGCAGGACACAGTCATGACCCCTGCTAGGGTGAATTTAGTTCTCTCAAGATTCCGCACGAAACAGAAACTCTGTCTTAAGTGCCAGTGCTCCTTGAACACATCTAGTCATGCCATTAAGTGGAAGCTGTTTGTCTCATGGTGCACAGATTGGGAAGAATTATTAGATGCTGGATGTTTGCCAGATGCTCTTAACTTTTGATGGAAGCCTTGACAGTGAAGATCCATTGGGACAGCAGTCAATCCTAGGGCCCTATGTTTTATGTTTTGCGGACGGAATCGTTGAATGCAGGCATGAAAACAGAGATTGCTGTTCTGGTAAATTTAGGGTATTTCTCAATCAGTTCCCTTGTTCATTAGTCAGGGCACTGATCAGTGAGTCCATTTTAAGGCCATTTTTCAAGTGCTATGAAACGTTTTTTCCCTAAACTTTCCTACAATGTATGTAATAACTAATGAGCATCCATTCTCCCTATGTTCCCTTTCCGGACAATTTTTGAAGTCAACCGAAAAGCTTAAGTATTTTTTCAGGTTATAATATTTTACTTTTTTTTAATATAAAATGGAAAACACAGAATACAGCACAATTGAATCAAAAGGGAAATTTGAAAAAAAATTAAAACAGATACTTAATAGGCATTTTACTAGCCATAACGTCAACAAGAAGGGTCTGCAACATAAATGCTTTTGCAGTGACTTCGCAGTGCCTTGCGGTGTTTGTTTATCTTCACTTTCAGTGGTCTAAACCTCAGAAGGAAAAAGAGTGGTATAGTATTGCAGTTTGCTTTTTGCAATGAAGCTCTGTGTGTTTGTGCACATGTGCACTTGTGTCTAGATTTTAAAATCTATTTTTATCACAGCACAGTAAAAAATACAAGCACCACACCCTCAAACATTTTTTATATGCAATAACTTGGAAACCCTCTACTTTACAATGTATGTAGCATTATCTATTTACAAGTTCACTTTAAAAGTAGAGGGAGAGGGAACTTTTTCAATTATCAAGAGGTTTTTGTTTTTATGCAAAGTAGTGGACATCACATAAGTGTTTTTACTTTCAAGTACATTTTCAAACATCTCTACTTCAGTGTTATTAGTAATTACTTCACTACATTATAAAGCATATATCTTGCTTCTTACTCCACCACATTTTATAAAATAGATATGGTTTATAACTTGAAGTACATAAAAACTGCAGATTTTTTTTACAAAATGTTTATTTTTGCTTTGTTCAATGAAAAACATATGTATATATTATATATATATATATATATTTAGGAAAAACACTCTCATGAAGTACTGATACTTTAAAAATGTACTTGAATAAAAGTAAAAATACTTCAGTTTGCGGTTTCTGACCCCCACGGTTAGAAGTATAATTAGAAAATGTCTTTGTGAAGGAAAGATGTTGTAGGCCAAAAAAAAACATAAGGGAAATCTGAAAGGTAGGAACAGACTAGAACATCTTGCTGCTGAGAGTCCATGTACTTTGCCGAAGGAACGCTCGATGGATATGGAAAAATGCTTTGCATTGTGGAAAAAAACACACTATGCACCATAGTGTAAACTGGGCCTCTCGTGTCATGGGGCTATATTATATGTCCATGAGGGTCATGTGCTTTTGTTTACCGTCTTCAGAATAAAGGGTTTGCTTTAGTTTAGTGGGTAGACTGTATGATTAAATCTACACACAAGGGGACATGTGCACAAGCACACTAAGCATCCTTGCAAAGTGCAATGACACCCTATTTCCATCTGAGGTTAAGACCACAGAAAAAACCTAAGGTTTACAGGTATGAGAAACACATTGCTCTCGTTACACTTTAACCTCCCATCTAGTCAAATGTGAGATTTACAAGTAATTGGGTGACGATTGACATAACCGGAATTATTTTCTGGTTTTAGTTTAAGTTAAGCACATACCCCTTTCTTTCTTACCTTCTTTCTTTTTTTCTAATACTTAAACGTTTCGTTCTTACTTTCAAGTTGACATGTACAACTGATTTTATTCATTTAACTAATATGATAAGAGATCTTATGTGATGTTCCAGGAACATTACTGTCTAATGCAAAATAACTAAACCAATGGCCACCCTTAAATGTGACTTGAAAGGCTATTTACATTTTTTTTTTCAAACACTGAAAGAGATGAGAGATAAAACTGTACTTCAAAGCTTTTAACTGTTTCATTAGAATATTTTTTGTCTCACCCTCAACCTGTCCTCCAACCCATACGATTAGTTAAAGTCATTATTCCTTTCCTCATATACGTTGCACTGGATTGTTCACTGAATTTGCGCCTCTACCAGCAACAGGAGAAGATCCCGTCATTATTAAATTACATATTACGTTTTTTGCACCAATGACACATATTGGAGTGTAATTTTCAATTGAAACAGCCATGATTAACTGAATTTACAGTATACATTACACTAAAACACTATTATTACTTTATGCTTTTTATCAGGTTAGTGAGTATAGAGTTTTATGAGCTTTAGAGAAGCACAGATGCTGTAGGCTTTGCTGGGCAGACACTTTAAGTAGCATTAAGAAGTCCATTTCTGCATAATGAAAAGGAAAATAAGTACACACATGTATAAGCATTTTGAGGGTAAGTTTACACTATCAGTCTACTGTGTGACTCTCCTTTTTGTGGCCTTGATTAAAACACACAAATTCTACAAAAAGATAAACCACATCAAGCACACAAAGACAATTTGGCTCAGACAAATCTCCTCCATGACCCATATGTTAAATATGTCTTTAATAAATGGACCCCTTAAGGTTAGGGTTACGGTTAAATATTTGAACGAGTCAAATCAGACCTTATTATGTCACCACGAAGAAGAGCCGCTTTTTTCACCATGTTTTGAACCCACTTTGTACAGCAATCCCAAAACACTTTTTTACTTTTATAATTCTGTACCAGTTCCAATCTGTGGTGATCTGCCTCATGCCATATAATTCTTTCCAAGACTTTTTCATTCTGTGAAATACAAGAAACAATCGAAAACCTGTTCCAGATTTACTTGACTAACCCCTAACTGTACATTCTCCAGAGAGCTTAACTTTTTAAGTTTTTATCCACATTTTCATGAGCCCCATAAAGCATGAATTATGCGGCAATCCTTAGCATATCAAATTTCATATCCGGATGAAAATACTTGTTACTGCCCACCATTAATTTTAAAGATAATTGTATAAAATTCAAATAAACTTTACATATCTTTATTGGAAAGTGTTTGAACAATGTTTATGTACTGTACTGTACTGTACATGCACCTTAGTAAATGCAAAAGCAGCACCCTTGTGTACATAGTAAGACATGCAAAAACACTTTAATGCTTTAAAACCAACATATATGATCTAAAAAAGTTGATTATAGTTTTTAAAAGTTTATTATTAGCAAAATCTGAGCAGTTTACGGTGCATTGTTCCAAAATCCAGAATCACAAAAAAAATCATTGTACAGTTAACAAGGCATTTTTATCATTGATAACTCACTTCATACATTAGATATGCGGTCTAAATTAAGTCAACAGCAAAAAGGTAAAATACTTCAAACGAACTCAATATTTTTTTATTCCCCAAAAAATTCGGAATAACTTTATAAGGTTATACACTTGTGTAGCAGTTAATAATTTTGTACCGTTAATATATATGATGTCATTTATATTCCTGTGCTTTTGGCATTGGCAGCTGAATAGCAGAATAGGTGCAAGCAGTATAGGTGCTGTTGTCTTTGCTGGGACGGACGTTTTTATGCATTTTGGAAAAGTCCACCGCTGCATACTGAAATATCAACAGTAGAAACAGTTATAATATTTAAACTGCAGTTTTCCCTAAAACCAAATAGACATTTCATAACCAACCAATGGTCTACTCATCCTGAGTAAAAATTTAGCAGAAATTAACAAAAATGATCATTTTCTGTAATGAAATTGAATAATGATATTAATGGTTTTACCTGTACTTGATTTGGATCTTGATGCTGTTCTGTAACTTGTGTCTGCTGTAGGTCATTGCTATAAGATTGTCCTGAGCTTTTTCCAGATTTTGTCCAACGTCCAACTATCCAATAACATAGACTTTTATTAGTCCTAGGAATAACACAGTGGACTCAAACTTGGTTCGTCTGAAGACCTGTTGCACTACAATGTGAAGCACTGTCCATGTGGCCACAGGCTACAACATTCATAAACTTTTTTGAACACAAAGGATTTTATGTATGAATGTTTTACAAAAACTGCATGTATATATGTATTATTAGTGCTGTAACTGGTGTCCAACTCAGGGGTTTTACCAGTTAAATAATTTCCCTTAACTAATTACAGTAATTTGAAACTATAAAACTTCTATGTAGGCTATTATATGAGGCTATAAACAACAGTAGCACAATAATCATATTTTTTGTTCAGATTTGTTTCAATGGTACTTTTCTTTTGCATTGCTGCCAAAGGAGCATAACAGAAAATACAAATGCGTACAGATAGTAGTGACACAAGTAAAAACTGGATGACCTGAGATATATAGACGCATAAAATATGTGATATTAGAATACATGGTGTTATTGAATTTGTTCAATACTATAGACAAAGCGAATTGGCTTTATGTTTGTCAGACTGTTCTATATTCATAGAACTATTAAACAAGTGTGTGTTAAAAATCTTAAAAAAAAAGAATATTATGTCACAATGCCATTTATACTAAAGGTTGTAGATTGACATTTCTTTAATAATAAATAATTAGAAATAAATGCAACCTCATCTATCTAGAGAACAGTATTAATATTTTTACAAATAGCACCACATTATATGTACTTACCTACAACTGTTATGATCAGAACCGTGTTTAACAGACCAGATATGAGGCTGAAAGTCTTCCAATGTGTCCAGTTTTCCTTTATCTCTGTAAAATCAGTGTGATTATTAAACCTACAGTAGATGAGTTGTTTCTAAAATGTGTAGTGTGTTACTGCAGTCTTATGCACAATATCAAACTGCAATTTTGCGGAGTATTTACAACATATTTATCACATGGGTGAAGCAATCAAGGTACAATTAAAGATTTCTTACCCATGATGTGCAGACGTGTGCTGTTACTGACTTTTGGAGGTTTATCCACCTTCATACAGTAATAAACTCCTAACTCGTCATGAGTGACATTATGTATGACCAGACGATGATTAGATTGTACTGAATATTTGTTTTTCAATGTTTTATTTAAGTAAAAAGCTAACGGTGGATTTGAGAATGACTGCAGGGCCACTGTATAATCTGATTGTTTCAATAAAATCCAATAAACCTCACTGGAATCCAGATCACAGTTTATAGTCACATTTTGTCCCAAATCAGTCAGTTGATCTAAAGTCTCTGCAGCTTCACACCACATTAAAACATCTATAAGATAATATCATAAAAACCTTATTAGAAAATTCAGTTAGAAGTACACATAACATGGGTATAAGTCTATAAACATATATCAATAGAGATATTCATAACATGTAATAAACTCACAAATCTGAATGTGAATAATCCTCATGTTGTTCACTTCACACAGTATTTAAGACAAACTGAACTTCAGAGCTCTCATAGTAAGAAACTGTCCTCTTAAAGAGGAAGTCAAAGTCACCACATTGTCCTCTCCTCTCAAGACAGAACACACCATCATTGAAATCACTGAATATGTCATAAATATTGTTTTTCCTTTTGTTCTCTTGGGAAAAAGAGAAAGAGAGAGAAGCAGTGAGTTTGAGTGTTTGTTAGGCGACTGTTGTGCCTGATGCCGATCTTTCCAAAAATTAAACGAAATAACTTATATCTACCCGATGTAACATGTGTTTTATTTGTGTTATCCACCTTGAAAAGAATGGAGATATGTTATGTTCGTCTGTTGTGCATGGAATAAGATAATAATAAAGCATTTCAGTGTCAAAATTACATTGTAAACTAATTAAAGTCATTCAAATGTGTCTGCTGCAGCTCGGTGAATACAACTAGATATTAGAAGAGATGAATTTTGCAGTATTCAACACGTATTTATACCGATTTCATCAGGCTTCGAAAATTCTTCAAAAAGAACACAAAGAATGGCCTTCTCAGCTGCCATCACAACAGTGTGTTCAACCACACCACCGTTGCCGTTTAAAAAACTTTTTGCAACGTTTTATCGGGGCTGAACGCAGCCCTGCTCACGGCAGCGCGTGTGTATTGTAAACCTGTTTCTTGTAAAAAAGATTTTTCATATTCAAAATTATACATGTATCAAACTTCTTTGTGTGCAAGATAAAAGGCACACAGTCCATACATGTCATTAATGCTGCACGCATTCGAGTTATGCTCTGTGGATCATCAGGACTGATGCGGGTTCTCGTCACGCTGTATTGCTTTGGATCATCTTTTTATGCTCTGTTTCAATGAATTTGCATCGTTATGCTGTTTTGTTATCAATGTAATGTCTGATGTCACATGGACGGGAAGATTTGCAAAGATTTTGCAAAAATAAGATTGTTTTTAAAGCAATACTAATCGATTGAAGCAAATAAAAAATAATTTCAGCTCCGGTTCAACTAAGAAAAGGTGGAAACGTGCTTAACTTTACTTTCCAGTGACTATATTATAATGTATTCTCCAGAATATAAATAAATATAGATAAATATAGACAAATCACCATTATTTTGAGTGTTTGATTTAGTTGGGTTCTTGACTTTCATAAAATGAAATTTTGTTTCAGTGCTTGAAATTGTGTATGATAAAAACACTTATAAATTGAGGAAGCCTGTAGATATTTTACACATGTACATTACCAGTTGTTTGCTTCTATAATATTGTGACGGGGTAAGAGACATGGCAGACACAGAGCAACGATGCAAGCAACCCCAGTGGGGAATTTAATAAACAACATAAAATATACCGTCCCAAAAGGTAAAATTCGGGGTGCTCTTAAATAAAAATACACCAGTCCGTGCTCGTGATCGAAGGTCCTCATTTCTGCTTCCCTCGCTGTCCTTGCGTCTTCCACTGTGGGGCGAATGGGAACAGCGTTTGTAGCCTTTCCTCGAGAGTTCTGCGCACGCGGCCTTTATGCCCTTCATGATGTTGATCCCAGTTCAGCTCCGCATCACAAATATTAACTGTTATCAAATAATATCTGCTTCTTATAAAGTTATAAACTTATTGTGACTGTTGAAATCTGTGAGGTTTGTAAAAGCACCGTGACAAAGTAAACCAAAAACCTCTCTGACACACTTAGACAGAATCACTCCTCATAAAAACCTCAACAATGGTGACAACGATTGATACAACGCAAAAAAACAAATACAGGTTGTCTTCTTATGAAAGATGTTTGTCATTGAGTCACTGTTGCTGATACACAGAAGGCCCTTTGTTACCAAAAACCAAGAAACTAAATTAGGATACAATTACAAGTCATTTGCAAACTGTAAAACATGAAACTTTATAACTAACCTTCATCTGGGAGATCACAGCCAGGCATATGTTAATATTTAATCTGCTAGTTGCATATGTCACATTAATTGCATGACTTGGGCAGTGAAAAGCTTTTGCTATCAAACATTGTTTACTTAATTCACAGAATCAGTGTAGCTGTGAAAGGAGAGATAAAATAGGCCAATTGAGGGAGGGTTTGTAAAGAAATTCCATGCTTCCTCCCTTGCAAAAGTATTTTGTAGTATTTTTTAAATACGAAAATACAGCACTTTATTTTGATACATGGTGTGGCCGCTGTATTTTGTAGTTTATTTTGATACACTTAAAAGTAAGGTATTTGTTATTTTATTTTAAAATACATTTTGATGTATTTTTGCCAAGCCCTGGAAATAAGGGCAACAGAATGGTGGCAGCGGATTTCAAGTTCAAGAGTTTCTGGAAGTTTCGCGGCAGTGGCATTCAACTAAGATGACACATTTTTCAATGCTCTGTGAAGCATATAGTTGTGAATCAATCTGAAGATTCAGATTTTTATAAAAGACTGTTTCAAAAGACTGTACAAAACAATAAACAGTGCCTAAACCCATGGTAAAAATGTCTACTGAGTTTTGCGTGTGTCTCTCACGTGTTTCGTCCCCTGGCGAGAGTGAAGATGAAGAAATGAACACTACAGCTCGTAATGCAGTAAACGCTGCTTCTGCTAATCACAATGACATGACAAAAGTGCAGCACTTAAAAGTTGATCTTCCACCGTGTTATCATGTGGACGGTAAGGATTTAGACCGTTTTTCATTATGGAAAGCCCGATTAGAGCTGGCTGTTAAGGCTTTTACGGATGCACAAACACAAGATCTAGCTACCATTTTGCCTACGAGGTTGAGTGAATATGCATTAGCTCACTGGCTCTCCCTGTCTCCTGAGACACAACACAATAAAGAACTGCATTAAATTGCTACATTAAATTACATTTTTGGAAGGAAACTGTTTTTTTACATTTTCAGAGGCTTGTGAACGCCAGACCACGCACGTCCAAAGAACCTTTGAAAGTATTTTGAACTGAGATAACAAGGCTTGTTTTTAAAACATTTACAAATTATGGTGAGTCTGCCAATGCAATGGAAAGATCTCTATAGTTTGTATCTGGTCTTGACCCTGTTCTTCAAGCAAATTGTCATGAACATTGCGCTACTAGCCTGAAAGAAGCTTTAGCTATTGCTTGTAAGTGGGAGCGAGCACAGAAGGTTCTCAGGCTTGCATCTCTTCCCCCTCTTAACCAAAAGACCATTCTGTCACCATCTCCAACTTTACCAAGTGAATCATCTTCCGCTATTGTCTCCACAAAGACCACTTCACATGGGGACGTTTCTTCTGAACTCGTGACTGCGGAAAAGCAACTACGTAAGTGCTGATGTTAAGAGTCTTAGTCTAGAAGTAAGTCACTTAAAAAGACAGCGGGAGCAGAGTTTTCAACATTCTTCCTCTATGGAAGACACCCACAATTACCAATAGATCTTGTGTTCAAAGTGATCAATGAAGAGAAAAGTTAAAATCCTAGAGGATATGCCAAACAGTGGGCAGAGCGAATGGCAGAAGCTTATCGAATTGCTTCAGAGAACAGTTAGAAGTCAAGTGCCAGAGGAAAACTACATTATGACAAGAATTCCAGAGGAGTTGTTCTTCAGCCTGGTGACAGAGTACTAGTGAAAAACCTAAGTAAGAGAGGTGGACCAGGAAAATTGAGATCATATTGGGAGCAAACCGTGTATGTTGTCATGGAGCGAATAAATGATGGAGCAGTCTATCGAATGGTTGCAGAGTCAGAAAGCTCAAAGTAAAGAGTTCTACACAGGACTCTTTTGCATCAGGTTAATGACTAACCAGTAGAGATGCCAGAGGGAGAATCTAAACACAGGACAAAGAAAAACCATATAAGACCACAAGGATCACCCTGTAACACTGACAGTGATGAGGAGGGAGATGGCGAGAATTAGTATTGGCTAAGAGTACAAAGCACCCGAGAGAACAATCAAAGACTAAGCATTAACCAACCTGAAGAGGAACTTAATTCCTGTTATCCTCCACGACGACAATACCAAAAACAACCTGAAAATTCAACTCAAAGACCATGGACAGAGAACATTAGAATACAAACCAGAGAAACTTTCCTGTGATCCGCCAAGCCGACGATCCTATGAACAACCTGAAAGGGAAAGACAAAATATAGAACAACCTACAGAAAACGGAAGACTTACCTGTAATAATCCCAATGAGATGAAATTTACCTGTGATTCTCCACAACAGCAACCCTTCTAACAACCTGGAAAAGAAAATCAAATGTCATGGAAAGAGACAGAGACACTGGCAGAGTAGCCTGGGGCAAATGATGAAGAAAATGAAGCAGCAAGTAGACCAATGAGTGAAAATGGTGTATTTGAGCATGAAAGTGTCGATGCACCTACTATGAATCCAGATAACAATGACCAAAACAGCACAGTCAGAAGGTCCACACGTGACAGGCAACCAGCAGCAAGGTTCACTTATGATAGATTAGGTCAACCTACAAGTCAGTCACACCCTACAGTAAACAACTTGGAGTGTTAAGATACGAATCCAATGCCATATAGGAGGCTGTCACCCTACTACATTCAACCCTATATCAATACTCGGTACTATAACACACCTTACATTGATACATCTCATCCCATTTTAACACCAGTACATTTCCACAATGGGTTTTAATGTAAAAATATATAATTTTCTTTATGTTGGCAGGAGCGTGTGGGATACATACATGTATCCACATTGTAAAGTGTATTTGTAAATATTTATGTTGTATTAATGTGTGTTCTGAGCCTGTTTAAATTATTACTGTAGCACACTGAGTTTTAAAACTCAATGGCAATGGCAGCCTTTGCCAAAAGGGGGCGCCTAGGGGATGTCATGGTGACGTGCGTGTGTTTACCTCAGACGCTCCCAGCCGCATCTGAGGAAAGCCACAAACCGTTTCTTGTATATATTTCTCCTGAAATTTCAGGTTTTTTATCTGCCTACGAGTTCCACAGACGGGACCCATAACACATACTTGTTTAGCACGATCGATATGTCTATTGCAGGGCTCTTCAACAACGTTTCTTTGAGGCCCAGATTCCAAAAGTATAAAAAGGATGCTGGCCAGTTTTTTACAATATCTGTCACGTTTGTTCCTTGCCTGTTTTCACTTGTTTCATTGTTTTCACCTGTCCCTCATCTTTGTTAATTAGTCACGCACCTGATTCTGTTTTCCCTGAGTGTCTTCCTTTTGTATTTAAGCCTTGTGTCTCCCTCTGTTCTTTGTCGGTTATTATTAATGTCAATGTATTATCAAGCTGGTTTTGTCTTCCCTGTTCTCCTGCTCCCGTGTTTGTTTTGGACTCATCTTCATTAAACCTTATTGGATTATACCTTTTGCATCTCCATTCATCCTCCTCCGTGTCAGCCCTGACAATATCCTCATTTCTTCTGTTATTTTGTATTTCTGTTGTTTATTGCCTTTTTTCCTTTTATACAGTCCTCTCTCGTCGACGGTCCGCTCGCTCGTTCTCTTATATGCTCACGATCTCCTACGTGATTCGAGAAACAAGGATGTTCCTTTGTTCAGCAGGGGAATACTGTAACCTTCATTTTTTTTATTAACTATTTTATTTTATTTCTTTGATTAGTTTTTATTTTACTTTAAAAGAGAAATGTATGTTGAACTATAGTTTAATATGTTTTAGTTAAAAAGCAAAAACTTTTAAGCAGAAATGCAGAAAATATGCTGAACATGCAGAAAATGGGGAAATATTTAACCAGTATTTTAAATCCTTGATGGGGTCTGTTACACATAAGGGATCATCATCGGCGGTCACTAGTGGTCGAGTATGACTGTCCTCCTTCTTGGTCCTTGTGGGTCTTCAGATGAGCATAGAGGCCGATTCTAGACCCGATTGTTCTTGTGCAGTGTGGACAGGTTAAGGTGGTGGTGGGTTTCCTTTCTGAGTCTGCGTTTGTGCTCTGCAGCGTGGTGGAGCTCTTCATTATATAGTGCAGCACCCTCCTGGACAAGGACATAAGGGATTTGCCCCTATTGAAGCACATTGGACAGTTTTTGAACATAAGTAGAAGCCCAGTAAACACAGTAAAAGTGTGATGTACCTGGACTGGACCATATTCATTGCAACGGCATACCAAATAACATTCCAGTGAAGTAATCTTATGATTCCCATATTCGTTGTGTTGATGAATGAATGATTTAACTAGCACTTTATTGTGTTTTGCTGTACACCCAAAACACTTTACAATCATAGAGAGATGGAGCCAATTCAGAGGGTGGGTATTCTTAGGAGGCCACAATTGACAGTGGCCAGACAAGGGAATCTGGCCAGGACACCATGGTTACACCCTTACGAGAAGTGCCATGGGATCTTTAATGACCACAGTGACCTTAGTTTAACATCTTATCCAGAGGACAGTGCTTTTTTACAGTATACTGTAGTGTCCCCAACAATCTGGGCGTTAGTACCCACCAGGACCACATGGTGAGCACCCCCTGCTGGGTGCTCAACCTAGCTTACCCAGGAAGTCTCCCATCCAAGTACTGACCAGACTCAATCCTGCTTAGCTTAAGTTGGCAACCATTCTTGGGCTTGGGCTACAGGGTGATATTGCTGCCGGTGATGATGTAACATTGTACGTTGCTGGGACGTTGTAATTACCTACTGAAAACATACATTGAACGTACCATATCATGGCCAAACAGTCAGGTTGTTACAACAGTTTTTTATTTCATTTAAACTATTATAATCCCCCACATGAAGGATTAGATATATTTGTGATTTAATCTGTAAATTAAAAATTCAATTTTATGCGCAATTGGAGTAATTCTCTATTCAAATATGTACAATTTAAAGCACAGTATACTATTAATAAAACTCAACACAGCACTGAATATCACAATCAGGTGTTTTATATACTGAAGTAAATGACATAAATAATCAAAGACTTCAACACAATATAGAGGATTTAAACATACATTTATTGACAGAGATGAATAAACATTATCTTTAAGCTAAACATTTTTTATTTATCCATAGTGACAGAGAGTTAAGGGAGCAATACAGCGATATGTCACACAGGAGCAATAATTCCATAGTTGCTATTACAAAGAAACTAGTTCGAACAAAAGCCAGAACAATACACATTGAGAGAAAGAGGGAGGGTGAGTGTTTTTTACCCTCATTTGTCTGTCAAGTATTCACAGAAGTGGTGGGTTTTAAGTCGTTTTTTTCCAAGATAGCACAGCTACATCTGAAAGATGTCTGGTAAAGATCTGAAGATCTGGAAAACTTCTGCTGTGTAAAAATCCAAACATCTTACAAAAAGCTCTTGTACATCCATTCTAAATTACACACATCTTACAGACATCTTCTAGAGGTCTATACGACATCTGACAGCAGACGTCTCAGAGATGTAGAGCAGAAGAGCAAACAGCATCTGCCAGATGTCTTGCAGATGAAAATGCAGACATCAAATAGATGTCTGCCAGATGTATGTCTGCTATCAGGTTTGAATCCCAGATATCACAGGTACATCTGTTAGATGTCTGCTACAGATCTGGAAAACTTATGCTGCTTAAAAAAATCAGCTATACATCTTAGAAAGAGCTGTTGTAAGGCAGCTGGAAAAGTGCTAAGAACTAAAGTTGTTTGTGATGCCTGGACACAAAATAACAAAGCCTCATTTGTTGTTAGATCCTGAGGAATAATATTCTGACCTCCCATCAGGGGTTGATGTCCATGAACTGGAACCCCCCTTCTTATCACACCTCTCCCCTCCCCTTCATCTCTTCAGGCCATGATAATTGGAAAAGTGCCTATATATTTCATACTGTGTATATCATTTTTTTTCATGTTATGAAGATTTCATCATCATGTTTGGTATTGTTTTAAAGGTCATGGTGCGATGGGTAAAAGGGTCTAGTTCCTTAAATCCTAACAAAGAGTGTATTAGATCTTTTTAACTTTAGGACATTACCTGCACTCCTCTAAGAGGAGTAGCTTTATCAGGGAATCCTGTTCACAGATAGATTGAGACCCTATTTTCTGATCTCCCCTGCCACAAGAAATTGATGGTTCTTTGTTACATCTCGGTATATTTTATTCTTATTTTATGTTGAATGTCTTTGTTTATTAAGTTTGAATTTTCTTTGTTTGCGCAGTCTATGATTTTAATTAATGTTGTACCAGCATGGCATAATAAATTGTTATTATTGATTTAATAAGAATCCTTCAGAGAGTGCCATTACCATTAGATTGAAAGGAGCCTGTTTGTAACTGCAAAACCAGTATGTCAGGATAGGATAGACTGGAGTTTTAACCCCTTATCTGCTGTCTGCATCTGGGTCCTCCATGTTTCATCCCCTGAGCTTCATGACATATAATAATGAAAGTGAAACCTGAGTATATTAGATCTAAGCACTGTTCAGGTTTCTTGGTCTAATATATATTCAGCAATTTTTAAGGATAAAGAACCGCTACCCTAACCCACATCCTAACCTTACTCTAACCATCTACACTACCTATGATTGTTAAAATTGCAACAACAAAAAACATGTTGAGTGATGACATCCAGGTGACGCCAGGGAATTAGAGAGAAAGTGATGGTAACATTCAAAAGAGAAAGAGTACATTTTCGTCCGTTAAAGTTGTCAAAAGCCATTGAAAAAGAATTTGCCACTAACGTGTACAAATTATCTCGTAAAGGTATTCCCTTAATGTTTTCATGAATTTCTGTAACTCTATGTTATGTGGTTTCACTTCAAAGCTTATAGTCTGTAGTTTCTGGAGAAGTGAAACATTTTGGCATTGATCGTACATAAAATAACTTATTTAGGCAGAAATTTGTCTTATCCCCATGTCAGAGCCACTTTAAAATCTTATATGTTTATGATTATGAAAATGTTTCATAACGCTCAAATGTGTCCACAATGTTTAGGTTATATATCAAATGAAAGCTCTTATTCTACAGAATATAGATCTCCAGTTGGATATATTGATATTTGACCACAGATTGAATGCAAGTCGCATTAATTATGATGTATGAAATTGATATTTGTGAGCAAACAAAACACAACCATTGAATATCTAAGCTAATAACTGCACCCCACCATTACACTTAGCCACAAATGCTACAAACTCGTTAGATTATGATTTCTACAAAATGAGTCCATTCCTCTTTTCGTGGTTTCAAAAGTTAAATATCCGCTTTCAATGTCTCCCATCAATGTGCTGCGTCAGCAATGTGACTTAAAAGCTTGGATAGTTGGATAGAAAAAATCAGTGACATATCTGAACTTGAAATTACAAAAAACATCAGTATGCAAAAAACAGTTGGCGAGAAATACCCGTATGGTCTACTACTTCCACCGAGATTTGTGAGTGTGAATCAGATGGACACTTCTCTATACCACGATACCACGGGAGCTGAGCAACGGTCAATTTCAAAAGTAAATCAAATAAACATAGCGGAAAATCTTGTGGCGGACGTCCTATTTGAATGTACTGTAAGTGCCAATGATTGAATTGCTAGTGACTAAATTGTGTTTTTATCCACGCTCACGTATAGGTTGTGGATACGCCATAAGGGCAAAGAGCATACGGGTCACATGACCATAAAACATGACGAACGCAGTAGGCTTGTTTGACTTCACGTGGCGCCGCATGAATTTGCAGCCGTTCTTTCAACAACAGCAATGCATTCTGGTTAGACAATTTGTCAGACTTTGATTGGCGCTGTAGCCACCTTAAAAAACAGATGTGCCCTTAAAGTACCGCGAGAGCAAAACGAGACTAGTCGCCTAGTTCAGACTCTTCAGTCGCTCAAAATTGGCCGGAAAGCCTTGATGACGATACACTTTATTCTTATTGGGCCGAATGTCCATGTTTTTATGTGACGATTATTCTCACAAATTTGATTTTTGTATCATATTTTATGTTTATTGTACTGATCTTAATGCAAAACATCTGGTATTCCTATCATATTATAGAAATGATAAAGAAATGAATGTCCCTTGGTCTGTGGTAGGCTTATCTCCCATACGGGAAGCACAAAGTCCTCCCCCGCCTTCCGCCGGCTGGTCTCGCAAGTCGGTGGCAGGCTAAAATGTGTCAACTCGAACAAGGCAATTATGTATGAAATATACTCCCACTCTTACTATATAGAACATACTGTTTTAAAGGCCGAAAGTTAGGTACTTATTCAAATTCAGTACATACTGTCACATGATGCGATTTCAGACGTAGCAGTCTTCAAGTAAGAATCAAGTGACACTCATGCATTTTGAACTTCCGTAGAAACCGAAAGTAACCGGTTGTTTCTAGAAGGGATACAGCAACAGTACCTACCCCTGACCCAACAATAATAATAACATATTAATCAACTGTTTTCAGTGTGACAAAAATGATGTGGTATTGAAGTGCGCATGCCCAGTTAGCTGCATCCTTCTAGTCAAAACTAAAGTAACGTTAACCCTGTGAAGTATGCTTTCTGTAAGATAAAAGTAAACTTTATTAAGACAATAGTACATTTTTTCATGGATTCATAATATTTTGCAACATGATCAACAGGTAAGGATCATTTCTTGTGAAGTGTATAACGTGCTCGTAGCCAACTTAGCGTTCAAGGGCTAATATGGTGCTAATATGCTAAAAAAAGGTCAGTAGTTGCTGCTTCGTTTACTTGTTTGAGTCACTTATGTTAATTTTGTAATCGTTGTTAGACTGCTGAGCTTACAATGATTGTTTCTTAGAAGAAATGAACTACATTATTATTTTCAGGTCAAATGTTTCAATTGGAAACATGTAATTTATATGCTAATGCTTGTTAGTATTGTAAAATTAATCCGGAGTCCTTATAACCATGGTTTTATTGGTTTTAGTTGTAGTAAAATTATGGCTAATGTTTTGTCCAATACAGAACTGATTTAAGGTCTTATTGTTTGCTTTTAAATCACTTAACGGCTCAAGCATCAACAAAATCTTTTCAAATTCATTGTTTGCAGATACACAAGCCCTTAAGATACTCTGGAACTGTAACTTTCAGATAACTTTATCTTCAGCACATTCAGAGAGTCAATGAATGTAGAATATTTAAGCCCAGTCTGCATGTTATGTTGGTATTACTTTCTCTGAACTATCTCATGATCTTGGTTGGGTTCCAAAATATACCAGTAAAAAAAAAAATGTCACGGTACTACACTGTAAATTTAAAGTATATTTAAACTTTAATGAGCAGAAATGTTGTATTACGCAAGCGGCACATCCTGTAACACCTTTGTGTCTATCAGGTGCCCCGTCCCCACAGCTGTACTGTGCTGGTAAATCCACAAAAGTTTTTGCTCCATTGACTTACATTCATACGCATACGAATGTGAAAGACTGGAAACGCAAGCGTCTGCTGCAAAGTTTTCCGCTGCGTTCCAAAGTTCAGGTTTGGTGAACTCTGACCTGCCAATTTGCATCATGTGAAGATATGGAACCAGATGGATTTGCCAGGGCGTAACCTTTCTCTCCTCGTGGCGTGACCCTCATCCATTTTTTCTGGCAAAAATAAAGGAAGCTCTAACTTCCTCATATCCTGCTTCCCGCCCATATTCGCAGCTGCATACAACAAACATTTGAATGCTAAAACTCTAGTGAGACTGCGCCATAATATTTAATGCTTGTGCTGAAGGACCGACATCACGCACGAGAGAAGTCTTCACTCTTGCAATTAAAATGTATGTTTTGCCTGCAGACTGCAAGAATTTCCCCACCTAATGTACAAAACATCAAAGATGATGAATTGTGTTTAGTATAAGCTAACAGAGAAAGCAACATTTGCAACAGGGTATTTAAACTTTAAGTAAAAGAATTTTGCCAGAAATTTGCGCGCAAAGATCATTGACACATACTTTAAAAAGTTACATGAAGTTGTCTTTGTGATATTGACTGACACTTTCCCAGCGACCACAACAAAACTGGAGACGAGGATGAACGCGATTCACTTGCGCTACTCAGCTGAGTGAGTTAGACGGAATTAGGGACACATTATTGACAATCCACATGTCCATAGTGGAATAAAAGTTGCCACAAATTCGGCAGGGAAAAGAACCCAATTGCAGGCAGACGTTGGTAAGGGATATTTATTTTAACACAGACTCCTACAAAAGGCAAAACAAAACCCACGAGGGGGAAAACAAGACAGGATAAACTATAAACGACAACAAGGACAAGGACTAACTAGACTAGAAAAAACAAACACTTAGTAAATCCACTAACAACACTTACTAGACACAAGGTTAAACAGGATCTTGGCAAGACAAGGCAGAGCAGTTTGAGTGTTGTGTCAAGGCTAACGGGATAAAATTGACTGTGTTGGCATGAGAGAGTGATTGCATGGGCAGCAAAATACACTCAAATACACTCAAAGGATTATTAGGCACACCTGTTCAATTTCTCATTAATGCAATTATGGTGGTGGTGTGATGGTGTGGGGGATGTTTTCTTGGCACACTTTAGGCCCCTTAGTGCCAATTGGGCATCGTTTAAATGCCACGGCCTACCTGAGCATTGTTTCTGACCATGTCTATCCCTTTATGACCACCATGTACCCATCCTCTGATGGCTACTTCCAGCAGGATAATGCACCATGTCACAAAGCTTGAATCATTTCAAATTGGTTTCTTGAACATGACAATGGCCCCCACAGTCACCAGATCTCAACCCAATAGGGGATCTTTGGGATGGGGTTGAACGGCATCCCAAAAATCTCCTTCAACTGCAAGATGCTATCCTATCAATATGGGCCAACATTTCTAAAGAATACTTTCAGCACCTTGTTGAATCAATGCCACGTAGAATTAAGGCAGTTCTGAAGGCGAAAGGGGGTCAAACCCAGTATTAGTATGGTGTTCCTAATAATCCTTTAGGTGAGTGTACATAATCTACTTCGTGGCTTGATCCAGCCCAATAAGCCTGTTGATTGCTCATTCATAGAAATTGTAATATTGGTCAATGTACATTATGCACCAAAAAGCACTCATTATTGCTGAAAGATTTCGCTTCCATAAACGTTACCAGTTAGAGGGAGAATAAATTACACAATTTGTTGTGCTATAAAAATGCCTCTCTGAACTCTGCGAGTTAGGAGCAACACTGAATGGCGCTATAAGAGACAGATTTGTGTACGTACTGCGCAGTGAGACCATTGAAAAACGTATTTTATGTGACACTGGAGCGTACAAAGGAAATTAGTGTTTCTATGGAAAATGCTGCAAAAGAGGTGCAAAGTTTAAGTACATCTACCGAAGTCCACAAAGTCGACAGGGAGAAAATGAAACAAGACATCAAGAGGATTCAATTCACACATGAAATGTCTTCAAATTCTGAGGGATTCTGGGTGACACAATTGCTAGATGGAAAGTGCATTCCCATGCAACTGGACACTGGAGCAGCTGTTTTGCTCATGGCATAATAACTTACAAAGAACTTGCCATACCTGTCTGCCAGAGAAGCTAAGATGACTTTAAAGACACACACAGGAGAGCTTGTTCCAGAGTTTGTGGTGATTTTAAGGTCACTATCAACCCATACTGACCATGAAACAGTTTTCTTTGCCGCTAATTGATGCTCTTTTTGCTTGATTAGCAGGCGGCCCAAAAATTCTGCAAAATAGAGTTATATCAAGCTATCCTCAAAATGCATGTTGATTTTGTTTCCCAGGAACTGATAACTATTGTGATGCACAAGGGCCTGAACAGATATCAGAGGCTACCTTTTGGCATTTCATCGGGCCCATCTCTGTTTCAGCGGGCCATGGAACAGATCCTGAGTGGCTTGAATGGAGTACAGATCTCGATGACCTGCTGATCACTGGGAAAGACAGTGAAGATAATCTCAGAAACCCTAATGCAACATTACAGAGGTTAAAAGAGTACGGCCTGCGGGTAAAGATAGACACATGTGAATTCTTTAGCCCAACCATTGAATACCTAGGTCATGACATCGACAGATTTACCCTGCTCACAGACCACTTACCCCCAGTTTTGGTCCTCAAACGCGTATTCCCTCTCTCATCAGTACGACATCACATACAAGTGATTTGAGCAGCACTGTAACACAGATGGACTGTCCAGACTGCCTCTACCAGACTCACCTCCAGAATGTTATCAAACTGAGATCTTCTACTTCAAAAAAGTACAGTGTGCACCTGCTCCAACTGACCCTGTCCTGTCAGAAGTGATAGCCTTGATTTCTCAGGATAAGAGATGGAAGATGTTAGACAAACACAAACCCTACCTGATTCGACAAAATGAGCTGACTGTACAATCTGGCTGCTTAATGTGGGGTTGTCGCGTCATCACACCCCCACCCCGAGATTAGATGCAGAGATTGAAGAGGTAGCAAAAAGTTGTCCTGACTGTTAGAATCAGAGAATTATGTTACAAAACAGGGATCCAGACTTAAAAAAAACTTTTGTTAGTGCTGTCAGTTGGTAATACCTAGAATTTCAAAATCAAGTGCAGGTGGTAGATCCTTTTCTTATCTAGCGCCTAAACTTTGGAATATTCTTCCCTGCACGGTCCGGGAGGCAGACACACTCTGTCAGTTTAAATCTAGACTAAAGACTCATCTTTTTAATCTTGCATACACTACACCTCCATAATATTAATCCTCAGAGGATTTAGGCTGCATTATTTAGATCAACCGGAACCAGGAACACATCCAACAACAAATGATGTACTTGTTGCATCAAAGAGTGCAGAACAGTACTCTACTCTCAGCCAGTCTTGTCTCTTTGTTCCAAGGTTACCGCAGGATGCAGTTCATGCCCAGACCTGATGGCAGAGCTGAGAATGGGAAGCGTTGACCTGACAAGAGCTAAGAGGATAGAGCTGGATAAAGGACGCGACGACTTTGATTTTCCTACAACATTTCAAATGTTATTAGATTGTTAATGATAATCTTAAATCTATCATTTTTTATTTTTATTTAGCCTTGGTGTGCAAGCACTGTTGAGCTTGTGCAGAGGCAGCAGCTTTTGCCAGAGGGGAACTGGAATCCCCTGGTTGGGCCTGGGTTCTCCTGAGTTTTTTTTTCTCGATGGGAGTTTTGGGTTCCTCACCACCGTTTGCATATTGTTTTGCACTATCTGCCTGGCCGGGGGGGCTGCTTTAGAATTTAGAAATTAGACATAATTAATATTGCATATAAGAATTTATAGTCCGTTTAATATTTGACCTGTGGTTCTTTCTCCTTTATCGCCAATGTGTGCTTTCACTGTGTGTGTGTGCGTCTATGTCAATGTGTGTGTGTATGTATGTTTGCATATTGTGTGTGTGGAGCATTTGTATGTCTGTCTTTGTTGTTTTCACCTTTTTCTTGTTTTTACAGGTATATGCCTTTAGTTTTTTTACTTGTATTCAATGTGTCTCATGGACAGCTGCATTGTAACAATGAAAATTGTAAAAAGCGCTATATAAATAAAGTTGAGTTGAGTTGAGCTGAGCTGGGGGAGTGTATCAAGCACAGAAATACTGTCATAAGTCCAACTAGTTTTTTACCAAGATGACCATGTTAAGCATGAGAAGCCAGCTTTTTTAACAGTGTAAAGAAGGCAGAATACATGACATAGCATGATAGCTCCGCCTTGGCGACTCAAACCTATAGTGATTTCAGATAGGGTAGCACTTTCTACTCATCACAGACACGTGCTTCCCCCGGACAAGCTGCTCATAAACACACGATCGAAACCGTTGCGAAATAACAATGATCGCACAAATCGGGGAGATTTACACAATATTTAGTGAAAATCACGATTAATCAAAATTAAGACAAAAAATACCAGCTCCTGACATATTAACTTATGTAATAACCTATTATTATTATTTTATAAACAATAATGATTTGATTTAATTTGTAATTAATTCATTATGTATTAAACAAGTTTGAATGCAGTTTCAGTGTTTCCTTTCACTTGGCTCACCACACGACTCTGGTGCGACCTGGTGCCACTGACTATTTAATCTCAAATGTTAGTCTAGATCCCTGACTTTGTTTTTCTGTTTCTGCAGCTGCTGCTACATCTTTGCACTTCTGGTAAACATCTGGACTACTGATAAAGGTGAGGATCACCTGAGACTGTTTAGTCAAGTTCATTTTTGTTTAATACTGCTTTTATTGGTAGAAATTAAACTCAGCAATTCTTGAGAAAACATATAATGGTCAATAATGTGATAATGTAGCTCTATATGATCATGGCTGTGATTAGGCTAGACGCACAAGGCCGCAGGCCGAGAGAAGGAGACAATTAGCGCCATGCTGATATAGAGCCATATAACACGACTACGAGAACAATGTTGCATTAATATATTGTTTAAAATTGTGTGTCAATGAAATAGAAATATTCAGGTCAATGCCACAAGTTTGAGATAACAGTAGTTTGACGGCACAAGTGTGTGCTGTGGAACTACTTTCAGTTAAAGAGCGGGTGGCAAGGCATTTACAAGTGTCCTGATAATTGTATTGGGGTCCCCACCAACACCCTTATATGCATCCAAGGTTAAAAAACTGCTTCCATTTTCACACAATATGCATTTAATATCACTTAATGTCTCTAGATCCCTAACGACCCCTAAACGATTTGATTGAAGCACTGGAGCGCTTCAACTGGCCTGCCACCCCAGTCTGTTGTGATTAGTCTTTCAACTCATTTCAGCTCAGAGCAGTGGGTCTCCCGGAACAGGTTTGGGAACCACTGCTTTCTTTATTTGGGGAAGGGAATAAAAGTACAATACAAACATTTTGCTTTTTATATATTATAGAGAAAGGTTTGTGCTGCTTATGATATGGGTGTGCGATAAGAATGTGTTGATTACAAATTTTAATAAAAAAATAGATGTATCATAATTTTTTTTTCAATCAAACTTAAAAAAAATATGACCAGCAACCTAAAGAATTGATGTTCCAGCATTACAGAATAATTGCATTTGTCTTTGGTTCAAAAACAATTCTAAGTTAAAGATCATAAGTCTTTATTTGGGGTGGCCACAAAGCATTGGGGCCCATACAAGTGGGGCCTTACAGTGAAAAAGTTTGAGAACCACTGCTTTAAATGAAGTGAAGTGACAGTGAACTATTTGTCAGATATGGTGACCCCTCCCCAAAATGTGATCTCTGCATTTAACTCATCCAGGGAGTAGTTAAAACACGTACAGCAAGACGTGAACACACATACACCTGGAGCAATGGGCAGCTAATTGCTGCAGCGCCCGGGTAGCAAGTATAGTGCCTTGCTCAAGGGCACCTCAGTCGTCACATGCCGGCCCTGAGAATCATACCGGCAACCTTCTAGTCACGAGTCCGACTCTCTAACCATTAAGACAAGACTGCCCGATCACTGTCATCCAAAGAGAAACTCGAAGCCAATGGTGCATCTTGCACATCTGGACAGTTGCAATATTATAAAAGGAATAAATGTGGGCAGCCACAGCTTCATTTTCTTTAAATCTGCATTTCCTTCTGTCTACACTGAATTTTCAAACTAAAACAGGGTCTGCAGTGTCTCCAAAAGTCTTACGTTTTTAAGGGTCGAAAACTCTGATGTATTGTGAATTGCAGGTATAACCGTATCAAAAGTTACACGTTTTAAAAATGAAAATGCATTTTGCATGTGTGCATGTGCTTCATTAAACAAAAACTAATGCTGATAAATTCATGTCATATGCTGAAATGCCAGAAAGTGTTTGTACTAAATGTTTCTCTCGTTTCAGTATATTCACTGGTGACAATTGATGGGGTTATTGGAGGTTCTGTTCTCTTACCATGTGCTTCAAATAAACATGAGCACAACCTTCAAGACATCGATGTGCTTTGGAGATACAATGCCAGTATGAACGTGTTTACTAAAGTTAAAGGTAAAGGTTCAGTGGAGCATCAGGAACCAAAGTACAAGAACAAAACAGAAATTTTTCCTGATAAGTTTTTGAAAGGAATCTTCTCCATCCAACTCAACAATCTTGTCTACACTGATGCCGGAGAATATGATTGTTACATTGTACATTCAGGAGAACATGTGAAAGTCTGGCTGCTTATTAATGGTTGGCAGCCTGAGTACACTTTTTTACACGTTATTATGACTGTTTGATTAAAAAATGCCAGAATGTCTTTGCATTTAATGTTTTCTCTCATTTTAGTGTATTCACAGATCACAGTTGACGGGGTTGTTGGACGTTCTGTTTTCTTGCCATGTGCTTCACATATAAATGAGTACAAACTTCAAGACGTTAATGTTCATTGGAGATACAATGCCAGCATGCATGTCTATGATAAACTTAAAGGTAAAGGTTCCAGTAGAGCATCAGGAACCAAGGTTCAAGAACAAAACAGAAATATTTCTTTATGAGTTTGTAAGAGGAATCTTCTCCCTCCAACTCAACAAACTTGAACACACTGATGCCGGAGAATACTAATGTTACATCGTACAGTCAGGAGAACACATGAATGTCCAGCTGCTTATTAATGGTGAGTAAAAACTAGGGCTTATAGTCGGGGAGGCAATGTCTCAAATGCTCAATAAAATGGGTTGAACCTGACATGGTCTCCCATACTTTTTACTTGTGTTTTTTCTGTTAACTTTGACCCAAAGAGCTATAATTTAGATGGTCCGCTCTGTCGGAAACATTGCGAAAATATCTTTTTGCCATTTAAGTGTATTTAACCCTTCGCTTTTTATCAGAAAAATGTGAAAAAATATTTTTTTCCTCAAATTCTCAGTGGGTTGGGTAAGCTTTCCAGATGCACAGAACACATGTGGTGACAACATCCAATGAAAAAATAACTCTTAAAACACATTTATACATGATTTTGGCCAAATTTAATGCATAAAGTTGGCGTTTTCTCACTTTTTTGTTATATTTTCATTTTTACTTTATTGGCAATGAACTATTCCCCCAAGTTATGACATATCCCATTCCTTTTACCAACAGTATACTCATTCCATAGAAAAAAATATAAAAATCCAGCTAAAATCAATGGATCTGTGATGATTTCACTACTAGGTGGCGATCAACAGGCTCAGAACCTCGATTGAATTTTAGGCTACTCTCAAAAATTCCAAATGACATACTGGATATTTATCATCTTGGCACACTTAAACACACATGATCTTAGTAATTTGAATGAGTTTGGAACAACCAATCAATGGTTCCAAAGCAGTGGCGGCTGCTGGTCTTTCAAAGAGGGGAAGCTCACTTCACAATGAATGAACAAACTATCTAAAAAATATATATAAACACAATGGAGGAAATGTGGGTATACATCAAACAGAAACAAGGAATGTGGTGTATAATTGTGTGAAATGTATGATGAAAATTGGCAAGCAATTTCGGCAAGCAAATACCAAGAAATAGGTTGCAGCAGTTTGTCTTTCAACTACACTTGAAAAATCCGCAATGGGACTGAGATTGAATAGCTTTAGCGTCAGCGACTTTTTATAGAACAAAATCGCTGTCAATCAAAACGAGAAGCAGTCTTTCGACAGACCCTCCAATCATCACGCAGACACTCGGAGTCTGGGCCAGCCCACTCCTCCATTCATCCCAGAGACGCTGAGCGTCCGTGGGCGGGACATAATCGCAGCATTATCCAATGACCGTCTTGTTTCTAAGCACTGAAAAAAACTGTTTAAGCAGCCCCATTGAAGTCAATGGACGCTGGGCTTCAACAACATAGTAATGCACTGTACGCTACGGGAATGAATGAGAAGGAAATCGAGTCAGCCGACCTAAGTAGCTGATTCTGAACGAAATTGTTTTCGTTCGAGATGAACGTGTTTAACGCATTTTTAGTCAATAAAATGTTAACATAATAGTACATATATTTGACCATTCATTTTTTGACAATTACAGGGGAAGCTGAGCTTCCCTTGCAGTCTTAAAGAAATCGCGACTGTTCCAAAGGACTTCAAAGCTGCTCCTCATTGTCTGTGGTAAGTGACAGTGACTTTAGTGAATACCGGTAGGTCTGCCCCAGCGTTTTGGGAAAAGAATGGTAATATGGATATTGTAATGGTAATTAACTCAAGCTAGATGCCTAGAAGCTATGAGAAGCTTGCCTACACTGGCTCCAAACATCTATAGGGAATTCAAGGACGGGAAGTTCACTGTACGTCAAACAAAAGGACGCTTCAGTGGTGTCTGGACAGACATGGCACTTGAAAAAACTTACAACCGTGATGCCAAGACAAAACTCTTCACTGGCATCATTCAGCAGCCAGCGGCCATGGAGAAATACTTGAAAGTTGTGTCAGAGCAGACAAAGGCTATGGCACACCTGGAAGCGTATGACACCGAACACCACGAGGACAAGGGCAGCCAGGGTGCAAAGGGCGGTGTAAGGAAACTAACAGATGTCATCAACATCCAAATGGTCAATCTATTCACATCTGAAGAACAGGACCTGATCAAAATTTCAACAGGCCACAAAGCCACATGTGATGACTTGATCTGCGCTCAGGAAAAAGGACTGGAGGCACTGGCTGCAGCTAGAAGAACGGACAGTGATAAAATAGCCCAAATTAAACATTCAACCTTCGCAGCAAAGCCAAAGAAGTCAATGTCCATGGCATTCAAAGCCAAAAAGGTCTATGAGGAGGAGAGTGCAGTTGTCAGAAGGTGGAAGTGTTTGGCACAAGCCTGTCGTAATGGTAGTAGATGCCGCGGCATTCATTTAATGTTACCAACATCTTGGGAGCAGCAACTTCCATGAACTGCAAGGAAAGTACCTGAGGCAGCTCCTTGGAAACCTCCCAAACAAGTTTGACTGCATTCACTTTGTTGGTGATCGATATGATTTCTCCCCAGCTGAAAGCCTGAAAGGTGAGGATTGAGAGAAGAGGATGAAGACCTGCCCCAGCTAAATGAAGGAGTGCAAGCCACATGATACTCTCTCTATACCTGAATGAAAAGGCTTCATTCACAATCCACTGAATAAAGATAATCTGTTGAACTACACGGGGGAAACATGGGCAGCTCAGAACAAGTCACTTCCTACAGAAGGATGCACACTTATTCTTGGTGGAATCTTTTGTGATCCTTGTCGCACTGTCCTCTTGTCAGCGGATTGTCAGGTTGAGCTTCCAGAACTGTCCTGTGAGAAACATGATGAGGCAGATACCAGGATGTTTGCTCACATTGGATACTCAGTACAACCTCTGCACCATAAACGGGCTGTAGTGGTTGCGACTGACCGAGATGTGATCATGATGTGCATGTACTACATCACACACATGGATGAGCTGCAGGAGCTATGGGTGAATACGATCGATATCTTCCTACCAGTTCTTGACTCTGCACCGGTGAACCCAACATATGTTCAAGGATTGAACTTGCACTTGAAGACAGGGACACATAGGCTGTGTGTGTGTTTATGTGTTAGGCAGAGAGAGAGGGGGGATGCATCTTTTATCTCGCTGCTCTGTAACCCACCCTGCCGGTCTTGTTTGCAGTCTCCTCAGGTGGTGAGGGTGAAGGTCTATCCCAAGAGCAGTATCTGCAGTGTGCCACCCTCCGGATTATCCCACCTCACATGGACCTGCACCTAGTTAATTAAATTGTGTAAAAACGTTTTGTTCCGTTAAAGTTGTAATAGTTGTTATTGGCAATAAAATAATAAAAGTCATTTTGCTATATATTTCTTGTATGACTCATTTCCATTGGGAGAACAGGGTTATGTTGAAATTAAAAAGATGCCTAGGCCATGATATTTAATAATGTGGACATTAACAACCATGTTATTTATGTCTTTCGGAATTTTGAGAGTGGCCTAAAATTATATTTAGGTTCTGAGCCTGTTGATCGCCACCTGGTAGTGAAATCATCACAGATCCATTGTTTTTAACCCACTTTAAAAAAATATATAAATTTTGCCTCATCGGGAAATTCAAATGTAGAAAAACAAGCAGATTATCCAGAGCCACCCTTAAGAGCAAAAGACAGCAACTAGTGTGTAAAAGCTGTATAGTGTATAAACTTCACTCCTTCTCAAAGTGTTTGACGCGCATGTTTGACTGATCACTGGAACGATTTTAGTTTTTAAAGGCACAATTTGAAAATAAATTAAGGCACACATTATGTCAGTTTATTACACCAAAAAGCAGTTGGACTGGATAATAAAGTCCTGGAATGGAATATTATGGCATGTGGTGATTGTTACAGACCGTAACACACTGTTACTGTCACTGTTTTCTGTTGAAGACAGCAACACTAAATAAAGCTTAAAATGTGATGAAGCAAAATGAGACCTCTTTAAAATCTAAATACAGTAAATGATTCTCTGAATGTTTTAAGGTCACTGATTAGTTGCTTTTATCTCACTACAGTGATGTTTTTTTTAACTTTTTTGTTGCAGAATCAACGGAAGCAAAAGAGGCAGGAGGAGGAGATAAATCAGAAGAAACGAACATAGTGCTTATATCAATTACTGTGGTTTGCGTGGTGGTGTTGTTAAATATTTTTCTCTTTGTGTACAAATGGATGCATAAACCATCTAGATCACAGGAGTCTAATCCTGCTCCTGAAGAGCTTGAACCTGTTAATCAAAATCATCACGATTAGAGTCTGTTCACACTAGGATGAGATCTAAAACTATACAGCTTAGCAGTGACGGGAATGCCACTATGGTTGCTCCTGCACCTGATTTGGTAGAAGTCAAACATTAGCAATTTTTCTGGCATCCCTCTTCTGCCCCAACTAACTACTGATCTAGTAAGATTTGGCAAGTATGCAGCTTACATTTTTTTGGTGATTCATTTCAATATTAATAGTTTGTTACAAAAAACAAAAAAAAACTTCCTTTTGTATTTCCTATATTTTTTGTTTAATCTTTTTAATGGACAAACATTTCAAAGTTTGCTTTGTGCAAATGTATCGTTTAGGTTTTGTAAAACTAACGCATGTGTATTCTTCCGAGCTAACCCACTGGTACAACAGGGAAAAAACGTTGCTGTTGTTGTTTATGTATTTATTTTGTTTTCTACTTGAATGCTTGAAAAAAGACTTCCTAACCATGTTATACTGCAGTGGTTCCATAACTTTTTTAAATAACTTATTTCGAATTTACTAGTTGTGTGTACTTTCTGCTTTACAGTTAGTTGGTTTACAATGTATTTTGTAATTATTTGGTTATATTTTTGTCTGCCTTTATGTTCAGACCTGCTATTTTAAGGGAACAGTCAGATTTTTAGAGGCACAAAACAGTGACAACAAAGATCTTTATTTTTGTAAACCTGTTCTGTAAGTCTTTAAATGTGTAAATGTATGGTACAGTGAATATTCCATGAATCTGTACTAAGCTTTTTTTACTAGCTGAACTTTTTCACAAAAATATGTGACCTTTGCTCTACCAGTTTTTTTTTGTTTTAGCCCCGTCTGTGGTCAATAGGAAAACACTATATTCAATAGTAATGCACGATTGATCTCTCATATGTCACTCTGTATTCAGGGGGGCCAAAAGTCTTTCTGATTTATTTTTAAATTTTCAATTCTGATTCACTCTTAAATTAATGAAATTAAAAACTCTAATAATATAAGTATAGGGATTTTTTTAGAAAGTAATGAATTTTATCAAATTAATCAAATTATTATAATCATTATTATTGTTATAAAAGATAAATCAGCGATATTTATTAAATTTTTCGCAGAGATTATACAATAACGTTGATGTCACCTGATGGTGAAAAATAACTGTTTTTAGTTTTTTCTATAAAATTGATTTAGTGAAAGAACTCATTTACCCTGCTGGCTAAAACTTTAACAGCTACCACTGGCCACAGATTGATGTGATTTCTTTGAAAGGAACCTGGAAGTGAGTCACAAGTTAACAAGCGCACATTCTCTTTAAGCTGCAATCAATGCAAACTGTTTTGGATAAAAGCAGTGTTGAAGCACAACCTACATAAGGAGTAGGTAAACTACCCAATTCAGTACCTTTCATAGTAAGTTTTAAACGAATGTAATACTCAACATACCTGTAACAGAAGTGTTACACGCTGCTGATGGCAAATGCAAGGAATGAAGAACATAATATGTCATAATAAACCCTCAAATATCGCCTACTTGCTGTCTTCTTGTCTCAAGTGTCCAAAGTGTGGAAAAACACACAGGATGTGCTTGCTTAGCACACAGAACTTCACTACCTTGTGGCACCATGTATATTTGTTCTTGTCATATTTGCTCATCTTGTATATTTAAACTTCACACAATTGACTCATGTTTCTGTCACCTTGCATATCTCTGGACACATTAACAGAGTTCAATATATGAATCTGTGTGCCCTCACATCAATTAAAGATTGTTGTGTATCAGATACAGACAGTTTCATACCCCGATAGCACCTACACGCCACCTTAGCCCTCATGAGTTGATAAAGTAAAACTATGATGAAAAAACATAGTGACTTGAAGCTTATATGTGTCAACCAATGGAACAGAAGTTTGTGGAGTTCTCATTATCGCTGCTGTCAGCTATATCAAACTGCAATATTCTATAGCAGTTCTGTTTTCTCTTTACTCTTCTATCTATTCCAAGTTGCTTCTAAAAATTAGTCAAAGATTTCAAAAGATGGAGAAGTGAATAATTTTCCTATTTTGTGAGTCTCCATGAATAGAGTTAAAAAATGTGTCTGAGATTGTATGTTACAGTATATGCATGACAATCAATGACGTGTGTCTACAGACAGACGTTGAATATTTGCACAGATAGGCTGCAGTGACATTCATGATGTTATCAGATGCATTTTTTGTTGTACCTGCTGTCTCGTGTTTTGACTAATTCTAAGTTGCCTTGTTCTTTTCATCATAGCCTCCAATCCTGCTTTCATGTCATGTTTTGAATCACTCTTTCAAGCATCTTAACTTTAGTGACTTAATTTATTTAAAATACTGAACCGCAACAGGGTTGTCAATTTAGTCAAAACTAACTACAGGTGTTTTGATTTGTTGTGTTGAAGGTCTTTTTCTGTATTCCACAAATTGTTTTAAAAGAAAATAAACAGAACAATCCAATAAATGAAACATCTTATGTTCACAGATAAAGCTTCTGAAATATACTCAGTTATAACTTTTTGATAAGGTTCTAAGCCTCCTCCTGTCATATTGCATGTTTTGCTTTTGATTTCCTGAACACTTCAGTCTGTTATGGGTAGTTTCGTCTTTAACATAAAACAGAGTATCAATAGATCCGTAGTCTTGAATTATGTTGTGTAAAAAGTCCTGTATTAGAATTAAAATATTGAAAATGCAATTAAACACACACTCTTAAGATGTAGATGTTACTTTAGTTATTAAAAAAAACTGATATATTTGTCACATAGCTCACTGTTTTACCAACAACTGTGATCAGAGATGCGTGTGATATCATATTATATTGCATTTTATATTATTTTACTTTATTATTTAACATTATTTTTAAAGGCCATTTTCATGTAAAATAAAACATGTTATCCTAATTAAAACATGTCTGGTTTACTATACCTCATGATATTTTTTTATTTTCTTATAAAATCACTTTGAAAAATTGAAAAACGTGCTATATATTAATTAATTTGAATGTATTTGAATTTGATCATATTGAACTGGAGACTTTATGACAAACGTTGATTTAGTTTAATAAAGGAACCATTTGCTTTACTCTCAAAAATAAAATACCTTCCTCTTCATTCTTTAGACAAAATGTGACAGACAAAAAATTGCAAACCTTTTAGTAAATCCTTCAGTAGTGATCTTCCTCCTTTGAAAAATAATGAAGTGGAAATGAAAAAAGTCATAAACTTGTGTACTTATCAACAAGTTCTGAGCAAGCAATATAAAAATAAATGGTTATTTCATTGCTGTTACTTGCCAAAACATTCCTCAGTCAGATAAACATGGAAAAAATATCATTTATTTTGAGTAAATTACCTTGTCTTAGTCACTAACCGTCTATAACTGGTCTCTGATCCGGTGTTCATAAAACCGTTAAAGCTTGTCCCATAAGAGGAGGAGTCCATTTGTTCTCTCTCATGTCAGCAAGATTCTGTTTTTGTCATCAGGTGATCAAAGGAGTCACGTGTTTTTGAGCTTGTCTAATCTTTTTATCAAACCACACTGTATATGCTTGGCTGACCTTCATTGGTTTTTCCAGACTGATGAGTAGAATATTTCCATTGAGTGGTTCCTCATGAGGGTTTTTTTTCATTAACATATTTCAATCATAAAAATTACACTAATACACTTATTGCATAAAACATTAGGCTCCAATAAAAATATAAAGGGCTTTATGATAGGCCTAAATGCTAGAATTTTACACAAATTTAGATTTTTTAACAAAATAAGAAAGAAAATTATAACCCAGTGGCAACCAACAAATGTCCTTTATATATTGAAAGCCTTAATTTTGGAGAAAACTGACTCTTACCTTCTAGTAGGGTCTCTGCAGCTCGGAGAAATGGGCGTGTTGAAAGGTTTTCCATGTGTCAAAGGTGCTCTTTCATTCAAACTTAGTTGAATAATCAGTGTTAACAACACAGATCATTTCTTTTAAACAGGAAGATCGCAATAAGGGGTGTAATGCAAAGGTTTCAAATTGTGAATTATCATCATAAGTCCTTAAAACAAAATTAAATTTTATCAGACAAATCTGTGTCTTTGATTAATTGCTTAATAATAAATTACAGAATGTAAGCCTATAAGTAAAACTCTCTTACTCATCTAGAAGCAGCTGTCTCTCAGTTTCTGTCTTTCTGCATGTTTTTGTTCACATATAATAAATCATAATAAATAAGTTGTAATAAAATGGTAGAAATCCCTTTTACAGTATGACATGTTGTTATTCTATCAGGACACCAAGAAAAGTAAATGATTTTCAACTTATTCAACGCTAGAGGAGTTGTTTTAGAGACATTTTACCACCCTATAAATTATAATTGTAATTCACATTTGATTGTGACACTCATCAGCTGTTCCTTAAATATCAATTGTTTATAAATAGTGAAAATCCCAATATGTGAATCCCCTGTACCTTCATTTTACATTTACAATAAAACGCAAAATTAAATTCTTTTCGTTTTCCTGTTACATATGGTTAAGGTAATGTCATCATTTTTAATCAAATACAAGAAACATTTTACGGTTAAGTGTAAGAACTACTTTGCACAATAGGGAAAAACAATTAGGTCAAAAGTGCACAGGGAGTGCCCCAAGACTACGTTTAACTAAAAAATACAGTCTACAGTCTTGTTGCAGTCTAGATCTGGATTTAAAACATAAAGGTTTGGAAAGATGGGGTAAACCTCTGTTCCCTTTCTGTCGGTCTCTCGACGTTGTGTTCGCCCTTGAGAACCAATCAACTCTGACTACTATAGAAAAGGCCAATGAAATTTGGCAAATTAAATTTGCATGCCGGACTCCGCCCCCGGATATCCGGTATAAAAGAAGCCGGCGTGCAGCATTCATTTACCTTTTGTTCTTCAGAGCCTTCGCTCATGAGTAAAACTCAGGATTCAAAATCCTCTACAACTACACTGCTGGTGCTACGACGTGTTGCAGCGGATCGTCCCTACCTGCAGCGACCTTCCCCTGGGCGTCTCGGCGGTTCCGGAGGTGTTAGAGATTTTCTAAAAAGTCCTTTTCAGGACTGACTGAGCATTCTCCAGCTCGGCATGTCCCGCTGTTCTCTTGGGTGCGGCACCCTCATCGAGGAGATTGTCCTCGGGCCACTGCGGGCAGATTGTCATTCAGAAGTTGCGGTCATGGGTTACTGTCTTCCTATGGGAACCAGCCACCATTTCGTTTGCTACCTGTGCTGTGACAAACACAGCACAGGTAGCACACGGAGTTTAGCCATCTCCTGGGCACTGGCAGAAGCGCCTCTCTAGCAGACATCTGTAGAGGTGCGGGTTGGGCTACGCCCAAACACCTTCGCAAGGGTTAACAGCCTTCGCGTTAACCCGGTGTCAGCCCACGTCCTGCGTGGCGACATGTACGACTGGCATCCGGGGGGACGTATGCCTGCAAAAGCACCTTCCCACCCTCCAAGAGGTTGGGTCAGTGTGCTATCTACCCTTTTCTTCTTACCCAAACACATGGCTAAGATAATTGGTACCTCACCAACCTTCCTTCTTACCCAGACACTGGTTAAGAACAGGCATTCCATCCATCACTAGGCAAGCACCTCCTGGGGGTCTCTCCTGGGAGAGCAGCCTTCCCCCTTAGCCCGGGATACCTTATGACCTATCTCACATAGTTCTAACCGGACCTGTGCTATCAGACGCAGTAACAGCCCCCCCCCCCCGTGGGCTGTTCCGTCTGCTATACCCTCATGACAAAGGTTACCACACTTGGTAACCCATGAGCTTCCCCAGGTGGACCTCCACCTTGCGGTTAACTACCCAGTCCGCACGTTCCATGCGTTCTCCTCCAAGGATGAGACCATACATATATCTCCACCATATTCCTCCCCACGGGTAGGAGGTGGCCTCTGCAGCGCTTCTCTGATTAAGAGTTGCGCTTTCCCGGTGTAAACCGAGCCGGACGGCCTCTCGCCTGTAGAGAGCTAAGGCCCCGTCCGTGAAGGTTACCGGTCAGGGCTGTACCCATCTTTCTCCAGGAAAGCTCTGGAACCCCCCGACCACCACACTGGAAGGTTACAAGTTTCACGAAAGCTTCGAGCTGACACGCCCAGGCTTGTTACCGTCGCTTCGCTGAGATTGTGATGCGATACAGCGTTTGTGCCGTTTTCCATAGATAACCCCATCTGTCGTTCTCGACACAACGTCGAGAGACCGACAGAAAGGGAACGTCTTGGTTACGTATGTAACCTCAGTTCCCTGATGGAGGGAACGAGACGTTGTGTCCCTTATGCCACAAACCTGTATCGTTTCTGTTGCAGTTTGAGAGGCTCTCAGGCTCTTCAGAACAAGAGGTAAATGAATGCTGCACGCCGGCTTCGTTTTATACCGGATATCCGGGGGCGGAGTCCGGCATGCAAATTTAATTCGCCAAATTTCATTGGCCTTTTCTATAGTAGTCAGAGTTTATTGGTTCTCAAGGGCGAACCCCATCTGTCGTTCTCGACACAACGTCTCGTTCCCTCCATCAGGGAACTGAGGTTACATACGTAACCAAGACGTTTCCACAGTTGTTTTGCTTTCTAGTGCCAGCTTGACACAGATACAATGTCATCTAATACATTACGCCCTCTGCTGGAATAATGAGTAACTTCACTCTCTATCATCACAGGAGGATCTGGTACTTTAGTAATAACCAATCAATGTCTCCTTCATCCAGATCACAGTTTATAGTCACATTTTATCCCAAATCAGTCAGTCGATCTAAAGTTTCTGCAGCTTGACACCATATGAAGAGATCTATAGAAATCATAATCATCATTTCACTATTATATCTACTGTCAACAAATAACAAAGAAAAGTAGAAACTTGCAGCAAATAAACTTTAAATCAATACATTTTAAATCAATATACTCACAGATATGAAGCTGTTTGATTCTCATGTTGTCTTTATTAGGACACAAATGAGCTCTGCTTCTTATTTTTATACTTTACCCACACCAAACAGAGGAAGTCAAGTTTGCTCTGACCACACCGTAGCCTGACATACCATGTTATTTTACACTCTCTCAGTTTCTCATGACAATTATTGCAAGCAATGTAAGGAAGTCAAAATCATTTATTTTGTGCTATTATACATTTTATACATAATTTATTATTATACATATTACATTTCCATGTCAATTGTTTCTATTTTGTTTATAAGCTACCCTTCTTTTGTTGTTTTGTTTGTTTCCGAGCGCGCCCCGTGCCCCAGCACCTCTTCAATCACTTCCCCGCACTCTCTTACCTGACTTTTAGTTATGGACTTCACTTCCCAGAATTCTGTGCACTAACTCACCAACATTGATTACAGTCACAACTGCAGGCAATCATCCACACCACATATAACCAGCACTCTCCCATTCATCATGGTTGGGTGTAGTTGTTTCAATGTTACAGAGATACTTACATGTAACTCACATGGATGTATTTTATTGACTGTACCCATAAATGTTCCTTGTTTACTGTTCCTGTGGATGTTCCTTTGTTGCTTTATAAAGTGGAATTATTTACGTTGGTGTCCTTTGTGTTTGTATCCTGTGTGTCTGTTATCCTATAACATAGTGCTGCTGTGACATTAAACATTTGCCAATCATTTTATGTTCTATATTTTTATACTCTGAAGATGGTGGTAACCAATGACTTCACAGTGATTTTTTGTTCATACAATAGAAGCGAATTGGTATCAAAATTCTTTAAAATATCATATTTTTTGTTCTGCTGAAGATAGAAATCCATTCTGGTTTAAAATGTCAATAAGGTGAATAAATGCCAGAATTTTCATTTTTGGCTGAGCTATCTCTTTAAGGCCAAAAGGCCAAATATACTGATTTTTATTAATGACCAACAGTTTGACAGGCTTAACTGCACGATACAAGAGACCATGATGTCATCACATACGGCTCTGAAGCACACAAGTTGAAGACTCACATGCAGAACTTTATTGGGGAAATCCAGAATTAGGAGCCATACAGAGACAAAACACATGTATGCAATCCACAGAACAGGCACCAGGGCCGAAACTCAGACAACAGGATCAAATATACAGGCACAAGACCAAAGCCACAGAGCAGAAAACAAGAGCTCTCAGAATTGCATTGAGACACTAACACAACTTAATGAAAAACAAGAATAATGAAGATAATAAAGCATAATGGATAATAAAGCGATATCCGAGTATAAAAGTGCCACTCAGGCGGCCCCCTGGAAGAAGACGTCCAAGAGGAGACCACCATGCCGTCAGCAGCCGCGGCAGAAGCAGAAGCGGCCCTCATGGGAAGACTCCAGGGAGATTGAGAATACCTTTGGTCCTGTCCTGTCCCAACAGACCACTTCAAGGAGTTTCCTCTCTCTGGGTGTTTTGCACAGCCGCTCTCACCCTCTTCACGACGGTGTTCGGCGCACTTTGGTCAGCTGTCAAAAAGTTATCGGTCTGTTAGAATGTTAAAGGATTATTGTTATGAAGACAATAAAGATGAGGATGAAGTTGAGGCTGTGGTTGAGAAATTAATAGTTCCATCATTGAATGCTGCGATGAACTCAGCTTTAAAAAAAATGCAACCAAATGGCTACCAGCAATAACAGTGTACCTGTAAAGAGATTCAAGGTGACTGAGCTGGTACAAAATATTTATCTACTTAAGGAACCATTTTTCCAACCATGTTCAATACAAATCAGATCAATAAAGTTTTTTTATTACCTGTGACAATATTTCTGTCTACTAAATTCTTCAGTTAATAAAATCCATCATTAACACAGTCATAACTTATGATTAATTTGCTATAAACTTATATGTTATGTTTAAGGCATGTCAAGGCGAACACACATCACATTTATGTGACAGACCTACTTAGATTTAATTTAAAACAGCAGATTTGCAAAGACATGTAGGTGCATCTCTGAAATCTTAGCATTTATCATTTTTGTAAAACCGTCGGCTTTGTTATGTTTAGCTTCTCACATGTCACCACACAGTCACAGTCTTTAGCGCCTGCCTGCAGATTGTTTTCTTCAATTTGATTGGCTGAATGTTCTGTCTACTTTAGTGTTATTGGCTGAACTGCTGCTGTAATTGATTGATTGATCTGTTGAAATTGGAAAGCTATTATGGAAAGCCTGCAATCTTTAGCCAAAAAGGCACAATGACTAATGCTAGTCCTGAAGAGTTTTAGTGTTTGTGTCAAAAATATGCTGTTTGAGTGCTTATCTTCTCTGCTGAAGTAAAAATCTGAGAATAGTACAGAAAAAGGGAGCAAAGCGCAGAGCAGTAAGAAAGAACATCCGAACGGTAGCAAAGTTTGAATATAAATGACACATAAACAAGACAAAGATAATCAAATAAATAAATAAACAACAAGCAAATTTGTTCCCATTTGTTGGATCAGTGTGAATTAGACTTTGAATGACTAGATTATTAGCAATAAAAGAGCAGACTTTTGTAAGTCTTAATACACAGTGTTCAAATGACTTACCTTTTCTCTTTAGTGATAGACTGATGACATGAACTGAATTAGCTGTGTAAGAGTGTATGCACACAAAAAACAACACTAAGAGTGTCAAAAATGAGCAATACCTGAGCTAACAACCGTTCTGAGATCAGTTTTGTGTTGCATTAGTCCAGGTGTTTGGTTTATGTTTTTAGGGTGGAGCAGAGTCAAGGGGGGACACTTAATTTGCCTTTAATGTGCCTCATGACTAACCTCTCAAAGCACTTTATGGGAGTAAGTTCAACAGGGACCTCTTGGCCACAAGCATGATGGTGGTAGTCCTAGGGCATGTGGGGACGATGAAACTGCTCAAACAGGTGTTAGTAATGTTAATGAGGACATCGGCCAGCTGGTCTGCATATCCTCTAAGCACTTTGGCAGGAATGTTTGACTAAATTGTTTCCATTTACACTACAAGTACCATTTTGTCTGTTTACTCTGACATTTTAATTTAATATCTAGAATGAAGTGAATGAATGAAGTGAATAAAGAATTAAGTGTACTAACATCCGCAATTTAGATTTTATATTTATGCCTTTGGCAGACATTTTTATCCAAAGCGACTTACATTGTATGATGCATGATGCTGTACATATACTGCAATGCAATATCGTGGTAAGTGTCTGTTTACAGTTTGTACAAGAATTTTATAACAGTTATGTGGAAAGCTGCTGACTAGAATCCATGCAAATATCCATGCAACCTTGCCATAGAAAAATGAGTTTCAGAAAGTTTTTACCATACTGACAGCTCATGTTAACAATAAGTTGTTTAAATACCAATGTGAGGTCTTTGAAAGCATTTGTTGTTGTTTTGGGGCAGTTTTCAGCTATAAAGTACATTAAACACTAGTTATTGTGCAATAATTACCTTAATGTGATATTATTATATCTATAGGAAATTAGTTTATATAAAAGCCAAACCTGTCTCACAGCCGTTTGCTATATAGTCAGGAAATGTAGAATCTGTTGATTTATGCACACAGACAGAATTGTACTTGTTTTGTCAGTCAGCACGACTTTCAGTATACATACAGAGTGTGTACATACAGCATACATGCATATATTTATAACCCAATATCAGGTGAAGTTGGACATATTTTACAAGGTGGCTTCCTCTTATCACTTACCCCTTGTTTCAGCTGAGCGACCTGAGATAACCAAACTACTTTTTATATTTTATCGGATCCATGCAAATAATATGAACAAACATCAAACGAAAAGAGCTGTTAATGTACGTCCAGTCGGTTGTTATCACAATAAAAAAAATCCAGATGGAGTGATCGGGAAGGGTCTTGTTTCACCCTTCAAGGGTTTGTTTTGCAATCAGAAGGAGGTATTAAAGAGCATTTTGCTTTTGGCTTTGAAAGTTCTCTACTCATATAAACAAAAAGAGATTCAGGGAATCTTCGTTGTACAATACTCTATAGGATGAGAGATTATATTGGTTGATAATGACTGTGAATTGTGTGCAGCTATCTCTATGACAATTTGGTAATCTTGAATTGGCATCAGAACTATGATTTTGTTGATACAAACGTTAAATGAATAAAATGAAAAGACCGCAGTACCTAACACAGAGAATATCTGCAGGACATCACATCATGAAAGCTTAGGAATTCTCTTATTATTTACTTATTTTAACCTCATTGGGTTTCAAATCAGTTTCACTTCTGCAGAACATAAATTACGATATTTTGAAGAACGTCTATTTTAAGAACAAAAAAAGCACAAAGATGTTTCTTATAATTTCTTTTTTTGGTTAAAGTAACTTTTCCTACTTGAGATATGTAAATACATGGATAAAAATATAAAGAGTATAGCATAATAAACAAAGGTTTCCATACGAGAAAGTGTGCTTACAATTCTTTCAATATAGAGTCATTTTCACAGGATTGTGTCATAATGTGACTTGACTCTTTGTATTAACACATGTTAGCCAGCAGATGTCCTCCACGTGCTGTTTTTCAGCTTTATCAACAGTAATTCGACAACAGAAAGTCACAAGTCGAGTAGAGCTACCCTTTCAGCCACAGCAATGACATGAAAATGAGAGTGACAAGGAATAAAATAACAAGTTGCCTTTGTGTGACTCATAAAAAGTCTCAGCGAGACAATGACACACGCTTATGTGATTCTAATGAGTGACACAATAACCTACGCTTAGTGAACGGGAAACTCCATAATCATGAGAACACAAATACAATTCAAGATTAAACCACAGGTCTTGTCACGAATTCCACCCGTGGCCTTCCGTCTGATTGCCACCAGAGGTCGCCCTTTCATTATATTGACTCTTACACCACACAGACTGTTACACATCACCCTGGACTACATTTCCCATGCTCCATTGCACTATCACAAGCACATCTGAAACCAATCACACGCAGCTGCTACCAATCACATCCACTATTAGAATCAGACTCAAACGGCCATTCAAGGGCAGGGTATTGTTTAAGCGTTTATGCGGTTAATTTTAGGAGCTTTACGGAGCCAGTTCCCTGTTATTGTCAAAGTATTTCGTTCTTGTTTGCAGTGTTCTGAACTCCTGCCTGTGCGTATTGAATTACCCCTCTTGTCAAGCCCTTTGGATTATGTTCACTGTTGATAAACCCTCACCTGTTTTTAGATTACTCTTGTGTCCCGTATGAAAAATACCTGTTTGCTGTTTGTACGACTTTGCCTGTGTTTTGACCATGTATCTGAATAAAGCCATGCATATGGATTCACACGTCTCACGCCTCTGTCATTCCGTTACAGGTCTAGTCCAAGGTGAAGTCTATTAGTCATTGGTTACAGAGTGACCATTGGACCACATTTCTGGGTGCTGGAAAAGCCTTATGTTGCAGCCGAAGTCAACAGAAGGTTGTACGTGTAGTTGATTAATCTACTCTTATCGAGTTTAACACAGTTTTGTTGCTTTGTTTACTTCTGACAACGTTCCGTGTTGAAGTCACATTTGTTCTCGTGCAGGTTTCCCTTGTTTATTGTGAGATATTGTTAGGCGTGTCCTGCTGATTTCAATTGAGGGATTCAGACCAGTATATAAGTGCCTAATCGTGTGAAGACCAAAGAGTGTAAAGACCATCTGATGTTCTCCATGAGCACCACGTTCAGGTCTGCTGAGAGAAATTGGCGCAGATCTAAAGTACCTACTGACTTCTGTCTCTATCAGTCTCTCCTCTCTTCTATCTCTGCTGATGTCTCCTCTGCGAAAACCCAGTACTACCACGCTAAAATCCACAACTCGCCTGACACTTGTACTCTCTTTAAAATCTTTTCTGCTCTTCTTTGTCCGTCTGCCCCCTCACTTCCATCAGACTTAACAACTGATGATTTTGCTTCTTTCTTCGTGAGGAAAACAGCCACCATCGGCAGTTAGTTTTCAGCCCGATGCTTCTTGATGACTCCCAAACCCCCGACACATGCTCGCTCTCCTCTTTCTCTCCTATCTGAAGATGACGTTTCCAAAGTCATGTCTTCTAACCACCCAACTACCTGCCCGCTAGTTCCTATCCCTCTTATCTCCTCCAGGCCATCTCTCCATCGGTTTTTCCCGCTCTTACCCACATTATCAACTCTTCTCTCACCACTGGTACATTTCACACATGCTTCAAAGAGGATTACCCCACTACTGAAGAAACCCACTCTTAATCCTGCACTGTTAGATAAATACAGACTGGTATCTCTCCACTTCATTGCTTGAACTCTTGAACGTGTTGAATGTAACCAGCTCTTCATCCTTTATCACGCAGAACAACATCCTGGACAGAAACCAGTCTGGTTTAAAGGGGTCGAATGGGCGCGAATATGTTTTTTTCTGTGTCTTTGGCGTGTTAAAAGTTGCCAATGAATGTTTTAGACACGTAAAATTGCTCAAATTAAAGTGTTGGAACAAGAGATGCATTCTATCTAAAAAGCGAATGCGAACCCAGACCTGCCTTAAATGCCTTGTGTAGAGCGAATGTTCAAGTTTGTGCAGGGCATTACACCGACGATTGCTTCACTCACCTGGAAGAGAGATTAAGACTGGCTAAGCGGCTTTTGGTCAAAAGTGAAGCCATTTCAACAATAAAAACTTTGCTGGTGTTTCAGGTTTGTAGCCTGTAAGTATATTTTTATTGTAAAAGACTTTGTTATGGACTAACGCAACTTGAGTTTGTCTTGTGTTTGTGATCTGCAAATGCAGACAGGCATGCAACGGGAAAAAGAAGACAAAATAAGTCCTAATAATCAGTAAAAATGTTCCATCTAGAGGCAACGAATTTCGTGTCTATAATGCCTTTTTTTTCATTTATTTTCTATGTTGAATTTACGATGAGACATGGCGTAACACTGATTCATCAAGAAGGGCAAAAGTAATTGCGTTATTTATTAAAAAAAAGTTTCTCTGTATAGTTTGCTAGGTAATGTGAGAGCGGTTTTATCGCAGTTACTTTATGCATTTTGTTCTCCTTATTTTGTTCCAATTGCTTCCATTGTTAACCTCATTTGTAAGTCGCTTTGGATAAAAGCGTCTGATAAATGACTAAATGTAAATGTTTTAAACTCTAGTAAAGTCTAACAACACTGTAACAACCCTGCATTTTTTGTTACAAAATACATACGTCATGATTTTGTCATGGTCCTGCCTCTTCTTGTCATGATTTTTGAGTCTTGTGGCAGGATCATGACATACCCATGAGTTTCATGTGGAGAAGGAGCATGGCATTGTTTGGGTTTTAGCCCACCCCCTATGTATCTCTGTCAGCTACCCATTAGTGTTCATCCCTCTCACCTGTCCCATCATCTTCACGGCAGTTCCCATTAGTGTTGAGTCTTGTCACCTGCCCTTCTTAGTCCCCATGTAATCTCCCCTCATTAGTGTTTTTCCTTTTTAGTGTCTCGGTACCCCTTGCCACATGTTGGTTCATTCCTTCCTGTATCCTTTCCATGTGTTTCCTGCCCGTGTGTCTATCCTGTGTAGATTACCCTTTGGATTACCCTGTTCCCTTCGTGTGTTGGATTTATTATTTACAGTTACCTTGGTCCTTGTTTTATTTCCCCTCGAGGAAGTTTTGATTCTTGTTTGGTTTGTTGTGCTTTCCCCATCGTGGGTTTTTGATTTTGTTTGATAAAGTCTTTGTGTTACTCTGTGTCTGCCTGCGCCTGGGTTTTGTCCGCTAATCGTGTCAGATTTTGGTTTGACAATACTTATTTTTGAACACTTGAAGGCAGTTCAGTTTAGTTGAACTAAAAATAGTCTATAATAAAAAATAAACAAATTGATCCATAGAAAGTGTGAAAATATCAACACTTTGTTTGTAAAAAGTCTGATGCTGAACAGCAATGCAAATCTTCACACTTTAAACCACAGTGGATACGCAAGAGTCATACATTTCCGTTGTCATTGGTATTGACGCTTTCAGTGTATTACTGACATTACTAAGCTATATGCATTTAACTCTCCTTCTGGGTTCAGATATACACAGTTTGGTAAAGCGAGAAAAAAATCGCTCTATAACACATCGACCAAAATGAGAGTTTGACAAATCTAATCTATCTGGTTATTGGCAAATATATGCTTCTAGAATTTTGAGTGGATGTTAATGTATATTGCGAACTTCAACAAATTCTTGCATGTTAGAGTTGTCAATATCATGACACTATCATGTGCTATCAAAATGATTTAAAAGAATAAAAACATCATAAAATCAATAATTTATCAAAATGACATTAAAGTTGCAATCAGTAAGTTTTTTTGATTGAAAATGAACTAAAACCAATTATCTAGCAAGTACATGAAAGAACAGTGATTTCAACTGTGTGATTCAAAACGGAAAGCTTGTAATGATTAGGGATGGGAATTGATAAGAATTAAACGATTCCGATTCCATTATCGATATTGCTTATCGATCCGATTCCTTATCGATTCTCTTATCGATTCTGATTGGGTGAGGGAATAAGTACAAATTTGTTTGTTTGTATTAACTCGCTTTAATATCTGATAAGAACACAGCACATACTCAGAGTATACACAAATTATGTGAAGCAGCCTCAGAACAAACCTAAAAGTAGGCTACAAAGTAAACTCCAGGACCAATAGAATTTTTCACATTCATCATTGGTCCAGACCAACAAAAAGAAACTGCTATTTAAGTGCCATAAAAACTAAAAACACAGACTAAATAGTCACTGATCTGTGACATTTGTTTATCATCGCCTCTGTCATTTTATTCTTCCCTGCCTCTTTAAACGGAGTAGCTGGAAGAGCACGACGAGAGATACTTGCAGCAGCCTCTGAGCCAGCTAGATTCTGATGGCCGCCATCATCAGCGTCGCCATGGGAACAGAGGGTAGCTACGAGGCACAGCTGCCAGTCGTCATGTACTAATCTCAGCCTGCATAAAAGCTGGACACAACGGAAGCACAGGAAGCTACGACTCCCTGTGAAGAGATCACTAAAGTTTGTTTCCCCTTTCCTTGAACAGGCTCTAAAGACTGACGGCCGGCAGCAAGCACGAAAGCATAGTCACGAACTCACAGCACAAGGACCAGGGGATTCAGACAGATCACCACCGACACTACAGACATGACACACCCCCGCACTACCCGGACCGAAGTTACAGAGGCTCGGACCTCCAGGTAAGTCGTTTTGGATAAAAGGGTCTTCCAAATGCATAAATGTAAATGTACTTGGGACAGAACCATGGATGAGTTTATCACTGTTATCCTGGAGTTGATTGGCTTCCATTCCGGATAAGATTGATCATCATCTGATCCCATCCGAAAAGCATGTTGAAGTTCTCCACAAAGACCAGCTGCCGTAATATAAAGCATGGACGCCGCGGCTCAGCCGGACCGGCACACCACGGCTCCCCTGAACCGGCACTCAAGCTGGTGCCGCGACCCTCCCTCGAGCCGGGATCTCATCACGGAACTCCCACGCTCACTCTGCTGGATCAGTTGTTGCGGCAGTTCGACCCGATGTACATAAAAGGTGACCTGATGGACTGCCTGCCTTCTGGTCCAAGGTCCTCCGGTGGCGCCGTTTTTCTGTTTTGCCACTAAGCAGACATGGTTAGCGGTCATGTACAAAAACTTCTATCTCTCTATCAAGCTGCTTTGCTAAGCTGCACTCAGAGCTTGTTAAGCAATAGGCCTTTCCATGCCGCCCTATATTTGTGACAGGACTGCTCCAACTACTACTGCTACTGCTTTCTGCATTCTGTGTCAGATTGTGTCTGGAGAGAGTTGTGAATACCTGTCACAGCCATTCATCATGAGTGGCCACATCCTTTCCATGCTCTACAATATTATCATCACAGCCATCTTGGCATCACGTTGCACATCACTCCCGGAAAATCGAAAATGGGCAAAGAGGCAGGACGTGGATGGAGCTGATGTGCCTGGTTGCTGATCCACCAAACCACGCCCGGTCAAGCTCGACGTATTGATGGTTGACATTTAAACGTTTACAGCGGTTTACACCTTACTCTTTAGGTAAATTACCTGAAACTACAAAACAAATTTGCATGACAAAGCTAAATGGACTCCAGGATTTTTTTTTGCATCTTGCTGTAAACATGTTTTTGTGAGATTGAGATTCTGCCAGGCTCGAGCCAGGCTCGACCGGCCAGTCGATGAATTGCAGTTTCAGTCACTGACGTGTTTGGTTTCACCAGACAGACCAGAAGATTGTCCCTTGGTTCAATGGCGCAATATGTTTTTGTTTTTTTAAAGAGAATGTTAGTAATATGCACCTGTGGCGAGTGTACACATTCCACTTCTTACAGCAGAACAAAAACATGCCAAATATTACAATTAAAAGGGTTACAATGTAAAATATTATAATTGTGGAGGTAAAACTGAAAAATCCAGCTAGTCCTGTAGATGGTACGCTTGCCAGTGTGGCATGTGGGGGAGGGCACTTCAAGAGTGACAATTTAAAACACTTTAAAATGGACACAATCATCTTGAAGATTTAATAATTAATGCCAGAGAAACTAGAGCTTACCAACTTGGTCTCTATCAGCATAAATCACCCCTAAATGGGCAATCACTACAATCAAAATGCGCACCCAAATATAATCACAGGTTGGTGTTAGTAAAGAGCACAACACGCGGTGAAGGAAAGACACACCTCCACCACTACAGGACCTCTCGTCTCCCCAGTGCCCAGTTCCTGGCAAAGCAAGAAGAGTGTTTTATATATATTAATTTTGCCACAAAGGGCAACCGATCTTAGCTTTCCCGATAAAACAAAAGAAAGCCAAAAGAAATTGATATGACAATCTAATAAGCAGCCTGGGGTTCAGATTTGCAATTGATGAAAATCTTCTTGTAACCTGGGTTCAGTCTCTGTAATCCAGAAAATATTGTCTTAAGAACACTCAAGCACTATATCCCAACCAGGACAGCCTACATCAAATAATCAACAAAACAAAAGCTCAAGCATCCCCCTTCTGTTAGCATGCGGCCGCGTAACTCACAATACACCCATGATCAGAAATGGCGAGACCCAATGAACGAATACAGGAGTTCTTACTGAACGTGAAACAGATTACCACTGGGTAATGTTGTCATAGGAGAACGGGAATCAATGTCTACCATGTCCACATCTCCTTCCCAAAATAACAATATAGCCATACGCAACACAACTAACGTCCTCTGATACACCCAAGGGCACAGCCAATATGCCAAGCCACAAATTACAAGCAGGTGGAGGGTGGTTGCCCATCCTGCCAAACATGCTGCAACCTCGTTTTTTTATAACTATTGTGTCGAGTCGGCCTGTTCCCAATCAGCGTAGCCATGGAGACGCAGGCAATTATTACGGACACCTGCTAGCTGTCAGCACCTGCCGCTCGTTCCCAAATAGGATAAAAGTGGGAGAACGATCAGAGACGGTGAGCTACGACTCCATACTAACCTGTATGCTGATCATGTTGCTTTCTCTCTTCTCTTTTGAAGATACAAGCGCCTGACAACCAGCAGAAACACCAGACACGGATGGAAAAACCCTTATGACGAGGACAGAGAACCCGGAAGCACACGCCCAAGCTGGATTCCCCCACGTGACACATACTTTCTAGATGTTTGCTTCACAAGATTGTGTGTTTTCATAAACCTCCCTCCGGGCCTTAAACCTGCAAGTCATTTTTTTAGTGTCTTGCTCACCACGTTATGCATTCCTGTGCATGTATTTGCTCTTGCAACTCTGCTGTGTAAATAGTGAATCCGTCATGGAGCTATCTAAAGCCCTGCGGGGCATTCAGGCTTTATTGGTGAGCTAATTTTCTTCTGCCAGTGAAAAGTCAAATGTGGAAGTAAGGGCATCCAAATCTGCCTTTTCATAACTCGGGTTTGAGCTTCCAGCTGAATTGACTAGAGAAGAGCTTGATTTGTTGATTCTAGTGGCCTCAGGTTCATGATTTAAAGAGGAAAAGGACCGTTTTGCACCTTCGGAGTAGACTTCATCCTTGCACTATCAGTCTCGGGACTCTCAGTGATGATAGTTCAGGCCTTCAAGTTGTTGAGTCTAAAAAGTGTTCTTACTGCAGGACACAGTCCTGACCCCTGCTAGGGTGAATTTAGTTCTCTCAAGATTTATCTCGAGTCAGAAACTCCGTCTGAAGTGCGAGAGCTCCTTTAACACACCGTACTCATGCCATTAAGTGGAAGCTGTTTGTCTCTTGGTGCACAGATTCGGAAGAATTGTTAGATGCTGGATGTTTGCCAGATGCTCTTAACTTTTGTGTAAGCCTTGACAGTCAAGATCCATTGAAACAGCTGTCAATTCTAGGGCCCTATGTTTTCTGTGCTGCGGACGGAAGAGAGGAATGTAGGCATCAAAACAGAGATTGCTGTTATGATAAATGTAGGGTATGTCTCAATATGCTCCCTTGTTCATTAGTCAGGGCACTGATCAGTGAGTCCATTTTAAGGCCATTTTTCCAGTGCACTGAAACGTTTATTCCCTTAAAATTCCCAAAATGCATTGAATAACCAGTGAGCATCCATTGTCCTTATGTTCCCTTACCAGAAATCACGTGAAAATATTTTAAGTCGTTTAAGCGAAAAGTCAACTCAATAAACTTCACAAAACTTGATATAACTTTTGAAAAGATAAACGGTTATTACAATTTATATATACGGAGTGGCATGGAATGTATGTAAAAAACAAAAGAAAGATGTAAGAAACTGTTATTTATTATCATTGTTGTACTGTACATTATGACCTTTTATCTTAGTATATTGATATTTTATAGTAGTTTATGAGTAAATACTGTAGTGTACTTAAGTATTTTTTCAAGTGGGCTGTAATATTTTACTTTTGTGTAATAAAAAATGGAAAACACAGAATACAGCACAATTGGAACAAAAAGTGAATTTGTGAAAAAAAATTATGGAATTTAGAAAAAATTAAAACAGATATTTAATAGGCATTTTACTAGCCATAACGTCAACAAGAAGGGTCTGCAACATAAATGCTTTTGCACTTCACAGTGTCTGGCGGTGTTTGTTTATCTTCACTTTCAGTGGTCTAAACCTCAGAAGGAAAAAGAGTGGTATAGTATTGCAGTTTGCTTTTGCAATGATGCTCTGTGTGTTTGTGCACATGTGCACTTGTGCCTAGATTTAAAAATCTATTCTAATCAAAGCACAGTAAAGCATACAAGCACCACACCCTCAAACATTTTTTATTTGCAAAAACTTGGAAACCTTACATACAAGTTCAGTTTAAAAGTAGAGCGAAAATGCGGAGGGAGAGGGAACTTTTTAAATTATAAAGAGGTTTTCTTATGCAAAGTAGTGGACATCACTTAAGTGTTTTTACTTTCAAGTACATTTTCAAACATCTCTACTTCAGTGTTATTAGTAAGCATTCATTACATTATAAAGCATATATCATGGTTTTTACTCCACTAAATTTCATAAATAGATATTGTTCATACCTTGAAGTACATAAAAGGGAGACATAATTATTTTAGCTTTGTTCGCTTTAAAAAAAAAAATATATATAAATATATTTAGGAAAAACACTCTCATAAACTACTGATAAAAATGTACTTGAATAAAATTAAAAATAGTTAACTTTTATCATTCTTCCCTTATATACATTCTACTTAATAAAGAATAAAAAGCACCCAATCAATGGCCTGTACCTATAGTTTCTCTTTTAAAAAACAGTTTGTGGTTTCTGACCCCCACGGTTAGAAGTATAATTAGAAAATGTCTTTGTGAAGGTAAGAAGGTGTAGGCCAAAACATTTGTTGACGAGAAATCTGAAAGGTATTAACAGACTAGAACATCTTGCTGATGATAGAGTCCATGTACTTTGCCGAATGAATACTAGATGGATAAGGAAAAAGCTTTGCATTGTGGAAAAAAACAGACTATGCACCATAGTGTAAAATGTACATATCGTGTTATGGGGCTACAGTATATGTCCATGAAGGTCTTGTGCTTTTGTTTACCGTCTTCAGAATAAAGGTTTTGCTTTAGTTTAGTGGGTAGACTGTATGGTTAAATCTACACACAAGGGGACATGTGCACAAGCACACTAAGCATCCTTGCAAAGTGCAATGCCACTCAATTTCCATCTGAGGTTTAGACCACAGAAAAAACCTAAGGTTTACAGGTATGAGCAACACATTGCTCGCAATTCACACTTTAACCTCCCATCTAGTCAAATGTGAGATTTACAAGTAATTGGGTGACGATTGACATAACCGAAATTATATTCTGGTTTTAGTTTAAGTTAAGCACATACCCCTTTCTTTCTTACCTTCTTTCTTTTTTTCTTATACTTAAACGTTTCTTTCTTACTTTCATGTTGACATGTACAACTGATTTTATTTATTTAACTAAAATGAAAAGAGATCTTATGTGAAGTTCCAGGAACATAACGGTCTAATGCAAAATACCTAAGCCAATGGCTAACCTTTAATATATCGTGGAAGGCTATTTAAAATATATTTTCAAAAAATGAAAGAGATGAGAGATAAAACTGTACTTCAACGCTTTCAACTGTTTCATTAGAATATTTTTTGTCTCAACCTGTCCTCCAACCCATACGACTAGAAAAAGTCATTGATTCCTTTCCTCAAATAAGTTGCACTGAATTGTTCACTGAATTATAGCCTCTACCAGCCACAGGAGAAGATCCCGTCGTAATTAAATTACATATTGTGTTATAATTTTGTACAAATGACACATATTGGAGTGTAATTTTCAATTGAAACAGCCATGATTAACTGAATTTACAGTATACATTACACTAATACACTAATAATACTTTATGCTTTTTACCAGGTGAGTATAGAGTTTTATGAGCTTTAGAGAAGCACAGATGCTGTAGGCTTTGAGTAGCATTAAGAAGTCCACTTCTGCATAATGAACAATGTTTACACTATCAGTCTACTGTGTGACTCTCCTTTTGTGGCCTTGATTAAAAGACAATTTGGCTCAGACAAAACTCCTCCATGACCCATATGTTATGTGTCTTTAATAAATGGACCCTTCGAGGTTAGGGTTACGGTTAAATATTTGAACAAGTCAAATTAGACCTCATTTGTAGACTTTTTTTTCACCATGTTTTGAACCCACTTTGTACAGCAATCCCAAAACACTTTTTTTACTTTTATAATTCTCTACCAGTTCCAATCTGTAGTGATCAGCCTCATGCCAAATAATCCTTTCCAAGACTTTTTCATTCTGTGAAATACAAGAAACAATCGAAAACCTGTTCCAGATTCACTTGACTAACCCCTAACTGTACATTCTCCAGAGAGCTTAACTTTTTACGTTTTTACCACATTTTCATGAGCCCCATGAAGCATGAATTATGGGGCAACATCTTAGTAAATCAAATTTTGCATCCGAGTGAAAATACTTGTTTCTGCCCACCATTAATTTGAGTGATAATTGTATAAAATTCAAATAAACTTTACATATCTTTATTGGAAAGTGTTTGAACAATGTTTATGTACTGTACTGTACTGTACATGCACCTTAGTAAATGCAAAAGCATCATCCATGTGTATATAGTTTGACATGCAAAGACACTTTTCAAAATGCTTTAAAACCAACATATATGATATAAAAAAGTTGATTATAGTTTTAAAAAGTTTATTATCAGCAAAATCTGAGCACTTTACGGATCATTGTTCTAAAATCCAGAGAGGCAAATAAAATCATTGTACAGTTAACAAGACATTTTTATCATTGATAACTCACTTCATACATTAGATATGCTGTCTAAATTAAGTCAACAGCAAAAAGGTAAAATACTTCAAACAAACTCAATATTTTTTTATTCCCCGAAAAAGTCTAAATAACTTTATAAGGTATTACAGTTCTGTAGCAGTTAATAATTTTGTACCGTAAATAAATATGATGTCATTTATATTCCTGTGCTTTTGGCCTTGGCAGCTTTATAGCAGAATAGGTGCTGTTGTCTTTGCTGGGATGGAGATTTTTATGCATTTTGGAAAAGTCCACCGCTGTATACTGAAATATCAACAGTAGAAACAGTATTAATATTTAAACTTCAGTTGCCCCTCAAGCCAAATGGACATTTCATTACCAACCAATGGTCTACTCATCCTGAGTAAAAGTTTAGCAGAAATCAACAGAAATGATCATTTTCTGTAATGAATTTGAATGATATTAATGGTTTTACCTGTACTTGATTTGGATCTTGATGCTGTTCTGTAACTTGTGTCTGCTGTTGGTCATTGCTATAAGATTGTCCTGAGCGTTTTCCAGATTTTGTCCAACATCCATTTTCAATAACATAGACTTTTATTAGTCCTAGGAGTAACACAGTGGACTAAAACTTTGTTCATCTGAAGACCTGTTGCACTACAACGTGGAGCTCTGTCCACGTGGCCACAGGCTACAACATTCATAAACTTTTTTGAACACAAAGGATTTTATGTATGAATGTATTAGGAAAACTGCATGTATATATGTATTCTATGTGGGCTATTTTATGAGGCTATAAACAACAGTAGCGCAATAATCATATTTTTTGTTCAGATTTGTTTCAATGGTACTTTTCTTTTGCATTGCTGCCAAAAAGCTTAACAGAAAATACAAATGCGTACAGATAGTAGTGACAAAAGTAAAAACAGGATGATCTGAGATATATAGACACATAAAATATGTGATATAAGAATAAATGGTGTTATTGCATTTGTTCAATTCTATAGACTAAACGAATTGGCTTTATGTTTATCAGACTGTTCTATATTTATAGAATTATTATACAAGTGTATATGTAAAATCTTTAAAAAAATGAATGTTATGTCACAATACCATTTATACTAAAGATTGTGGATTGACATTTCTTTAATAATAAATAATTATAGAAATAAATGCAACCTCATCTATCTAGAGAACAGCATTAATATTTTTAAAAATGGCACCGCATTATGTACTTACCTACAACTGTTATGATCAGAACAGCATTTAACAAACCAGATATGATGCTGAAAGTCTTCCAATGTGTCCAGTTTTCCTTTTCCCTGATCTCTGTAAAATCATTGTGATTATTCAACCTACAGTAGAGGAGTTGTTTCTAAAATGTGTAGTGTGTTACTGCAGTCTGCTCGACTTATGCACAATATCAAACTGCAATTTTGCAGAGTATTTACAACATATCTATCACATAGGTGAAGCAATCAAGGTACAATTAAATATTACTTACCCATGTTATGAAGACGTGTGCTGTTACTGACTTTTGGAGGTTTATCCACCTTCATACAGTAATAAACTCCTAACTCGTCATGAGTGACATTATATATGACCAGACGATGATTAGATTGTACTGAATATTTGTCTTTGAATGTGTTATTGAAGTGAAAAGCTATCGGCTGGTTTAAGAATGACTGCAGTATCACAGTAGAATCGGATTGTTTCAATAAAATCCAAAAAACCTCACTGGAGTCCAGATCACAGTTTATAGTCACATTTTGTCCCAAATCAGTCAGTTGATCTAAAGTCTCTGCAGCTTGACACCACAGTAACACATCTATAACATGATATCATAAAAACCTTATTAGAAAATTCAGTAAGAAGAACACATAACATGGGTATAAGTCTATAAACATACATCAATAGAGATATTCATAAACTCACAAATCTGAATGTGAATAATCCTCATGTTGTTCACTTCACACAGTATTTAAGACGAACTGAACTGCAGAGCTCTCCTAGTAGAAAACTGTCCTCTTAAAGAGGAAGTCAATGTCAGTTTTGCTCTGACCACATTGTCCTCTCCTTTCTTACACAGAATACACCATTATTTAAAACCCAGATTATGTGAAGAATATTGTTTTCCTTTTGTATTCACTGTTTGTCATGTGACTGTTCTCTGATGTTGTTAATCAAACAGTCATAAATATTTTACAAAGTTGCTAACTTGTATAAATCTGTAGCATGTGAATCGTACCAACGGGTATGATTATGTAATCTCAATTTTGTTAATTCACTATTTTATTTGATTCTTTGTTTTGTTTCCAAAGACATCCAAAGGCTAATCTATTGCAAAGTACATTTAGCAGTCCCTAACCAACAATATGTAGAAATGTCTGCATTATGCTCAGAAATGAAAGAGTGAACAAAAAGTTTGATGTAAAATGTATTAAATCAACAAACAATACTTTGAGAGGCATTTCCTCGTCCATCATACACATCTGCGTAACAAGAGCGATGCATCTCCATGTTTTGTGGCATGCAGTGGATGAACATTCCATCTTCTTTTTGGTCCGTTCTTTTGATAGTAGCAACAACACAAAATCTCCGACGTTTCCTTGTCGAGCAGTTGCTCGCTAGACGCCATTCTGAATGATCTGTTGTAATTCTGGTTAAATTCCTATTTCTCTTCTACTTCCTGCGAAATTACAGGACGATTTAGTTTGTGCGCCCCCTGTCGTTTCAAAGAATATCTCAATGCCGAACGTGTCAAGTATAAACGCCCCGTCCGTTCGGGGAGGTGCGCGAACAGTCAGCGGAGGCTCTCGAAGGTGAGCCAGGCATGAGTATAAACAGGGCTTAAGATGGTGCATTTTTCAATACTCCGTGAAGCGTATAGTGGTGGGTCAATCTGAAGATTCTAACTTTTATTTTATAAAAGACTGTTTCAAAAGACTGCTTCATCGCTCGCTGTGTTTGACATTAAACAGTGCATAAACACACGGGAAAAATGTCTACTGAGTCTTACGCGTGTCCCGCACATGTTACGTCTCCTGGCGAGAGTGAAGATGATGAAATGGACACTTCAGCTCGACAAGCAGTAAACGCAGCTTCTGCTAATCAGACTACAAAGTGCTGCACTTTTAAGTCGATCTTCCACTGTGTTTCCATGGGGATAGTAGGCTAAAGACAGTTTGTCATTATGAGATATGGCTGCCATTTTGCCTATGAGGTTGAGTGGAGATCAGTGGGGATTTCTTTAAGACTGCAAGGGAAGCTTAGCTTCCCCTATAATGTCAAAAACTATTGGTCAACTATGAAATTTGGTGTTAACGTTTTATTGAATAAAAATATGTTTGAACACGTACATCACAAAGACGAGTTTGTTCATAATCAGCTACCTATAGCAGATCGGCTGACTCTATTTCCTTCTCATTCATTCCCGTAGCGTCAGAGTCCATTTCCCTGTTGAAGCCTAGCGTCCATTGACTTCAATGGGGATGCTTTAAACAGTTTTTTTCAGTGCTTCGAAATTAGACGATCATTGGTTAAATGCTGCTATTATGTCCCGCCCACGGACGCTCAGCGTCTCTGGGGGTGAATGGAGGAGTGGGATGGCCTGGACTACAAGCTACTGCGTGATGATTGGAGGGTCTGTCGAAAGACTGCATCTCCTTTTGATTGACAGCGATTTTGTTCTATAAAAAGTCGCTGACGCTAAAGCTATTCAATCTCAGTCCCATTGCGGATTTTTCAAGTGTAGTTGAAAGACAAACTTCTGCAACCTATTTCTTGGTATTTGCTTGCCGAAATTGCTTGCCAATTTTCATCATACATTTCACACAATTATACACCACATTCCTTGTTTCAGTTTAATGTATACCCACATTTCCTCCGTCATGTTTATATATATTTTTTAGATAGTTTGTTAATTCATTCATTGTGAAATGAGCTTCCCCTCTTTGAAAGACCAGCAGCCGCCACTGGTGGAGATGCTTTAGCTTACTCCCTCTCCCTGTCTCATGAGATACAACCAAATTAAAAACTGTGTGTTGTTGCATTAAATTATGTTTTTGGAAGGAAACTGTTTTTGAGCTGAGATAACAAGGCTTGTTTTTGAAGCATTTCCAAATTATCACCATCAAGATCGCCTGCCTTCAGAGTGTGGTGCTCAACATGTCAGTACGACTTCACATTACTGTGATAGATATAACTGCTCAAAATCTGATCATCAAGATCATCGCTTGGAGCATGCTTCCCGTCATCAGGATCGCAATACATCAGGAAGGTTCTCAAACGAGAAATATAGCCAACGATCTTCAAGTGACCACCTACCCACATCTGGTGATCATCATACCAGTTTCAGTCTTAACAAAATGAACTGGTAACTCATGGCATTCCCACACCTTATGTTTTTGCTGTTATAGAGAACATTGGTGTACAAGCTTTTCTAGACACAGGCTCAGAAATATCGCTGATCAGCGAAACATTATGAATGTCAAAAGCCTATACAGAAATAATTTGTCTCAATGAAAACTAGTGTGACTTGTGTTTTGAGCCGTGAATCCAACTTTCGAGGATTGTCATGTTCCCTGTGGCACGAGGCTAGGTTAGCCTCATTCCTTAGTAGCTCACCCAGGTGAAGCTGTAGCTCACATGCAAGCTCAACCAAGCTTGATTCAAAGCCAAAGTTAGGCCTTATTCAGTCTGCATAACTAACTGACTAACAAGCTCAGCTAGGGGCTCTGATTTTGAAATATTCAGAAATCTTTACTTTTCATAAGTACGACTATGGCCGTACTGAATTGGTTAAGCTGCCATTCACGCTGACATTGACAGGCAGGTTGAGCAGCTCATGTCCCATGATGTCATTGAAGAAAGTTGTAGTCCCTGGGCCTCCCCTGTCGTTTTGGTAAATAATAGTGATGTTAGTTACAGGTTCTGCATTGATTTCAGGAAGATTAATGCAGTTAGTGTCAAAGACTCATACCCCTTACATTGACCATCAGATGTGCTAGACACCTTATCTCGTGCATGCTGGTTAAGCACGATTGAAATGTCTAGTACAGTGGTGTCAAACTCAATTACTGGAGGGCCGCAGCTCTGCACTGCTCCAAAAAATTCCAACCCACACCTGTTTAGTAGTGTCTAGTAATCCTACAGTCCCTGATTAGATGAATCAGGTATGTTTCATTAGGGTTGAAGCTAAACTGCAGAGCTCCGCCCCTCCGGGAATTGAGTTTGACACCTGTGGTCTAGTGGATACTGGCAAGTGGAACTACACCCTAAGGATAGGGAGAAAACTGCTTTCAACACAGACAATGCTTTATATCAGTTCAAAGTTATGCCCATTGGTCTCACGAATGCCCTTCCAACTTGTTCTGGTGCTTCGTGGCCTTCATTGGAAGGTTTGCCTTGTTTATCTTGACGATGTACTTGTGTTCTTGGTTTTATGTCATTTCCGCTTTGCAGGTCTGAAACTGAAGTCTAGCAAGTGTCATTTTGCATGCAGAGAAGTGTCATATTTGAATCATGTTGTTTAGCCAGCGTCTGCTACCAGACTACGAGAGGAACCTGGACAAAGTCAGCACGTTCACAGAGGTAAGAGTAGGGATGGGAATTGTTAAGATTTTGTTGATATCTGCTGATATACTTCTTATTGATACCGGTACTTCGCGCTATAATTTGATGCAAAAACACATGATGTGAAAAGATCTTAATCATTCTAAGTTTCTTAATTACAGATGAGCTTTGGAACTGCAGTTTACAAATGCTTCGGAGCAAACAGAAAACGCCACATGACAACACGTGTGTGTTCCATAGCATACCACTTACGGCACTTAGTACGTGCATTGATAGAAGCACATCATAATGTAATTCAACATATATACTTAACATCACTATGGTTATTTGGCTGCTAGACATATTTCTTTGTTCCTTACTGGTTTTAGGTCTACATAAATTTAGTAAGTAATATTTTTTTTAATTATATGTACTATTTTTAGAATTTACTTCAATTTACTAAAGTAAGTAATGATACTCTGTGGCCAAAAACAATGTTACAACTTGTTCTCAAATAAAGGACTTTTATTTTGACGGGTTGGCACAAACGTCTTGGTTACGTATGTAACGTCTTGGTTACGTCTGTAACCTCAGTTCCCTGATGGAGGGAACGAGACGTTGTGTCGAGAACGACAGATGGGGTTCGTCCTTGAGAACCAATCAACTCTGACTACTATAGAAAAGGCCAATGAAATTTGGCGAATGAAATTTGCATGCCGGACTCCGCCCCCGGATATCCGGTATAAAAGGAAGCCGGCGTGCAGCATTCATTTACCTCTTGTTCTGAAGAGCCTGAGAGCCTCTCAAACTGCAACAGAAACGATACAGGTTTGTGGCATAAGGGACACAACGTCTCGTTCCCTCCATCAGGGAACTGAGGTTACAGACGTAACCAAGACGTTCCCTTTCTGTCAGTCTCTCGACGTTGTGTCGAGAACGACAGATGGGGTTATGTATGGAAAACGCCACAAACGCTGTATCGCGTCACAATCTCAGCGAAGCGACGGTAACAAGCCTGGGCGTGTCAGCTCGAAGCTTCGCGAAACTTGTAACCTTCCAGTGTGGTGGTCGGGGGGTTCCAGAGCTTTCGAGAAAGATGGATACAGCCCTGACCGGTAACTTTCACGAACGGGGCCTTAGCTCTCTACAGGCGAGAGGCCGTCCGGATCGGTTTACACCGGGAAAGCGCACTCTTAAGCAGAGAAGCGCTGCAGAGGCCACCTCCTACCCGTGGGGAGGAAATTGGTGGTTAAGTATGGTCTCGTCCTAGGAGGAGAACGCATGGAACGTGCGGACTGGGTAGTTAACCGCGAGGTGGAGGTCCACCTGGGGAAGCTCATGGGTTACCGAGTGTGGGAACCAGTGTCATGAGGGTATAGCAGACGGAACAGCCCACGGAGGGGGTGTTACTGCGTCTGAAAGCACAGGTCCGGTTAGAACTAAGTGGTAGGTCAAGAATGTCCCGGCCTAAGGGGAAAGGCTGCTCTGCTCAGCCAACCCCGAGGAAGTGCTTAGTGATGGATGGAATGCCTGTTCTTAACCAAGGAGTGGGTAAGAAGGGAGGCTGGTGAGGTACCAATTCTCTTAGCCAAGGTTGGGTAAGAGGAAAAGGGTAGATAGCACACTGACCCAACCTCTTGGAGGGTGGGATGGTGCTTTCGCAGGCATACGCCCCCCCGGATGCCAGTCCTACATGTCGCCACGCAGGACGTGGGCTGACACCGGGTTTACGCGAAGGTTGTTAACCTTTGCGAAGGTGTTTGGGCATAGCCCAACCCGCAGCTCTACAGATGTCTGCTAGAGAGGCGCTTCTGCCAGTGCCCAGGAGGTGGCTGAACTCCGTGTGGAGTGAGCCCTCACTGCCAATGGGCATGGGAGATTCTGAGATTGGAATGTCGTCGTAACGGCGTCCACGACCCAGTGCGCCAGCCTCTGTTTGGAGACAGCCTTCCCCTTCTGCTGTCCTCCAACAGACACGGAGCTGGTCAGAGCTACAGAGCTCTGCGTGCGGTCCAGCATGTACTGGACACAACACTGATCGGGTTGGGTCTTCCTCCCCTATGGGGAGCGCCTGCAAGTTCACCACTTGGCCCCGGAGGGAGTAGTGGGAACTTCTTGGGCACGCATCCGGGCCTGGGTCTCAAGCTAGCGTGAGAGTATCCAGGGCCGAATTTAAGGCAATCCGGGGACACGGAGGATGCTCGGTGGTCCCCTACCCTCTTGAAGGAAGTGAGCGCCGTCAGGAGGGCCGTCTTACTCAGTGAGGAAGATCGGAACCTCCGAGGGGCTCTTGGGGGGCCCTGAGGCTCCCCAGGACCACTTAGGGTCCCAAGAGGGTATGGAGCGGAGGTGAGGCGGATTCCGCCCTCTCGCGCCCGTTAGGAACCTGATGACCAGGTCGTGTTGCCCTAGACTCTTTCCACCGACTGAGTCGTGATGAGTGGCAAGAGCGACTACATACACATTCAGTGTGGAGGGGAGATGTTAGTCTCCAGTCTCGTAAGAAGGAAAACACAATCCTGATCGAGCACCTCAGTGGGTCTTTCTCCTTGAGAGAGACACCAGGACGAGAAGAGGCGCCGTCTAGAGGCGTGAAACCGCCTAGTAGATGGGGCCCTAGCCTGGGTGATGGTCTCTGCCATGGAGGGGGAGTAGCCATCTCAGGATCTTCTCGTCCCGTCTAGAGACCAGACATGGGTGTTTCCAGAGGTCTGATCCGGGATGCCAGAACGTGTCCCTCCCCTGAGAGAGCAGGTCCTCTGTCAGGGGAATGGTTCAGGGGGAGTCGCTGTCCAGAGCATTAGCTCTGAAGCCAAGTGCGGTTAGACCGGTGTGGTGTAACCGATAACACCTGGTGCTCCTGCTCCCTGACCTTGCACAGCGTCTGTGCAAGGAGGCTCCTGGGGGGGAAGGTGTGCTTCCGCCCATCCCGCGGTCAGCTGTGCGCAAGGATATCCGTGCCGAGGGCAGGAATATCAAGCGGGCAAATGGTGGTGTTACGGGAGGTGAACAGGTTTACCTGGGCCTACCCGAACAGCCTCCAAATGAGCTGGTGCGCGGGGGTGAAGTCGCCACTCTCCACGAGGCATAAACTGGCGAGAGAGCACGTAGGCTGTCTAGTTCAGTTTGCTCGGGGTGTGTGTGGCCCGCAGGGAGCGGGTCACATGTTGACTCCACCGGAGGAGGCGTCGAGCATGTTGTGTTAGCTGCTGTGAGCGAACGCCACCCTGACGATCTGTGTTCGCTACAGCTATAGTGCTGTCCTCGGACCAGCACGTGCATGTCTTGCACGAGAGGCCGTAGCCTGCTCAGTGCAATTAGCACAGCCCACAACTCTTGGCAATTGATATGCCAGCGCAGGCGGGGGTTCGTCCAACACCCCACCTGCGTGCTCGTTGCACACTGCACCGCACCCCTGCAGGGAGACGTCAGCCGTCACCACGACCTGCCTCATAACCTGCCCAGAGGGACCTGAGTCCGTCGAAAAAGTCCTAAGACTAGGGGTTGGGGTGCGTTGGCAGCAGGGCGGCATCACCATGCGCCTGCTGCCAGTGTGCCACGCTCTCCTCGGAACTCGACTCTGAAACCAGTGTTGGAGCGGTCACATGTGCATCAACCCGAGGGGTATTAACCCGCGAGGACGCCATGTGTCCCAGGAGCCTCTGAATTGTTTCAGGGGGACCGCTGTCTGTCTAAAATGTTCATTTCAAACAGTTCAACACTGGTTGGGCGCAACTGCGGACAGTAGCGCCGCCGTGGTGACAGAGTTGAGTTCCATACCAAGAGAGAGGATGCTCTGCAATGAGGAGAGCTTGCCCCTCTCTTGGTTGACCTGGAGTCCCAATCGATCTAGGTGCCGGAGCACCAGGTCCCTTACTGTACACAACAGATCTCGCGAGTGTGCCAGGGTAGGCCAGTCGCTGAGGTAGTTTAGTACCCGCTCACCTTCTTCCCCTAAGGGAGAAAGGGCGGTCAGGGACAGACCGAAAGGGAGGACTCTGTACTGATATGCCCGCCTCTCGCACGAGAACCGTGGGAACGGCTGGTGTCGAGGAGGACCGAGACATGAAAGTAAGCGCCCTTCAGGTCGATTGCCGCGAACCAATCCTGACACCTGATAGATGTCTGGACGCGCCTCTGTGTGAGCACCCTGAACGGCAGCTTGTGAAGGTGCTCTGTTTCGGGTACGCAGACATTTGGGCGCAACACACTGTCTTTCTTGGGAACGATGAAGTGCGGGTCGTGACCCACTGAACATCTTGGTTTAGAGGGACGAGCTCGATGCCTGTTTGCCAGAAGGGTGGTGACCTCTACCCGAAGTACAGAGGCGTCCCTGCCTCTGAGAGAGGGAGAGATGATGCCCTGAAACTTGGGAGAGTCTCTGGCGAACTGGATCGAGTAACCAAGACGGACCGCCCGCAAGGCCAGCGAGACAGTGTGGGCAGCTCTCGAGCTCCCAGGGACTGTGACAGGGTGACCAAGGGGACGGTCTGCTTCATCATTCCCACAGGGGGTGGTTCGTCGGCTGGCGGAGGGTCCCCGGAGGGAAGGTTGGCTCCGCCTTTTTACCTGCCTGGCGGGACAACGGCACGCACTGTCAGTTGAGAGTGGTGACAGCTGTCGTATGTGTACGACCTCACACCTCGCCAGGGTGTGAGGTCGGTTCGCCGAGCACAGTCCAGTGGAGTGTGCGATCGGCTGTAAGTACACCCGGGGAGAACGGAAAACTCTGTGAGTAAGTGGGCGCCAGGCCCTGATAAGGGCCCGGCTTAGGTGACGAGGCAGGATGGTGGAGGTTTCCCCCTCGACCTCTGCTACCGGGGTGCCGCCAGTGGGGGCACAGGAACCGGAGCCGATGTCGAAGGGGTCCTGGGTTGAAGGGCAGCAGACGTCACGCGGGATCTCGGAGGCCTCTAGGCGGCCGAGTCGCGGCGTGAAAAAATGTGGCTTATTGCCACTGTCTGCTTCACCGTCAAAAACTGCTGAGCACAGTCCTCGACGGTGTTACCAACAACCCACCCTGCGAGATGGGTGCATCAAGAAAGCGGACTTCCTTGGTGTCACTCCTCTGCACAAGGTATAACCGGGGGTGTCTCTCCTGGACCACTACCGTGGACATCGTCCGACCCAGGGCCCGTGCCACCGCCTTGGTCGCCCGTAGAGCGCTGCCAGCGGTGGCACGGAGATCCTGCATTATACCCGGGTCGGCCTTACCCTCGTGGAGCTCTCTCAACACCTAGGCCTGGCGGACCTGCAGGATGGCCATGGCGTAGAGAGAGGCAGCCTGGCCCGCGGCATCGCAAGCCTTCGACACCGTGATGCCGAAGTCTGCGTGCTTTGGGCGGTAGGTGTGGCCGATTCCCACCAGGTGGTAGCCGTCCGCGGCACAGGTGCACCGCGGGCGGACGTTCCACCCGGGGGAAGTCGACGTAGACCTTGGCTGCCACACCATCGAGGGAAGTAAGGGAGCCGGAGCTGGTTTCACTGGAACGGTCCGTGGAGCGTTCCAAGTTTTACACAGCTCCTCATGCACTTCCGGGAAAAACATGGAACCCGGGGTGGGCGCGGTTTGCACCGCGCTCCGACCCCAGGAACCACGCATCCCCGGGTTAGCACGGGTGGCATCACTTCTGCTTCCTCTAGAACTCGACCCGGGGGTGGAGCTCAGATTCGTCAGAGCCGGATGCCAGTCTCCCTCCGATGCTGCGAGCGACGTCTCATCTACGTCACACATCGTTTCCGAGTGTGTGCGTGAGGATCCGGACGGTATGCCACCGCCGGTTGGGGAACGTTTAGAAGAGCGAATCGGGGTGCTATCGGCCCGTGAGCACTAGGCTGGCGGGTTTACGTTCGCAGAGTTCCCCATATCACTAACGCTGCTAACGTGGGTGGTCATCAGGGCCGTAGACACAGATGTCACAGCCCAGGTAGCGAACGAAATGGTGGCTGGTTCCCGTAGGAAGACAGCCACCCGTGACCGCAACTTCTGAAAGACAATCTGCCCGCAGTGCGGGCAGATGTGTCAACGAACGCTGCTTCAGTGTGCTGGACGCCCAGACACCTAACACAGCGATCGTGTCCATCCCCCTCCTCGATGAGGGTGCCGCACCCAAGAGAACAGCGGGACATGCCGCGCTGGAGAATGCTCAGTCAGTCCTGAAAAGGACTTTTTAGAAGATCTCTTACACCTCCGGAACCGCCGAGACGCCCAGGGGAAGGTCGCTGCAGGTAGGGACGATCCGCTGCAACACGTCGTAGCACCAGCAGTGTAGTTTGTAGAGGATTTTGAATCCAAAGTTGTACTCAAGAGTGAAGGCTCTGAAGAACAAAAGGTAAATGAATGCTGCACGCCGGCTTCCTTTTATACCGGATATCCGGGGGCGGAGTCCGGCATGCAAATTTCATTCGCCAAATTTCATTGGCCTTCCGGGGACTCCGCCCCCGGATATACGGTATAAAAGGAAGCCGGCGTGCAGCATTCATTTACCTCTTGTTCTGAAGAGCCTGAGAGCCTCTCACAACTGCAACAGAAACGATACAGGTTTGTGGCATAAGGGACACAACGTCTCGTTCCCTCCATCAGGGAACTGAGGTTACATACGTAACCAAGTCGTTCCCTTTCTGTCGGTCTCTCGACGTTGTGTCGAGAACGACAGATGGGGTTATCTATGGAAAATGCCACAAACGATGTATCGCGTCACAATCTCAGATCAGCTCGAAGCTTTCGTGAAACTTGTAACCTTCCAGTGTTCGGTTTACACCCCGGGAAAGCGCACTCTAAATCAGAGAAGCGCTGCAGAGGCCACTTCCTACACGTGAGGAGGAATATGGTGGAGATATATGTATGGTCTCGTCCTTGGAGGAGAACGTATGGAACGTGCGGACTGGGTAGTTAACCGCGAGGTGGAGGTCCATCTGGGGAAGCTCATGGGTTACCAAGTGTGGGAACCATTGTCATGAGGGTATAGCAGACGGAACAGCCCGCGGTGGGGGGGTTACTGCGTCTGATAGCACAGGTCCGGTTAGAACTATGTGTGATAGGTCATGATATATCCCGGCCTAAGGGGGAAGGCTGCTCTGCCCAGCCAACCCCCAGGAGGTGCTTGCTTAGTGATGGATGGAATGCCTGTTCTTAACCAGTGTCTGGGTAAGAAGGAAGGCTGGTGAGGTACCAATTTTTTTAGCCATTTGTTTGGGTAAGAAGAAAAGGGTAGATAGCACACTGACCCAACCTCTGGGAGGGTGGGAAGGTGCTTTCGCAGGCATGCGCCCTCCCGGATGCCAATCATACATGTCGCCACGTAGGACGTTGGCTGACACCGGGTTTACGCGAAGATTTTTAAACCTTGCGAAGGTGGTGGGCGTAGCCCAACCCGCAGCTCTACAAATGTCTGCCAGAGACGCGCCTCTGGCCAGTGCCCATGAGGTGGCTATACCCCGCGTGGAGTGAGCCGTGACCGCCAATGGACATGGCAGGTTCTGTGATCGGTATGCCGTCGTAACGGCATCCACGATCCAGTGCGCTAATCTCTGTTTGGAGACAGCCTTCCCCTTCTGCTGTCCTCTGAAACAGACAAAGAGCTGATCAGAACTGCGGAAGTTCTGTGTGCGGTCCAAGTAGAGGCGCAGTGCGCATACTGGACACAACACGGACCGGGTTGGGTCTTCCTCCCCGGTGGGGAGCGCCTGCAAGTTCACCACTTGGTCCCGAAAGGGAGTAGTGGGAACTTTGGGCACGTATCCGGGCCTGGGTCTCAGGCTAACGTGAGAGTTAGCTCAGGACCACGTTCAGGTCCCATGAGGGTATGAAGCGGATACGAGGCGGGTTGCGTCTTCTCGCGCCCCTTAGAAACCTAGTGACCAGGTCGTGCTGCCCTAGAGACCTTCCGTCCACTGAGTCATGATGAGAGGCGATTGCGGCTACATACACTTTCAGTGTGGAAGGGGAGATGTTAGTCTCCAATCTCTGTTGTAAAAAGGACAGCACGATCCCGACCGAGCATCTCTGTGGGTCTTCTCTTTGGGAGAGACACCAGGATGAGAAGAGGCGCCATTTGTAGGCGTATAACCGCCTAGTGGATGGCGCCCTGGCCTGTATGATGGTTTCAGCCACAGCGGGGTGTAACCTACTCAGGATCTCCTCGTCCCGTCCAGAGACCAGACATGGAGGTTCCAGAGGTCTGGCCTGGGATGCCAGAACGTGCCCATCCCCTGAGAGAGCAGGTCCTCTATCAGGGGAATGGGCCAGGGGGGAGTTGTTGTCATGAGCATCAGCTCCGAAAACCAAGTGCGGTTGGGCCAGTACGCCGCAACCAGTAACACCTGTTGCTCCTCTTCCCTGACCTTGCACAGTGTCTATGCAAGGAGGCTCACTGGGGGGAAGGCATACTTCCGCTTGTCTCGTGGCCAGCTGTGCAGAGTTATCCATGCCGAGGGGGGCCTCGGTCAGGGCGTACCAAAGCGGACAATGGGTGGTGTCGCGGGAGGCAAAGAGGTCTATCTTTGCCTGTCCGAACCGCACCCAAATAAGCTGGACTGCACGAGGGTGGAGTCGCCACTCTCCGCAGGGTGTGTACTGGCGAGAGAGTGCGTTGGCTGTCTCGTTCAATACGCCTGGGATGTGGGTGGCCCGCAGGGAGAGGATCACCTGCTGACTCCACAGGAGGAGGCGTCGGGCAAGTTGTGTTAGTTGCCGTGAGCGCACGCCACCCTGGCGATTGATGTATGCTACGGCTGTGGTACTGTCCAGGCGAACCAGTACGTGCTGACCTTGTACTAGTGGCCGGAGCCTTCTCAGTGCAAGCAGTACAGTCCACAACTCTAGGCAATTGATGTGCCAGCGCAGCCGGTGGCCCGTCCAGCGCCCCGCTACTGCGTGCCCGTTGCACACTGCACCCCACCCCTGCAGCGCGGCGTCCGTCGTCACCACGACGTGCCTCGTAGCCTGTCCGAGGGGAACTCCCGCTCGGAGAAAGGTCATGGAAGACCATGGGGTAAGGGTGCGTCGGTAAACAGGAGTTACCACCATACGCCTGCTGCCGGTGTGCCACGCCGTCCTCGGTACTCGACTCTGTAGCCAGTGTTGAAGCGGTCTCATGTGCATCAATCCGAGGGGTGTTACTGCCGCGGAAGATGCCATGTGTCCCAGGAGCCTCTGAAATTGTTTCAGGGGGACCGCCGATTGCTTGAAATCGCCGAGCACAGTCCCGGGGAGTGTGCGATCCGCTGGAATGAACGCCCGGGGGAAACAACTCTCTTTTTGAGCAAGTGGGCTCCAGGCCCTGATAAGGGCCCGGCTTTGGAAACGAGGCAGGATTCGTCCCATACCGACCGGTCAGAGATGGTACTGTGAAGGGCGGGCCAGATGTTGCTTTCCCCGGTGTCTTCTCGTCAGGGCCGCTTCTTCCTTGAAGGTTGCTGGCGAGGAGGGGGCCTTCCCTTCGAAGTCCTCTTCCGGGGTGCAGCCTGGGGGTGCACCTTGACCGGTGTCGGGTTCGAAGAGGCCCTGGGCTGTCGGGGAGCAGGTGGTGCACGGGAAGTCAAAGGCCTGGGGGCCGTCGATTCACGGCGCGGTAAAATGTGGCTTATCGCCTCCATCTGCTCCTTCACCGCCGAGAACTGCTGCGCGAAGCTCTCGACGGTGTCACTGAACAGCCCACCTTGCGAGATGGGTGCGTCGAGAAAGCTTACTTTGTCGGCGTCACTCATACTCGCAAGGTTAAGCCAGAGGTGTCTCTCCTGGACCACCAGAGTGGACATCGTCCGACCCAGGGCCCGCGCCGTCACTTTAGTCGCCCTTAGAGCGAGGTATATGTATATTTGATGATTTAAAGTATTATTTATAATAACCACACAGGACAGCAGTAATCTACAGTTTTCATTTATTTATGCAGTCACATACAAATCAGTTAATATATGATTTTGCGTACCTTTAACTAAACCATATTTCTTTGTATGAGTTAACGAAATGACGAGGTGTCTGCAGGAGAAATTCAGCCAGTCAGTTGCTTGTTCGATGTGTGCGTGGAGATGAAAGGATGCTGCAAACCGCCCGGATATACTTGAAGGTAAAGGGTCAGACGTATGTATTGAAGGTGAGAACCTACCATGTCCTGTGATTTTGGGAAGAGATATGCCTGCATTGTTTGAACTGTTGTCTCCAGCACAAAATGTAATGTGGCAGTTCAAAAGCAAACCAAGGTGAGGAGCATGACCCTATGTTGAGCAGTCTACCATTCTTCGGTGAAGAGATAGAGACTGGTGCGTCAAAGCGGAGGAAGTCAAGGAACGAGAAGAAAGGAGACAAGGTCAAATTTAATGCTACTAAGATACAAGATGTCTCATACGAACTACCTGTGGATTTCAGGGTGCCAACAGACATTATAAAAATGCAACAGGAGGATGCAAGTCTAGTATCGTGTTTGAGTGGAGCTAAAGATGCTGGAGGTCAAAGTAGGGAGGACAACATAGGGACATTTGTGCAGGTGAATGGAATACTTTATCGTCAGATCGGTGCACGGAGACAGCTGGTGGTCCCACAGTGTGTTCGGGAAGTTGTGTTACGACTGAGCCACTCTGTTCCTTGGGCTGGCCACCTTGGGAAGAACAAGCTGCTCGGATTAAGAGATAATTCTACTGCAACTCTATGTCAACTCTACTGAGACAAGTGTACCGATTGCTGGGAATTAAAAGCCTGCGTTCTACACCTTACCACCCTCAGACTGATGGAGTGAGTGATCGCTTTAATCAAACTCTTAAGCAGATGCTCCGAAAGTTTGTGGATGAAACTGGCAAAGACTGGAATCGGTGGCTGCTATATCTCCTATTTGCATACAGGGAAGTTCCTCAGGCCTCCACTGGGTTCTCACCGTTTGAGATGCTGTATGGTCGTGAAGTCAGGGGACCGCTAACTTTGCTCAAGGAGGTATGGGAAGGAAATTCTGAGGGTAATGAACCTCATGATGTTGTTTCGTATGTGTTGCAGATGAGAGAGTGCCTACAGAAAATGGCTAACCTAGCACAGATAAATGTGGGCAAGGCGAAAGGGCAACAGCGCACCTGGTATGATCTGAAGTCCCGAGAGAGGAATTTGCAGATTGGACAAAAGGTGTTGGGGATGTTGCACACTGGGGAAAGTAAGTTGTTAGCTAAATGGCAAGGACTTTATGAGGTCAGAACAAAGCTTAGCCCCACGACATATGAGATTGCTATGTCGGCACAAGATAAAGTCGGACGGATTCTTCATGTTAACCTGTTGAAAGAGTGGACCCCGAGGATGGAAAGAGAGGCACAGATTGTGATGGTTTGCTGTGTGACCGAAGAGGAAGATGAGAAGTACCTACCGGAGTAAAATACGGGAGAGCTTGAGCTGGGCCATCTTACCGAGCCGCAGCAATGTCAAGTGAGATCTCTTTGCACTAACAAGGTATTTTCTGCATATCCGGGATTCACTAGATTAGTTCAACATGATTGTAGTAGAGTAGGCGGGGCGAGACCGTGGTTCGAAGCCGGTAAGTAATTGTTAATTAGCGCCAGTGGTGCGCGCACCGGCCTCGCATCACGTAGGAGATTGGGAGCATATAAAACGAAAGAGCGACCGAAGCGTCGAAGAGAGAGGACCGGGCCCGAACTGTTTGTATTGTTTATTTTTGACTGTTGTTGTTCGTTTGGCTGTTATATTATTTTTTAAATGTTTTTTTATTGTCTTCCGGTTCTCGCCTCCTTCCTTCCTTTTAATGAATCCCGTTACAATGATGTGGTGTTGAAGCCCGAGGCCCTGGTGAGGCGGCGAAGTTAGAGAGTACCAGAGAGATCTCAAGAGAGCCTGAAGAAGGAGGTGACCTTCATGTTAAGCTTGGGTGTCATTGAACCCTCATACACCGAGTGGTGCCATCCAGTAGTTCTTGTACCTAAGAAGGATGGGGATATCCGCTTCTGCATAGATTTCAGGTATTTGTATTCTGTCTCAATTTTATTCATACCCTACTCCGCGTGTGAGCGATTTGATTGATCGGTTGGGTCACAAAAGGTACATTACAACAATGGACTTATCTAAAGGGTATTGGCAGATACCGTTTACCATGTCTTCTAGACCCCTGACTGCATTCCGAACATCAAGAGGCCTGTATCAATTCAAGGTTTTACCCTTTGGACCATGCAACCGAGTGTTGCATGGTCTAACTTTTGCGGCTGCCTATATTGACGATATTGTTGTGTACAGTGACACGTGGGAGGAGCATGTAAGACATCTTCGAGAGGTGTTAAGACGGCTCAAGGAGGCAGGTTTGACTGTCAACCCGAAGAAGTGTACTGTTTATATATCTTTTTTAGATAGTTTGTTCATTCATTCATTGTGAAATGAGCTTCCCCTCTTTGAAAGACCAGCAGCCGATACTGTGTTAGCAGTATGTTGGCTTAAAGTGAAACACAGTGAGTGTAGTTTTAAGTAGCATCGCAGAGCATAGTAATCCATTACCAATGTAAAGTGATTAACTACATTACCCATCCAGCACCGCAAACAGGAAGTAACTCGTGTGACAGTGAAACGCTCCAATTTCAAACATTTGCTTTTATAGCCAGGGATATTATCAAGCCAACAACATTTAACATCAGACCGCTCACAAGGTTTTATCAGCGTGTCCAAAGTAATAGTTCTTAAGCATGTACAAACTGCGCACACAATACAACGGCTGCACAGCAGTAGCGCAACAGACAACAAACTCAATGTATAGAAACAGCAGCTTACTGGTGCCGCATCTCTCCTGACAACACAACATGCCAAACTAATACTCGCTCCCGCTTATAGCCCGCATTTACTCATTACTGGATTCTAACACACCCTTTTGGGATTTTACTGGTCCATGTTTCAACCTTTGACTGGTCTGTGCTTCAATCAGGTAAATGAACCTCCCACCTATTATCCTACGTTACATTTCCGCTGAACACCCGTGACGCATATAGATACACTTACATCTGCGTGCGCTTGTGAGCCCAGATTTCCCTGTCACTTCTCTCATGTTCAAACACACCCCTATGTTACTTTTGGTTATAACACGGTTGTATATTTAAAAGCTTAAAGTATTATTTACAATAACCACACAGGACAGCAGTAATCTACAGTTTTCATTTATTTATGCAGTCACATACAATATATGATTTTGCGTACCTTTAACTAAACCATTTTTCTTTGTATGAGTTACCGAAATGACGAGGTGTCTTCAGGAGAAATTCCGGTCCGGCAAAGATTGGAGTCCATGCGGGAACGGAGTTTTTATCTGATTTTGGTTCCGCTTCGATGGACCATCTGTAGCTGAGACGTGGGGAGATCCTGAAATGGACCGTTTAATTATCTCCTCATTCGGTTTATATTCATGAGTTGATTTAGTCATTTGAGATTATTTATCATTATTATAGATGTACTTGTTGTATAATGTTTGTCTTAAAGTGTGATGTTATTTGTTATATTTGGAATTTATTATTTCCCCCTTTCTTTGTTGTGTTGAGCTCATCCATTCCTTTTTAAGAGTTCTGGAAAGATTGTTTGAGAGATGGGTTGGCAGGCACAGTTGTGATAAAGTGATCTGAGGTTATGCTGGAATAAAATCTCCATTGTCTGGTAAAATTTGTTCTCCGAGCTTTCTTTAAGTCGCACCAGGCTTGTTACCTTGAGAAACGGAGTAAGATCCCGAAATATGAAGTGGGACTCATGAGTTGTTTACCTTGACCAGTCGGTCCCTCACATACCCGAATACACCGAGATAAAACAACGCAAGTATTGATTACAGTATCATTTGTCATGAAGCTGATATCGACCCAATTATGTACCGGTCCAAAAAAGTACCAGTTCTTGGTACCCATCCGTATGTAAGAGGGTTTGTTGGTTTGTGCTCATATAACAAGAGGTTTGTGAGGAATGTTGCTGTAGTGGCTGCATCCCTTCAGGTTTAAACCGGGAAAGGTTCTGTTTTCAATTGGTCGAGTTAATTAAATGAAGCTTTTAGTTCTCTGTAGGATGCTCTCACTAGTCCTCCAATTCTTGCTCACCCTTTGTTCTCATAGCCTGTTCTATTGTACACTAATTCTTCTCATAATTGTATAGGTTCAGTACTTGCTCAGGTGCAGGACGGGAAAGAATGCATAATTGCTTAAGAAAGTCATGCTGTCACTGCTTCCAAAAATAAATGGTCAACTTATGACCGTGAGCTTTTTGCCGTGGTGTGGTCTGTCCGAGATTTCAGATATTCTTGTCAGGGGTCCTTTTAAGATAATTACCGACCACAAACCCCTTGTGAATCTGAAAAAAGCCTCGGTTGATGCTGATCCGACGGTTAAACGTGCACGCTGGACACTCAAAATGGATGTGAATGACTTTACGATTTTGCACAGTGAAGGAAAGCAGCATAGTAATGCTAATTCCATGTCATTGTGTCCTAGCTCACCAGGGACTGAATCAAAACTAGTGCAGTGTGTAATATCAACCCATACCACTGCTGCAAGTGTCTCTTCTGTTGAAGTGCTGTAGTGTTCTTCCTGACAAGAGTATGACGATGTCCGTTGATTTGACTGAATTGCAAGTTCAGCAAAAGGCTGACATTTGTCTATGCACTGTCATGGTCTGGAAAGAGAACGGTGGTAAAAGATCCCCGTTAGGAAGACTCAAACATTCCCCTGATCCATTGAGAATACTTTGGCATCAATTTCCCAAATTGTCAGTCTAAGAGGGTCTATTGTTTCGCAGAGTGAAATCAATCAGGAAAACATGCTTTTGGCCTTACATGCCCCGTGATATACAGAAATTCTGTGCTGAATGCGTATCGTGTCAGTCATGTACTTCTACTACTCCTCATGAAAGGTTTCCTTTAGCTCGGTGGTAAGAGCATTGCATTAACAACGCAAGATTGTGGGTTCGATCCGAGAGGATTGCAAATACCTATGTATAAATGTATAGGATAAAGCAATGTAAGTAGCTTTGGAAAAAAGCATCTGCCAAATGCCTAAAAATGTTAATGTAAAAAAATGAAAGGGCCCCACTACAGTCCATAAATGGAGACAGACCTTTCCAAAAAATTGCTGCTGACATCGGTGAGCTACCTGTTACTTCACAGGGTTATAGGTATGTTTTGTTTAAAAAATTGACTATTTTACAAGTTTTGTAAATCTGTACCCACCTGAAAGATAACAATGCAACAACTGTAGCACATTGTATTTTTGAAGATTACCTTAAACAGCATGGGGTCCCTGAGATAATTCATACAGACCAAGGTAGACAGTTTGAGGCATATTTAGTAAAATATCTGTGAAGTCAACTTGGCAATGAAAACACCACACCTCTCCCAACCATGCCGAAGGGGATGGTATGGTTAAAAGACTGAAACTAAATTTGAAAGACCAACTCTCTAAGTTTATTTGTGAAAGTGGTGGTGAATGGGACAAATACCTGCCTTTAGTGGAATTGGCCTATCACTCAAGCTTTCATTCCAGCACTGGATTCTTTACTTTCTATCTTGCTTCTATCCTGCCGCTCGTCTTTTTATAAAACAGCCTGTTGGTGGGACAAGAAACGAATTTCAAGCTCCAATTGTTTCAGTGTCTGTGCCGGAATCTGTGCAACGGCCTAGTGTTTTTCCTACAGCCCCTCGGGCTCCATGGCAGGAAATGTTCGTTGACATGCCTCAACAGACTCGTAGTGGCCGAAAGGTTAAGAAACCTGAAAAGTTTATGGATTTTCTTTGTTGATGAGTTTTTCACATGTTTGTGGATCCACTGTTTTTTTACTGTATTGAATATGCACATAATGAGTTTACATATGATTTTGTGTTATTGATTGTAATACAGCATATGTAAAATATGTTCTACTGATGTTAGTATTGTCTTGAGATACAACTCCTAATGATGTCCTAATTTTGTTGCAATACTGTGATGTAACCGTGGTGTTGCCATTTTATTAAATATGTAATGTTGACAATGATGATGTGAATGCTGGTTGTAGTCTATGTAAATGGGCAGCCAGTGCTCTTGAGAAAAAAAGAAGGAAAGAGAGTGAGAGAGAGAAGCAGTGTGCATTAGGCGGTTTTTGTGTCTGATGCCGATGCTTTCAAAAATTAAACTAAAAACTATACATCTACCCTGTGTAATTCCTGTTTTATTTGTATTATCCACGTTGAAGAGACTGGAGTGTTTACAGTAGAAAATAAGGGTTACAATTATTAGAAAAACTATCTAGCAGAAATGCAGAAAATATGCTGAATATGCAGAAAATGGGGAAAGATTTAACCAGAATTTTTAAATCCTTGATGGAGTTTGTAACACATAAGGGACATGACCCTGTTGAAAGCACATTGGACAGTTTTTGAATGTCATTTGTGAACATACGTGGTGACAATGTACCTGGACCGGCCCATATTCATTGGAACGACATACCAGAAAACCTTTCAGTGACGTAATTTTATGATTCCCATATTCGTTGTGATGATGTAGCATTGTACGTTGCTGGTGCGTTGTGATTACCTCCTGAAGACATACCTTGAACGTACCACATAACGTTTCTGGGGCGTGATGAGCAAGTCCTAATGGCCAAAATGTCATGATTCTGTCCCATATTGTCATGTTTTTCTTGATCTAGTGGCAGGATCATGACAGAACCTCCTGTTTTATATGGAGAAAGACAATTTTGAAAATTATGGGTTGTCATACTCTCTCTCCAGTCTTGTCATTGTTTCTGCTCTCTTTTTTCCTTGTTAGTCCTTGTTATGAATTCCTGCCCCACACCTGCCCTCTCCTGATTTAGTTACCTTTATAATGCCCTTGTATTTTCTGTCCTGTCCTGGTTCATTGTTTGTGTCATGATCTAGGTCTGGTTGGGGCATTTCTCTGCACGTGGGTGTCTTTGTTATTGTCAAGCATGGGGTTAGTTTCCCTAGGTTTCCCCTACACGGGTTATTTTCCACTCCATACTCACACTCCTGTTGACAATCCTCTCATCAAGCTCATCTCGTAATTATCCCGCACCTGCTAATCATCTTCCCTGGTTACGTTCTTCCTATTTATTCCCTCAGTGTTTCTCGTTCTTTGTCTGACCGTACTTCTTGTCTGCTCAGACTGCCCTAGGTGTAGCTGCGGCTCACCTAATGAAGTCATTTTTGATATCTTGTCTAGTCTGTCTAGTCACAAAACGTATGTGACGAGTTCTCAGGATTCTCACTAGTCTTCACATGTTACTCTTCGAGGACTATAACCTGTGGCGTCTCCTTCAGTGTCTGATATCTCCAGGTGTTAATCTCCAGCTACTGTTGACGCCTCGGACTACCTCTTCGGTCTCATCTGCCATCCTCGCCGGGAGAGGGTTATCCTCCGTTTCGGACCTACTGACATCAGGGGTCCAGTATTGCTGCCACCGTGGACGGAGGCACCCAGCTACAGGATTTTGTCCGTACTATTGACTTTGCACCTCCAATAAAACGTTCTACCCCGCATTTGGGTCTCACTCTTGTTTGTTCATGACAGTTTGTGTCATTGTGTTGAGTTTTGTTCCAGTGCTATAGTTAGTCTAGTTTATTGTAGTTAAATGTCAAGTCTTGTTATTATTCTAGTCTAGTATTCCTTGTCCTCGTTGCCATGTTTTATTATGTTAACCCCTTGTGTGTGTTTGTTTTGTATTTATATTTTATTAAATGTCTTGTAAAACCCCGAAATACCCTCTGACTGCCTCTGGGTCCTCTGTCTTTGTCCTCACCACCCACATTCATGACACAAACATTCAGATTGTTACAATCGTTTTTTATTTCATTTAAACAATTATGATCCCTCACATGAATGATTAAATATATTTATGATTTAATCTTTGCGTTACAAATTCAATCTTATGCATAATTGGATTATTTCTCTATTCAAATATGTATTAAGCACAATATAATGATTAATAAAACTCAACACAGCACTATACAGTGTATCACAATCAGATTTTATTAACTGAAGAAATGACATAAATAATCAATGACTTCAACACAAAAGAGAGGATATAAAGCATATATTTATTGACAGAGATGAATAAAACATTATCTTTAAGCTAAACATTATTTATTTATCCAAAACTACTTACAGAGAGTTCAGGGAGCAATAGAGCGATATGTCGTACAGGAGCAATAATACCATAGCTGCTAATACAAAGTTACTAGTTGCAACAAAATCCAGAACAATACCTGTTGAGAGAAAGAGAGAGGGTTAGTTTTTTTTCCCCTCATTTGTCTGTCAATTATTCACAGAACAGGTGGGTTTTAAGTAGTTTTTCCCCAGATGGCATAGGTACATCTGAAAGATGTCTGCTAAAGATCAGGAGATCTGGAAACATCTGCTGTGTAAAAACATCTGCTAAACATCTTAGAAAAAGCTCTTTTACATTCATTCTAAATCATACACATTTTACAGACATCTTCTAGAGGTCTATACTGAAAAAGATGTCTCAGAGATGTAGCGCAGATGAGCAAACAGCATCTGCCAGATATCTAGCAGATGAAAACTTAGACATTCAATACATGTCTGCCAGTAACATGTAACGAAATGTGTCCGTATCCACTTTTGCTTCTTTCACTACGGGAAAACAGTTGCGCTCCCAGGCGCACGATCTAAATGAGTTTTCCTGACTCTCTTAAGGGATCATAGTTGTGTTTTGGGCAAAACCTGCAGTTATCCAATCAAAGTCTCATCTCCCATTCCCTTTAAGAGCCAGTTGCATTTGTGCCATGGCGGATTCACTATTTACATCGCAGAATTTGCAAGAAAAAAGACTGGATGCTTCTCCAGAGAGGAACTACAGGACATGCCAATTTGTTTTCTTTTTGCACACAATACATTTATTTGTCCCACAGCATTACCTAGCGTTGCCTTGTTACATGTATACCTGTGTTTTCAACTCTGGCTTGATCTGTACCTGGATTTCATTTTATGATTGTTTGATGCCTGTTTCAACCTTTTTCTGTTTTAGGGTTTATGACTTGGAATACCCCTTTAAAAAGCTGCTTTTGGATCAGACCCTGCATTACTGACCCCTGTTTGTTGCAGAAAGGGGTGCAAATGAATTTGCTATTAAAACAACACGGCGCAGGATGGGAAAATGAGAACTGCGTCGTGGTTGAAACAAGCAAAAACACTTGCGTTGCACGCCGGGTGTTAGATGGGGCCCAATGTATTTAGATTGCCTGCTACGGCTGCATTCGCGTAAGATGACTGTAACACATTTCATTAAAAGGAAGGAAGGAGGCGGGAACCGGAAGACATTTCAAAACATTTAATAAAGTAATATAACAGCCGGCGGCCCCTCAGGGACGACCGCCGGCTAACAAACAAACCAAAACATAATATAACAGCCGGCGGCCCCTCACGGACTACCGACGGCGAACAACAACAGTCAAACATAAAACAATACAAACACTTCGGGACCGGTCCTCTCTCTACGACGGTCCGGTCGCTTGTTCTATTTATATGCTCCCAATCTCCTACGTGATTCAAGACCGGTGCGCACACAGCAGGCGCTCTATAACAATTACTCACCGGCCTCAAACCACGGTCTCGCCTCGACTACTCCCCTACAATGAAATACTACTGGTAGCTGTCCTTCGACTGGGAATATTGTGTTTCTAAAGTAACAGTAACAAACACCATTTAGCTGTTGTTCCGTACTTTGCTGCATTGGCCCCGTGGGACAACTTTACGAGGACGCAAACGCATTTTACAAGTTGAGTTAGACCAATCCGTGGCTGACTTGAAGCAGTGCATGCCGGTTTATTCGACTTCAACTGGCGATGCCATGTGACATTTGGCCTGTTCGACTTCATGCATGTTTGACATCAGTTCGACCTTTTCAACATAAATACGTATAAGGTCGTATTAAGTCATGATCGCGCATAGCAGAAGAGACCAAGGCGAGCATTTGTGTTTAACGCTTTTCCTTTTTTATTTTTTTTAGAAAATGAAAGATCGTTTCGCTAGATCAGACCGTTATTCATCGTCTGGTAACGTTGAAAGCCCTTTGAAGCTTCACTTAAACTGTAATTTTGGGGTCCATTGAAGTCCACTATATGGAGAAAAATCCTGGAATATTTTCATCAAAAACCTTAATTTCAGTAGTTAGATACAGCAGGAGGGACGATACGCATATTGGGAGGGACCATACACCCTTTAACCCCCTCAAAGCATTCTATCCGGAGAGTAAACCCTTCGAAGGGCTTAGGGCATAGGGATGAGCCCTTCGGAATGGTATGCATTGTATGGCCCTGTCCCAAATGACACAGACCGGTCTTGTGCACCTCCTCTCAGTCCAGACTTGGTGAAATCAGGTCACACCTCTGAGCGGTAATAAGACTAATGGCACATCCTATGGACTCGTAGACATGCTGGGCATGCGCAATTTGAAGTCCACGAGACCGCAAGTCCACATGTAGTGTGCCATTTGGGACAGGGCCTAAGAGTATCTCTGATAGTCATTTGGGCACACTGACGGAGGATTTTGGCAAGGAGGAAAAGTACAGTGAATATCTTTGATGCTAGCGAGATTAGCAACAATTTTATGGTGGACTGCAACTATCATGAGCCAATTTACTGATGATGATAGTGATGGTATGTACTGGCAGGAGGTATCACAGAAGAGGAAAGACACAAACCCTCCAAAAAAAGGCTTGCAAAGACAAGGCTCTCACTAAATCCTTGATGTTTCGAGTCAGATCTGTGGGTGTGGTTTGTTGGTTTTGACTAAATCCTTGATGTTTCAAGTTTTACGAAACTGTTTACCCTAATCTACACCCTAATCTAACTGTTATCATCTACACTACCTATGATTGACAAAATTGCCAAACAAACACGGTTGCATCATGACATCAGACTCAAAACAACAAGGTTTTAGTGAGAGCCGTAAAGACAATCATGAGGAAGGAGGATGAAGAAATGGAATGGAAAGTGATGGTAACATTCATAAGAGAAAGAGTACATTTTCACCCGCTACAGTTAAAAGACGATGAAAAAGAAATGGGAAAAATTAAGTTTGCTGCCAACGTGTCGAAATTACGTAGTAAAGGTATTCCCTTAATGTTTACATGTATTTCTATAACTCTGACTATGTTATGTGGTATCATTTGAAAGCTAATAGTCACTAGTATCTAGTGAAGTGAAATATTTCGGCATTTATCGTACATAAAATGAAATTTGTCATATTCCCATGTTACATGTCCCTTTAAAATTGTTATAAAAAATGTTTATGATCATAACACTCACATATGTCCATGCCAACATGTTCAAGTTATATATATCAAATAAAAGCTCTTATTCTATCGAATAAAGATCTCAAGTTAGATTAATTTATATTTTGCCGCAGATTGAATGCAAGTCGCATTAATTATGAATTATAAAATTTATATTTGTAAGGAAATAACACATCTATTGAATATCTAACGTAATACCTGCATCCTATCATTACATTTAGTCACAATTGCTACAAAATCTATTGTGAATGTAGCAATACAGCAACAGGGGAAAAGTGATCGGATTAAGACAATTGTAGAGGCTACAACGGAGGTAATGGCGATAAAACATATTAAGGCTGAAATTATTTATGAAAAGCTTAACCCCGATTACTACCATGGATTGTCTGAGGGTGATTAATATACTTATGGTATTTCATGTCTTTCAATGGAATGCCAGAAGTTTAGCTGCAAATGGGCAAGAGTTCAAGAAAATCATAACTGATATGGAAGGAATTTGTTTTGACAGGATAAAGTAATGTCAGGTGTGACAGAATTGAATTGCAAGGTGGAGGATGGATGCATGGTATATTGGGCAGCAGTATTGGTTCTACTAAACAACTCCTAATAATGAATTACTTGTGGAAACCGAAGAACTTCCTTTATGCCTGAGAAAAGGATTTGTTTGAGATATAAATATTAGTACGGTCTAAACAAAGTTGAGTATGGGCCAAACTGTCACAAAAGGGGATGCAAAAGAACCCAGGCGCAGGCAGGAAAACGGTAAACTAAAGACTTTTATTAAATTAAACAAACACAAAAACCCACAATAAGGGAAAACAAGTTACGATTCAAAACAAGGAATCGAACCAAAAACTGTGAACAAGCGGGACAAAGCAAACTAGGCAAAAATAACCCACTGTAATCCAAATGATAAACCCATAACACGAAAGAACACATTGTACAGGAACAGGGTAAGCCATTGACAACAGGTAATACCCTAACAAAACCGCATAGGTCAGAGAAGAAAGGGGCATTAAGAAGGGCACAACTAATGAGTGATAATAACAAAAGGGAGGTGACGGGCAGGTGACGGAGAGATATGAGGGCCCTAAAAGAATGGTCTGAAAGTAATTCTGGCAATATTGGGAAATTGGCTCATGAATATGTTAAGAGGAAATACATTTACACTTATTAATTTGGCAGATGCTTTTATCCAAAGCAACTTACGAGAAGAATAGCATATAAACATTAAGTCAACATCAATACTATAAATTACTATCAATATATATTAATATTCACTGATGGGTCTATAGATTCAATAACAATCATGTGGGAGTAGAGTATATATACCAGAGTTAAAAATAATTAATCTATCTGTATACACAGCAGTATGGGTAGCTATAATCCTAGGCTTACAATGGGTAGAAGAAGTACAACCTCAAAGAGCAATCATGTGTTAGGACTCTATTGCAGCACTTAGTAGCTTGGATTCAAATGAAACAGCACGTGATGAGCTATTAAAAAAATACATATTTATGATAATGCTAAGAATAGAGAGACTTGGAATTAATTTACAATTATGTTGGGTCCCGGCTAGAAGAAAGCATTTTTTTTTAAATGCACTAAAAATAAAGAATGAGGATACTCCCATTTGGGAGAGGTGAGGCCAAGTCATTAATAAAAACAGTAGTAAAAGAAATATGGCAAGGAAAATGGGATATAGATAACAAAAGGCCAATGCATTATAAGGGAAATGTAGAAGAGAAGTAATGATTTTATCAAGATTAAGATTAGGACACTTAGATTCTTAGATACTTAGATGCCCGCTAGTCGGCTGGGGTACGGCGATGGGCACACGCTTCCTTCCACTGCGTGTCGTAGCTGATGGTTGCGCCTTCCTGGGTAGCTAGCCCTTTAGGTCGACGACCTGAACTGGAATTAGCCGTGGTTGTGTTGCCGCGTCCACATTGTCACCCCCTTGCTACGTTGAGGCTTTCAGTAGGGTTTTAAGGGGGGATTAGGACACACTGGGTAAAAATCCACCAAGTTTTGCACATCAGATAAATGTGAAGCCTGCAATGTTCCAGAAACGAAATGACGTGTTTTTTTTCATAAAAACCTCAGGAAGGGAAATATTTAAAGGAAAGATATAGTAGTTGGGACAAGAATGTAGTTTGAACGAGATTTTGGGGACGGGTGAGAAAAAGTGGGACTGTAGTAAGGAACCCTTTATCGACCTTTGAGATTCAGGCTAAATAATAGAATTTAGCGGGGGGGGGGGGGGTAAGTTGCATATCCCGGTACAGTAGGTGGCTGTATAAACCTAAGTAAGTTGGTGGGACCCACCATATAAACCCAGAGGATTTATGCCCTAAGCCCTTCAAATGGTTTACCCTCTGGAGTGAGAACTTTGAAGGGTTAAAGGGTGTAGGTTACCAAACAACTGCTTCTTGAAGTCCTCTTCTGCGTCATCATCAGCGCCCATAAGGAGGCAGCGTCACCACGCAAAGAATCTGCGCAAAGAATCATGGGAGCCCAAAGTGACTGTTGTGCTCTTCTGTGCATGTTGACCTGTAGATGGCAGTAGAGGTTGCTTCAATGGTTATGTTGGAATAGGAGACGGGGAGTGAGACGTGTTACGCCTGCGACTACATGTGCTATACTATTCTGCTACTTGCTTTGTTTAAATAAAGTATTCTTTATGTTCGTCTGCCTCCTCACTGTTTCTTACTAAGGACATTACAATGACCATCAGTTGTACCCTTCAAAATCCTTCATTCTGAAGGGCCCTTTGAAGTGGCCAATTACTGTATGAGCACTTCGGCTCGGAACGACCCTTTAGTATGATGGCCACTTTGGAGGGCGATTAATCCCAATTGGAATGCAGGGAGAGAGAGAGAGAGAGCACTGCGTCCGAATTCAACTACTTCCATGCTACGTATATAGAGGCTATGGACTTGATCATGTGGGGTTGAAGTCTTGAGACTTGCACGGTCTTGAATTCGGTCTCAAGACCCTGTTTTAATGGTCTTGGTCTTATCATTGACTTGTGTGAATTTTGACTCAGTCTTGACACGTATTGGACTTATGCCCGAGTCCATTCGAGTCCCATCAAAAGTAATAAATACATTGAAAAGACGTCCCGTTTTGGGACAAAAATGTAGTTGTTTCTATGGCTTGTCTGATTGTCTGATATTGATGTCCAGTCTGTACAGAGTAAAAACCGTTTGAAATTTCAAGTTAATCAGACTAGTTTCAATTTCATTTGGAAATAAATTAATTGAGACTCTTTGAAATAAACTGAGTTGAATGATTTGAATCCAGTAAGAAAAGCAACCATTGAATCAAGGTTAAAAATGTATTATTTTTCAATTTTCATTGCATTGAATCATTGTCACTATTGTACCTGCAAAAAGACTAAATGTAAAATCCCCATTATTGCGATCTTCAATAGCAATAGCCTTTCGGCTCTCACATTTCAATGTTAAATTAGGTTTCCTTTAGCCATAACTGTATGTTAAATTACATTAGTTGTGGCAAAGAGTTGAAGACTTCTAAATGGTAATTTATACATTTTGAAATTGTTTGGATCACTCTTCTTAATTGGGATTGTTTTATTAATGTGTCAGCTCTGTGGATCTGTAGTTTGATGTTGATGTGATTTTTTAAGGAATTAACATATTCACTGCTAAACCACTTTAACATACAAAGACATGAAGAATCTGCATAGGAAACTCAACAATGACAATCAACAAAAGAAAGCTTCATGCTGCAATGCATGCTGAGTATAAACATAGTACATTCATGACTCCCAGAATGCATTGCAGTTGATCCGTTTATCTGAATTATTAGGACGTTTGTCACCAATGTTGGGGGTTGTTTGATGAGTGTTGATGTCGGTGTGTGTCAATGAAATATGTTAGTTTATTTTCTCTCAATACTTGTGCATTGGCTAGCCAGAGCACTCAGACCAGTCATCAATTGATCAATAATGATTAAAACTACTACATTTATTAAAGCCTGACAATTTCCTTGAGGACAACCCTAACTTTTGTAAAAGCATCTTTGTCTATCTCAGTTTTTATGGACTACTCTGAACTCGGTCTTGACTCGCACTCGAACTACACTGGACTCGGTCTTGACTCGGTCTTGACTCAGAATCGAATGAGCTGGTCTTGACTGCAACAATGTTGATCATTACTCTTCAATGTGAGCATGCCAGAGCGCGCCTCCGTGGGTGGCAAAATGACTGCTTACAATATCGGGAAACACAATTTCGTGCAACTTTTCAGTCTCCTGGAAAACCTGATTCTTTTGTGAGTCGTATTGAATGCGTAAGGATCAAAGTCGAGTCCAGCTGCGAGTAAGTTCAGAAAATAATTGCGTGTTTCAAATCCCGGTTTCTTTATTTCTCCTATTCTCCCCATTTTGCTGGGTGTTTTTCTCACCCAGGGGAGTTTGTCCCATGGCGTGTCCCTACATGTTCATGTGGGAAAGTGACGTCAATGAATACCCTCTATTTTAGGCGAAAATGAGTATGAACGGTAGGCCTATGTCCGAAACATCAGTATGCAAAAACAGCAGGCGAGAAACTACTCCCGCCGAGATTTGTGAGCGTGAATCTGATGGACTCTATCCCACGATGCCAGGGGACTTTAAGCAGGAAATCAGTTTTTTATGTGCTGTAAGTGCCAATAAATGAATTTCTTGTGACAAAATCATGTTTTTATCAACGCTCACGTAAAGATTGTTGATAGGCCATAGGTCAAAGAGCATACAGATCACATGACCATACAACATGTCGAACACAATAATCTGTAGCCTTCTGACAATAGCAACGCGTTCTGGTTAGACAATTTGTCAAACTTTGATCGGCACTGCAGCCGCCTTAAGATCAAATGTGTATTAAAATACCGCGAGAGTATGCAAGGTTGTGGGTTCGATCCCAGGGGACTGCAAATATCTGAGTAAAATGTATAGGATAAAGCAATGTAAGTCGCTTTGAATAAAAGCGTCTGACAAATGCCTAAATGTTTATGTAAATGTGAGAGCAAAACGAGACCATCCGTCAAGGCCATGAGGACACACTTTATTCTTATTATGTGTGTTAATGTTATGTATATTCTGACGCACTCAGTTACGATTGTTCTCACACATTTGATTTTTGTGTAATATAAATGTTTATTCTACTGATCTTAATGCAAATGATCAAGTATCCTTATCATATTCACTTAATCTGTGATAAAGAAATGAATATCCCTTGGTCTGCTGTAGGTTCAGCTCCCTCCTGGAAAAGTGTCCGACCTAGCGGCCGTCTTACTCCTCCCCCGAATGCAACCGGCTGATCTCGCCAGTCGGTGGCAGGAGGCTGTATGGGTCAACTCAAACAAGCCTGTCCGAAATGCACTCCCACTCATACTATATAGAACATACTGTTTTAAAGGTCCTTATTCAAATTCAGAACGTACTGTCACATGATGCGATTTCATCAGTCTTCCAGTTTGAATCACGTGACGCTCATGCTTTTTGAACTTCCGTAGAAACCGAAAGTAGCCACAGCCACAGCAGTGGTGCGAAACCTCGCCATATAATTACAATAATTTCCATTAGCTAATTCCTACACATACCCTTACCCTACACTTAATCATAGAATAATGATAAAATATTAATTAACTGTTTTCATCGAGACAAAAATTTCGTGGTATTGATGTGCGCATGCCCAGTGGAAGTAACGAAAGCTGTATTCCATCTTACACCGCGAAGAATGCTTTCCATAAAGATATAAAGATATACACAATTAAATAAACATAAAAGTAAACTTCATTAAGACAATATTACACGTTTTCACGGATTCATAATATTTCGCACCATGATCATCAGGTGAGGATATTTTTTGTGAACTCTATAGCGTGATTGTTAGCTAACTTAGCATTTAAGGGCTAATATGGTGCTAACATGCTTATAAAACGGTCATTAGTTTCTGAGTTGTCTATTCGGTTGAGTCACTAATGTTAATTTTTTAATCGATGTTAGACTGCTGGCCTAACAATGATTGTTTCTTAGAAGAAATGGACTACATTCTTCTTTTCAGGTTAATTGTTGTTTTTGAAAACACGTTATTTATATGCTAACGCTTGTTGCTAATATAAAAGTAAAGCTGGAGCCCTAAGTTACCATGTTGTTTTTAAGGGCATGTGAACTGTCTTATTGCTTGCTTTTAAATCACTATATGGGTCTGTCAACCCCTTATAAAATTTACCATGGTTTTACTACGGTTATTATAGATAAATAGAAATAGTTAAAACCAGTTAAAACCAAGAAACATGGTTACTGTAGTAAAACAATGGTTATCAAAAAACAACCATGGTTTTAAAAACCATGTTTTTCCCCAAGTAATCAATGCACCAAAAAAACATTGTTACTACCTTGTACCACAAAAAAACACATGGTTAATTTCCGTACGGGCCAACATCCTTTTTCCTAATTAATTGTTTGCAGATACACAAGCCCTTAATTTGTAACTGTAACTTTCAGATAAGTTTATCTGTTCCCAGAGAAAGACCCATCCTTACATATATGGACATACGAGCATTGAAAAACTGCACATTCAGAGAGTCAATCTATCAGGTCTATCTAGTACCTATCAGGTGCCCTGTCCCCACAGCCGTACTGTGCTGGTAAATGTTTGGAAGTTTTTGCTCCATTGACTAACATTCATACGCATACGAATGTGATAGACTGGAAACTCAAGCTTCTGCTGACCAGATAGATTTGCCAGGGCGTGACCTTTCTCTCCTCATGGCGTGACCATCATCCATTTTTTCTGGCAAAAATAAAGGAAGCTCAAACTACCTCATATTCTGCACCCCGCCCTGTTCGCAGCTGAATTCAACAAATATTTGATAATATTTAATGCTAATGATGAATGACCGACATCGCGCACGAGTGAAGGGCTCACTCTTGCAATTTAAATGTATGTTTTGCCTGCAGAAAGCAAGAATTTCCCCGCCTATGGTACAAAACGACAACGATTATGAATTACATTGCACGTGTTGTATGCAGTCTAAGCTAACAGAGGAAACACCACTTTGCAACAGGGTATTTAAACTTTAACCAAAAAATTGCTAATGCTGTGTTCACACCAAACATAAATTAAGCGATTTATACGGGAAATTACAGACAAATGATATGAAAATTTAAAGACGCGTATATGTGCCGCTATTGCTGTGAACACTGTCAATCACGTCATCTGTACAAGTTGAAAAATTTCACCTCGAACCAGAAATTCGCGTGAAGAGCTCATTGACACCTGCTGTTTCACAGTGAAGACACTCCGTTAGGGTTGTACTGAATACCATTTTTTAGCTTTGAAGCTTCGGTAATAATCAACATCGAATATTCAAAGCTTCGGAGGTAGGGGGCTGAACATATTCTTCCCCCTTATATAGATAATAGAGTCTTGTCCATCTGTTTGCATTTTAATTATGTCGAGAACAGTTCATCCAATTGGCTTGAAGCGTGGCGGGTGTTTTGCTACAGACTCAAGGGAGTGGAGTGTCACATTTTGGTGCAACATTGACATGTCAGAATGATTAAACCTTTAATAAACTACAGACCAGCGCGAGCCATAATAGTTCCGTAAAATAGTACAGTTTTGTTTTTAATGCCAAACTATATTTCTTTTAGTTTCTGTATTAAGTTAATTTAGAAAAATGTTTGGAGTATTTTTGGTGCGTGTTTCAGGTGCAAGTATTTGTTTGCCGACTGTGGAATTACATGCATAACGTGAAAACTGTTTAATCTGTTGTCGCCATTAAAATGGTTTTTTTTTTAATGGTAAATTGGATATATTTTGTTTCCTTTCTTACGTTAGTTCAGAAAAATGTTTAGAGTATATCTTTGTTGTTCAGGCACAGGACGCAGTTTGATTGGCAACTGCGCCAGAGACGCGAATATGAACGCATGATGGGCATGAGACTATTTAAATTCCTCATTCTTTCACCATAAAAAAATGGAATACGTGCGACATAGTGACATGCAACCTGTCCTCCTTACCGGGTCCCCAACTGCTTTAAATATTAGGTTTGTCGGACATAATAGCGATGCACAGACTGAACAGCGCAAAGCATCTTTTACTAATTGCTCTCATGTTGTTTTGATAACTAAAGCAGATCTGCGCAATACACACATGCAGTTGAACACATTATAAATCACAAACTAGCATTTTTATAGGCGTAGGCTTACTTACAGAACTCATGCCATTTTTCAAACTTGCCAGGTGTTAGGAAAAAAAGAATATTCAAATCTCAAATTTGAATATGGAATGCCAACCCACGTTTTTTTTGTCACTCATGCAAAAGTAATTAACTATTCCTGCTAGTAATACAAAGTTATGAGCGCAAGGCTTTGCTTTTGTCGTAAACACAGAATAAAAGTCTTTACTTCTCTTGCGTTGAAATACGCGATGCCATGTCTCGGAGGCAGACCACAAATAGTAAACTGAGTTCCATTTCATGTCGTCTTACTCTAAACGGTCATATAAACACAACATTAAAGCTTCTACACACCGTGACGATAATCGCACGCGTTTATCGCCTGCGTTTTCCGAGACGTTTTTCGGCGTTCATACCCAAATGATTTTCCCTAGAGATGATCTGACATCCTGCGTCCGCCATGTTTTATGGTCATGTGACCCGTATCCTCTTTGACCTATGATGTGTTAATAACATCCTACACTGAGCATTGATAAAAACATAATTTAGTCACAAGAAATGTATTTATTGGTATTTACATTAGAAACAGAAGTCCGCCTTGAAGTTTTCCGCTAGATGTATTTGATTTACTTTTCAAATTTAACCGTTGCTCAGCTCCTGTGGCATCATGGGTTAGATAAGTGTCCATCCGATCCATATTCACGAATATCGGCGGAGTAGTAGACCATCCGGGTGTTTCTCACCATCTGTTTTTTGCATACTGAGTTTTCGGAAATTCTATTCATGACTCATACTCATTTTCGCCTATTAAATAGTATGGAAGTAGGCGATTTTGGATGCAGCCCTTGCTTCCTCTTCATCAATGTGTGCTCGGTGTTGTGTATCTTTCACACTATATTGTGTTCTATTCCTTTGAGACCTGTGTATTCCTAGTTGTGTGTTAAGCGAATGTGCTGTGTAGAAGTATTGTTCTTGCAAACTGAAACCAGTAAAAAGTTACATGAAGTTATGAAACCCTATCTTTGTCATATTGACTGATACTTTCCCAGTGACATAACAAAACTGGCAACGAGGATGAACGCAATATACTTGTGTGACACTGCCGAGTGAGTTGGACAGAATTTCGGAAACATTATTGACAATCCACATGTGCATCATAGGCTCAGAATGTGTGGGCAAAACGTGCGCTAGTGAATTAAAAAAGTAAAGGAAAAAAGTAAACTGCTGCAAGTCAGAAAGTCAATCCAAAATGTGATCAAAGAGGAATCAACAAAACAGCTAGTGGGAAAGTACATTGAGAGAGAGATGGCTGATTTGTTGGGCAAATTGGACCATATGATGAAAGAATTGAGCAATGGAGTTCGTACACAGAGCGGTTTGAGTGTTTTGTCAAGGATATTGGGATAAAAGATGAAATTATCTTGCCAACCTTTATGAGTGTAATGGGCAGCAAAATAAATAATCTACTGCATAGCTTGATCCAGCCTAATCAGCCTGGTGATTGATCATTCAAGGAAATTGTAATATTGCTCAAAGTACATAATGAACCAAAAACCACTCATCATTGCTGAAAGATTTCGCTTCCATAAACGTTACCAGATACAGGGAGAATCAATTGCACAATGTGTTGCGCTATTGAAACACCTCTCTGAACGCTGCGAGTTTGGAGCAACACTGAATGACACTATAAGAGACAGATTTGTGTAGGGACTGCGCAGTGAGTCCGTTTTTTTATATGAAAGTAATCTTACACTGGAGCATGCAATAGAAATCATTGTTTCTATGGAAATGGCTGCAAAAGAGGTCAAGGGTTAAGTACGTCTATCCAAGTCCACAAAGTTGACAGGTAGAAAACGAAACAAGACATCAAGAGGATTAAATTTCCACATGTAATGTATGCGTCTTCAAATTCTGAGGGATTCTGGGTGACGCCACTACTAGATGGAAAGTGTATTCCCAGGACAGTGGACACTGGAGCAGCTATTTTGCTCATGGCATAATCAACTTAACAAGAACTGGCCATACCTGTCTCCCAGAAAGGCTAAGATGACTTGAAAGCCAAACACAGGAGAACTTGAAACTCTTCTAGTAGTTGTGGTTTGACTGTTGAGCTGATAAAACAGAAGGTAAAAACACAGCACTAATGGGCCGATCATGGCTTGAGAAAATAAAGCCAAATTGGCAAGAAGTACATTTAATTGAGTCGGTTAACCTTCAAAACATCCTGAGGATGCATGCAGAGGTATTTTCAGAAGAACTTGGCAGCATGAAAGAAAGATATTACTGTAAAACTGGCCATTAAGTCGGACAGTAAATCTAAATGCTTTGAGGCCCGCCCTTTTCCATACGCGATAAGCCAAAGGTGGAAACGTAATTTGATTGTCTAGAAAAAGCAGGAGTGTTAAAGAAAGTGAGTGTTAGCGAATGGGCAACACCAATTGTTCCTGAAAAAGGCTGGGCGCGCACCGGACTCGAATCACGTAGGAGATTGGGAGCATATAAGAGAACGAGCGACCGGACCGTCGAATAGAGAGGACCGGGCCCGAACATGTTTGTACTTATGTTTATGTTTTATTCACCGGCCGTTGTCCGTGAGGGGCAGCCGGCTGTCTTTTTACTCCCCTGTTTTTGTTTGTGATTTGTTTTGTTCGCCGGCGGTCGGCGGTGAGGGGCCGCCGGCCGTTATTATTTCTATTAAAACTTTATTTAAATGTCTCCCGGTTCCCGTCTTCTTCCTTCCTTGTATTTGACGTGTTACATTGGTGCGGAAACCCGGGAAGAAGGAGAGACATGGTGTCGGAGAGCCATCGCTGCTGAGGGGCATCGCGGTGCTGAGGAGTTCGGGCAGCGCGGACAAGCGACGTCCGCCAGTGGCAGCCCGAGGCGGTGGTTCTGGAGCGAGGTTTCGGCTGGGACAGAGAGCTTGCTGCTGCGCTCCTGGGCCGAGGTGGGGTGGCGGCCGTCCAAGAGGGAGCGGAGGAGTCAACGCTGCTGGGTGTGAGCCGGAATCCTGCTGCCAACAGCCATGAAGGTGAAGTGCAGGAAACGGTGGCTGACTCCCTGCCGCTGCCTTCACACGGAGGAGCCATCGCCAACCGCCAGGAGGCGGAGGAGGATCGGGCCGTCCAACGGACGTCCAGCACCACGGCATAGCACCGCGAGAAAGAGCCTCTCGGCCGGGCTGAGGACCGAGCGACAGCATGTCGGGGAACTGGTCTATAATTTTTTTTTTTTTCCTCTCTCCCCTCTCTCTTTCCGGTCGCTCCGAGGGGCTCCCATCTCCATTGTCTCGTCTCGTCGCTGCATACCCCCAACCCCCCCCCAAGGGAGGGGGAGGGAGCATGCACAGGCTCGGGGGTACCCCCGGCCTGTGAGGGGTGATTGGGGTATGTAGTGGAGTAGGCAGGGCGAGACCGTGCTTCGAGACCGGGGAGTAACTGTTAATGAGCACCAGCTGGGCGCGCACCGGACTCGAATCACGTAGGAGGTTGGGAGCATATAAGAGAACGAGCGACCGGACCGTCGAAGATAGAGGCCCGGGCCTGAACATGTTTGTATTCATGTTTATGTTTTATCCGCCGGCCGTCGTCTGTGAGGGGCGGCCGGCTGTCTTTTTACTTCCCTGTTTTTGTTTGTGATTTGTTTTGTTCGCTGGCGGTCGGCCGTGAGGGCCGCCGGCCGTTATTATTTATATTAAAACTTTATTTAGATGTCTGCTGGTTCCCGTCTTCTTCCTTCCTTGTATTTGAACGTGTTACACCTCACTACAGAGGTTAAAATAGTACGGCCTTCGGGTAAAGATAGACTGTGAATTCTTTAGCCCAACCATTGAGTACCTAGGACATGACTTCGACAGATTTACCCTGCTCACAGAAATGGTCCTCAAACGGGTATTCCCTCTCTCATCAGTATGACATCACATACAAGTGGTTTGAGCAGCACTGTAACACAGATGGACTGTCAGGACTACCTCTACCAGACTCACCTCCAGAATAATAACAAGCTGAGATTTTTTACTTCAAAGAAGTACAGAGTGCACCTGTTACTGCTGCGCAAATCAAACGATTCGCATGAAATGACCCTGTCCTGTCACAAGTGATAGCCTTGATTTCTCAGGGTAGGAGAGGGAAAATGTTAGACAAACACAAACCCTACCTGATTCGATAAAATGAGCTGACTGTGCAATCTGGCTGCCTATTGTGGGGTTATCGCGTCATTATACCCCCACCGCTGAGATTAGATGCAGAGATTGAAGAGGTAGAAAAAAGTTTTCCCGACTGTTAGAATCAGAGAAACATGTTACGAAACAGGGATCCAGTCTTTCCTGAGTGCTGGGGGACTGTATCAACCACAGAAATACAACGTCATAAGTCCTACTCGTTTTTTAACAAGATGACCATGTTAAGCATGAGAAGCTAGTGCGTTTAACAGTGTAAAGAAGTCAGAATACATGACATAGCATAATAGCTCTGCTTTAGGCGTCTCAAACTCATAGTGATTTCAGATAGAGTAGCACAGAGCCGTGCTTCCCCGGACAAGCTGCTCATAAACACATAAATCGCATGCACCTCTGTGATATCAAAATAAACGCACAAGTCGGGTAGATTTAAACAATATTTAGTGAAAATCACGATTGTAACCTAAATAAGCTTTCATCTATACTTAATTTGTACAGTGAAGAGTATAAAGTGCATTGACATTACATTTGACTTCTTCATTCAGTTTCTGTTCCTTACCTACCTGAAACACCTGGTCCTGATTATTTCATTTGTATGTTTGCTTTATTACATTGTTTTTCTGTTTCTGCAGCTGCTGCTACATCCATGCACTGCTGGTAAACATCTGGATTACTGATAAAGGTGAGCATCAGCTGAGACTGTTTACACAAGTGCATTTTTGTTTAATACTGCATTTATTGGTAAAAATTCTTTAGAATTTAGAAAACTCTTTAGAATTCATATAATCTGATAATGCAGCTCTATATGAGCATGGCTGTGAGTAGGCTAGATGCATAAGGCCGCAGACAGGAGACAATTACGGCCATGCTGATATAGAGCAATATAACAGGACTACGACAACAATGTTGCATTCATATATTGCTTAAAATTGTATGTGAATGAAATAGAAATATTTAGGTCAATGCCACAAGTTTGAGATAACAGCAGTTTGACGGCACATGTATAACACTCCTGTTTAACCCTTCCCTTGTTTTCCACGTTTTTCCCCATGGACTGCCGTTTGCACACGCTCCCCCATCATCGACTGTCTTCACCTGTTCTTCATTATTAGTTAATACCCAGCACCTGTTGATCCCTTGTCTCTGTTGTATTTAAGTTCTCCCCTTCATTGTATTCCTGGTCGAGTATTGTATTGTAAACCTGGTTTTGTCTACCCTGTTTTCCTGCTCCCGTGTGTGTCTTTGACTCCTGTGATCATTAAAACCCCTTTGGATTATATCCTATGTATCTCTGTTCGTCCTCAACACATGCTTTGTGAAGGGGTTGCGTGATGACTCCAATCGATGTCTGGCAACCGAGTTTAGAGACAGACCCGTTGGGGAGTTTATCAGCCTCATCCAGTGGATAATGGAATCTCGTCCCAGTGTGGCCCGTCCAAGCCCATCCAGCGACCCAACTCACCTCACCCCGGAGTCCTCCACCGGAAACAGAGCCCATAACAATCCTGGCCCCTTCGAGCCAGTTCCGTCCGGCCTTCCAGAGCCCCTCCAGCCAGTCCCGTCCGGCCATCCTGTGGTTCCCGAGCCCTTCCCGTCCGGTCTACCTGTGGTCTCCGAGCTGGTCCTGTCTGGCTCCCATGCCTGTCCAGATCCCTCTGTCCAGCCGCCAAAGCCTGCTCCCAGGTCGCTAATGCCTGTGGTCCAGCCACCAAAGCCTGCTAATCGGTTGCTGAAGTCCCGAATCCCTGTGCTCTTCGAGCCGGTCCCGTCCAACTCTTTGTGGCTCTCGGCGCCCATCCTGCCTTCCAGAGCCCCTCAAGCCGGTCCCGTCCTGCCTTCATGAGGCCTTCCAGCCGATCCTGTCCGGCCTTCTAGAGGTCCTCCAGCCGGTCACGTCCGGCCTTTAAGCGGCCCTCCAGCCGGTCCCGTCCGGCCTTCCAGAGGTCCTCCAGCCGGTCCCGACCGGCCCTCCATTGGTCTCCGGGCCAGCCTGCCCAGGGCTCTATCCTGGAGCCTGACCCTGGACTCGTCCCAAATACTTTTTGGGGGAGCACCATACGGGCAGGATGGCCCGATTGGACAGACCGACAGTCTGGTCTCCCGAGCGGCCGTCACCCTCCAGGTCTCCCGAGCGGTCGTCACCCTCCAGGCCTCCCGAGCCGCCGTCCCCCTCCAGGCCTCCCTTGCGGCCGTCACCCTCCAGGCCTCCCTTGCGGCCGTCACCCTCCAGGCCTCCCGAGCGGCCGTCACCCTCCAGGCCTCCCGAGCGGCCGTCACCCTCCATGGCTCCCGAGCGGCCGTCACCCTCCATGGCTCCCGAGCGGCCGTCACCCTCCATGGCTCCCGAGCGGCCGTCACCCTCCATGGCTCCCGAGCGGCCGTCACCCTCCATGGCTCCCGAGCGGCCGTCACCCTCCATGGCTCCCGAGCGGCCGTCACCCTCCATGGCTCCCGAGCGGCCGTCACCCTCCATGGCTCCCGAGCGGCCGTCACCCTCCAGGGCTCCCGAGCGGCCGTCACCCTCCAGGGCTCCCGAGCGGCCGTCACCCTCCAGGGCTCCCGAGCGGCCGTCACCCTCCAGGGCTCCCGAGCGGCCGTCACCCTCCAGGCCTCCCGAGCGGCCGTCACCCTCCAGGGCTCCCGAGCGGCCGTCACCCTCCAGGGCTCCCGAGCGGCCGTCACCCTCCAGGGCTCCCGAGCGGCCGTCACCCTCCAGGCCTCCCGTGTCGCCGGTCACCCTGCAGGCCTCCCGAGCGCATGTCACCTTCCAGGCCTCCCGAGTGCCCTTCACCCTCCGAACTGCCGGCTCTGTCCTGGACCCCTTGACCCTGGTGTTGGTAGCACCGACCTGGAGCCTTCCTGTCTCCTGTGTCCTGTCCCCTGTGCACTGTCCCTTGTATCGTGGTTTTGTGTACCCTGCTTTCCTGCTCCTGTGTATCTCTTGGACTCCTGTGATCATTAAAACCCCTTTGGATTATACCCTTTGTATCTCAGTTCGTCCTCACACGTGTGCCGTTGTTACAACAAGTGTGTGCTGTGAATCTAGTTTCTTTGTCACACTAATTCCAGCCCAGCTTAACAGTTAAAGAGCGGGTGGCAAGGCATTTCTAAGTGTCCTGATATTGTATTGGGGTCCCCATCCAACGTTTTTGTCACATCCTGGAGCCCTGCTTCTTTTTTCCGATCACCAAAGTTGCGGTTGTAGCTTCTAGGAGGCCGCTTGGGTAGCAGAGGTAGTATAATTAGTCCGGTTAAGAGTTGTTCTACAACTGAAATAATTTTGGAGGCATTATTTCAGGGTTGAAAACTACAAAGTGTTGCTTTAAATCAGTGGTTCTGATTTAAGATGGGTCAGGGGGGTCAGTTTTTTTTTGGCATTTTATGAAATATAAAAAAACGCCAAAAGGTGTGCAGACAGTTTTTTTCTTAACTTAACCACAGGATAAAAGTACAATACAAACGGTCAGAACTTTTTTATTCTTTATTTCATTTTTTCTTGAAATTTTTGAGGGAAAGGTCTCTGCTGCTTATGATATGGGTGTGCGCTGTGAATGTGTTGATTATTAATTTTATGAAATATAGAAATGTATCGTACATATTTTCCAATCAAAACCTACCCACCAACTTAAAGAATTTATGTTCCATATGTCTTTGGTTTAATAAAAATTCTAAGTTAAAGACCATAAGATAATCTTTATTTCGGGGGCCACAAAGCAAAGCGGCCCAAACAAGGGGGGCCCTACAATGAAAAGGTATGAGAACAACTGCTTTAAATGAAGTGAAAGTGACTAATTTGTCAGATATGGTGACCCGTACCCGAAATGTAACCACTGCATTTAACCCATCCAGAGAGTAGTGAACACACGCACACCCAGAGCAGTGGGCAGCTATCACTGCAGCGAGTAGGGGTATGGGGCCTTGCTCAAGGGCTGTGAAGAATACCCGCCGGCCCTGAGATCGAACCAGCAACCTTCTGGTCACGAGTCCGACTGTTTAACCATTAAGCCAGATCACTGTCATCCAAAGAGAAACTCGAAGCCTACGGTGCATCTTGCACATCCTGACAGTAGCAATATTATATAAGGAATAAATGTGGGCAGCCACAGCTTCATTTTCTTTCAAGTCTGCATTAACTTCCGTCTACACTGAATTTTCAAACTGAAACAGGGTCTGCAGTGTCTCCAAAAGTATCCATTTTTAAGGGTCGACAACCCTGGATTAGTGTGAATAGCATGCAAAATTAAGATGCATTACTATAAACGTAGCTTTAAACAGAAACTAATGCTGATAAATTCATGTCTTATGCTGAAATGCCAGAAAGTGTTTGTACTAAATGTTTCTCTCGTTTCAGTATATTCACTGGTGACAATTGATGGGGTTATTGGAGGTTCTGTTCTCTTGCCTTGTGCTTCAAATAAACATGAGCACAACCTTCAAGACATCAATGTGTTTTGGAGATACAATGCCAGAATGAACGTGTTTACTATACAAAAAGGTAAAGGTTCAGTGGAGCATCAGGAACCAAAGTACAAGAACAAAACAGAAATGTTTCCTGAAGAGTTTTTGAAAGGAATCTTCTCCATCCAACTCAACAATCTAGTCCACACTGATGCCGGAGAATATGATTGTTACATTGCACATTCAAGAGAACATGTGAAAGTCTGGTTGCTTATTAATGGTAGGTGGCCACGTTATTATGACTGTTTATGGTCAAAAACTTTTTTTTTAAATTGTATTGTAAATGACTGGCATAACTATAGCACTGGTTAGTGCTTTAAAACTACCTATTGTAAACGAAGTATTTTACACAAACTTATGTTGAAAGATAGATCTATTCTATATGCAGAACTGCCAGAATGTGTTTGCATTTAATGTTTTCTCTCATTTTAGTGTATTCAGAGGTCACAGTTGACGGGGTTATTGGAAGTTCTGTTTTCTTACCATGTGCTTCAAATATAAATGAGTACAAACTTCAAGACGTTAATGTTCATTGGAGATACAATGCCAGCATGCATGTCTATGATATACTTAATGGTAAAGGTTCAGTAGAGCATCAGGAACCAAGGTTCAAGAACAAAACAGAAATTTTTCCTGGTGGGTTTGTAAGAGGAATCTTCTCCATCCAACTCAACAAACTTGAACACACTGATGCCGGAGAATACGAATGCTACATCGTACAGTCAGGAGAACACATGAATGTCCAGCTGCTTATTAATGGTGAGTAAAAACAAGGGCTGGGATGATACACTTATCTCCCGACTCAATACTATCCCGATACTTGTGTGCCGATTCAATATATGTTGCGATAAATGATGTTTTATTAACAGAGTTCGGGAGGAACCTAAGCATATAATCACCCCGCTGGTCTATCAGCAGCAATCATATATAGCTCGAGCATGTGACCTCATCACAATCATCTCGGCTGGTACAACATCAGCAATCACAGCATTTACCCTATCAGCTTAAGCAAGCTCCATCATAAATAGACAAGCAGTCTTACCTGATGCTTCTCGCACGTTCAACATCCCTCCTCCACCCCAGCTCCTCTCAATTTTGCCTCTTCAGGAAATGTAAATTTAGAAAAACAAGCAGATTATCCAGAACCACATTTACAGCAGAAGACAGCAACTAGTGTGTAAAAGCTGTGTAGTGTATAAAAGTCACTCCTTTTCAAAGTGTTTGACGCGCATGTTTGACTGATCACCAGAACGATTTTAGTTTTTAAAGGCACAACTTGAAAATATATTTGGGGACACAATATGTCAGTATATTACACAAAGAAGCTGTTAGACTTGATTATAAAGTCCTGGAAAGGAACATTAGGGCATGGGGTGATTGCTACAGACCGTAACACACTGTTACTGTCACTGTTTTCTGCTTAAAATGTGATGAAGCAAAATAAGACCTCTTTAAAATCTAAATACAGTGAATGATTCTCTGAATGTTTTAAGGTCACTGATTAGTTACTCTCATCTCACTACAGTGATGTTTTTCTTAACTTTTTTGTTGCAGAATCAACGGAAGCAAAAGACGCAGGAGGAGGAGATAAATCCGAAGAAACGAACATAGTGCTTATATCAATTACTGTGGTTTGCGTATTTGTGCTGGTGATGTTAAGCATTTTTGTCTTTGTGTACAAATGTGTTTATAAACCATCTAGATCACAGGAGTCTAATCCTGCTCCTGAAGAGCTTGAACCTGTTAATCAAAATCATCACGATTAGTGTCTGTTCGCACTATGAGATCTAAAACTATACAGCTTAGCAGTGACTGAGATGCCACTATGGTTGCTCCTGCACCTGATTTGGTGGAAGTCAAACATTACCAATTTTTCTGGTATCCCTCTTCTAGCCCAACTTACTGCTGATCTAATAAGATTTGGGCAAATATGCAGCTATTTCGTCTGGATTTCTGTTACAGGAAAACTACTGGCAGATTTGTTGCACTTGAACATGCAAGAATGTTTTTTTATAATATACCTTAAAAATGTGTCATGTCTTTCTGACATCATGTAAACATCATGTGACAACACGTACGAAACTTGTAATTGTTTGCATGAGATTTTTTTTTGGTGATTCATTTCAATACCAATAGTTTATTACAAACAACATAAAAATACTTAACTATTTTATTTCCTGTATTTTTGTTTAAACTTTTTCAAGGATTAACATTTCAAAGTTTTGCTTTATGCAAATGTATCGTATACAAACTGATTCATGTGCATTCTTCAATCTAATCAACTGGTACAACAGGTTGCTGTTATTGTTTATGTATTTATTTTGTTTTCTACTTGAATGCTTGAAAAACGACTGCCTAACCTTGTTATACTGCAGTGGTTCCATAACTTTTTTACATAACTTATTATGAATTTACTACTTGTGTGTACTCTTTTTTTTTTTCAGTCAGTTGGTTTAGAATGTATTTTGTAATTGTTTGGTTATATTTTTGTCTGCCTTATATTCAGACCAGCTTTTTTAAGGAAACAGTTAGATTTTCAGAGGCGCAAAACAGTGAGACCAAAGATCTTTATTTTGTAAACCTGTTCTGTTTTTTAATGTGTTAATGTATGGTACAGTGAATATTGCATAAATGTGTACTAAGCTTTTTTGTCTAGCTTAACTTTTTCATAATAAAATATGTGACCTTTGCTCAAACAGTTTGTTTTGTTTTAGCCCCGTCTGTGGTCAATAGGAAAACACAATATTCAATAGTAATGCAGGATTCGTCTCTCTTTTAGATTTTCAATTCTGATTCATTCATAAATTAATATAATTAAAAAGTATAATAACATAAGTATAGGGATTTTTATTGGAAAGTGATGAATTTGATCAAATCATTATTAAAGTATTATAAGCTTCATTATTGTTATAAAAGGTAAATCAGCGATATTTCTTTCTTTTTTTGCAGAGGTTATAGAATAAGGTTGATGTCACCTGATGGTTAAAAATAACAGTTTTTTTAGTGAAAAAACCCATTTACCCTACTGGCTAGAACTGTAACCGCTACCACTGGCCACAGACTTCTTTGAAAGGAACCTGGTAGTAAGTCACAAGTTAACAATGGCACATTCTCTTTATGCTGCAATCTATGAAATTTTTTTTGGTTAAAAGCAGTGCTGAAGCACAACCTACATAAGGAGTAGGTAAACTAATTAATTCAGTACCTTTCATAATAAGTTTTAAATGAAAGCAATATTCAACATACCTGAAACAGAAGTGTTACACACTGGTGGTGGCAAATATATGGAATAAAGAACAGAATATGTCTTTACCATCAAATATAGCCTACTTGCTATCTTTGTGTCTCAGGTGTCCAAGGTGTGGAAAGACACACAGGATGTGCTTGCTTAGCACACGGAACTTCACTGCCATTTAACACAATGTATATTTGTTCTTGTCATATTTGCTCATCTTGTATATTTAAACTTCACACAATTGCCTCATGTTTCTGTCACCTTGTTGATCTCTGGACACATTAACACAGTTCAATGTATGAATCTGTGTGCCCTCACATCACTTGAAGATTGTTATGTATCAGATACAGACAGTTTCATACCAACAGAGCCAGATAAGAAGCCCCGATGGAACCCACACGCCACCTTAGCCCTCATGAGTTGATAAAGTAAAACTATGATGAAAAAACATAGTGACTTGAAGCTTATATGTGACAACCAATGGAACAGAAGTTTGTGGAGTTCTCATTATCGCTGCTGTCAGCAATATCAACCTGCAATATTCTATAGCAGTTCTGTTTTCTCTTTACTCTCCTATCTATTCCAAGTTGCTTCTAAAAATTAGTCAAAGATTTCCAAAGATGAGAAGAAATTTTCCTATATTTTGTCTCCATGAATAGAGTTAGAAAATGTGTCTGAGATTGTATGTTATAGTATATCCATGACAATCAATGGTGTCTGCGTGCATAGACAGACGTTGAACATTTTTGCAGATAGGCTGCAGTGACATTCATGCTATCAGATGCATTTTTGTTGTACCTGCTGTCTCGTGTTTTGACTAATTCTATGTTGCCGTACCTTGTTCTTTTAATCATAGCCTCCAATCTTGCTTTCATGTCATGTTTTGAATCACTCTTTCAAACATCTTAACTTTAGTGACTTAATTTATTTAAAATACTTAACCGCAACAGGGTTGTCAATTTAGTCAAGGCTACCTATACGTGTTTTGATTTGTTGTGTTGAAGGTCTTTTTCTGTATTCCACAAATTGTTTTAAAAGAAAATAAACAGAACAATCCAATAAATTAAACATCTTATGTTCACAGATAAAGCTTCTGAAATATACTCAGTTATTACTTTTTGATAAGGTTCTAAGCCTCCTCCTGTCACATTGCATGTTTTGCTTTTGATTTCCTGAACACTTCAGTCTGTTATGGGTAGTTTCGTCTTTAACATAAAACAGAGTATCAATAGATCCATAAAGTCATGAATTCTGTCGTGTAAAAAGGCCAGAGTAAGAATTAAAATATTAACAATGCAATCAAAATCACACTCTTAATTGTTTTAGAAATTTAAAAAATATATATATTTGTCACAGAGCTCACTGTGTCACCAACAACTGTGACCAGAGTTGTGTGTGATATCATATTATACTGCATTTTATATTATTTTACTTTATTATTTAATATATTTTATTTTAAAGGCCATTTTCATGTAAAAGAAAACATGTTATCCTGATTAAAACATGTCTGGTTTACTATACCTTTTTATATTTTTTTTATTTTCTTATAAAACTACTTTGAAAAATAAAAATAACATTGTATATATATATTAATTTGAATCTATTTGAATTTGATCATATTGAACTGGAGACTTTATGACAAATGTTGATTTAGTTTATTAAAGGAACCATTTGCTTTTCTCACAAAAATAAAATACCTTCCTCTTCATTCTTTAGACAAAATGTGACAGATAATAAATTACAAACCTTTTACTAAATCCTTCAGGAGTGATCTTCCTCCTTTGAAAAGTAATGAAGTGAAAATGAAAAAAGTCAAAAACTTGTGTAATTATCAACAAGTTCTGAGTTAGCAATATTAAAATATATGGTAATTTCGTTGCTGTTACTTGCCAAAACATTTCTCAGTCAGATAAACATGCAAAACATATCATTTATTTTGATTAAATTACCTTCTTTGTCACAATCCGTCTCTAACTGGTCTATAATCCGGTTTTAGAAAACTGTAAAGCTTGCCAGATAAGGAGGAGCCTATTTCTTGTTCTCATACATGTCAGCATGATTCATCAGGTGATAGTCACATGTTTTTGAGCTTGTCTAATCGTTTTATCAAACCACACTGTATATGCTTGGCTGACCATCATTGTTTTTTCCAGACTGATGAGTAGAATATTTCCATTTGAGTGGTTCCTCATAAGGGTTTTCTCTCGTTATCATATTTCAATTATAAAAATTACACTTATACACTTATTACATCAAACATGAGGCTCCAATAACAATAGACAGGGCTTTATGGTAGGCCTAAATGCTCGCATTTTACACAAATTTTGTTTTTTTTAAAAAAAGTCTTATTTTTTGGGAAAGACTCTTAACGTTAGTAACCGACCCTTACTTTCTAGGTCACTGCAGGTCGGAGAAATGGGCGACTCGAAAGGTTTTTCATGTGTCAAAGGTTCTCTTTCTTTCCAACTCAGTTGACCAATCAGCGTTAACCACACACATACATCATTTCTTTTAAACATGAAGATCGCAATAAGGTGTGTAATATAAAGGTTTCAAATTGTGAATTGTGAACTTATTAAACGCCAGTGCAGTTGTAAGTGTTATTATTTTAGAGACATTTTGCCAACTTTTAAATAATAATTGCAATTCACATTTTATAGTGACACTCATCAGCTGTTCCTTAAATTTCAGTTATTTCTAAATAGTTCAAATCCGATATGTGCATCCCTTGTAACTTCATTTTACATTTACAATAAAACAAAATATGGCATTAACACCTGCTTCTTTTCGTTTTCATTTTACATAAGGTTAATGTAATGTGATTTTTAATCAAATACAAAACCCATTTTTTTGTTAAGTAGAAGAAGTACTTTGTACAATAGGGAAGAGCAACTAGGTCAAAAGTACAGGCAGTTCCCCGAGAACTAATGAATACATGCAGCCAGGCTGTGTATAGTTATGAAACTCTGACTGACCTCAGTCAAAATGATTATTCTCTAAACTAATAGATTCAACAGACCAAACCAAAACAGGCTAATAATCCTAATAACACTTAAGTGATATTAGAGGCAGTGGTCAATATAATGTGTATTTGCTGCAATCAAGCTGTTCTGGCGGCGCTAACAGCCCGGTGATCACGGAGAACTCACATTAGATTGGGCTTTAGCGGTAGGCCAATAGGAGATGTTGAATAGGCAGCTTTCGTGTCCAATTGAAAAGACTTTTCAGCACTCCCCTAACTTTCGGCGCCCCCAGTTATCCGATCTGCAGATACCCCTTGTCTCCTTAATTTAGCCATCTGATCGCTAGGTGGCGATAGTGACACCAAAGCACGTATTAACTCTATTTATGATGCTTTCACTCAGATTTACACATATGGATACAAAAACCCTGAAACAGAGTGAACGAGTTCGGCATTTTATGTCCCAGAAAGTAAAAATGGGAGGAAAGCCAGATTAACATATGCAGTATCAGTATATGCAACAGAACTTGTAGCCATTCAGATGGCTCTAGAATGGGTGGAGGAGATGATGCCAAATTCTGAAAGTAAAGTTTTAATTTGTTCAGATTCATTGGCATCTCTGATAAGCCTGCAAACCTTTCAATCATGTAGAAGTGATCTACTTATAGGAATATTAACTATATTATTCAGATTAAGACAGCTGGGAGCTTTAGTGCAGTTTATATGGGTGACAGCACATGTAGGGATACCTGGAAACAGCGGATAAAATGGACAAAGCTCTTGAAGCAGAAATGTTAACATTGCAATCGCCCTCAGCAGGTCTGAAAGGAAATCACTAAGCCGTCAAGTATATGAAAGTGTATGGCTATATCTAATGTAATACTGTGATGTAGTATGATACTGGGAGTCTTGTAAATAAGGAAGACATTTCTACAGAAATCATAGTAGTATAACATGTGGTACAAGGATCAACATTTCAAAAGGAAAGATTTTTCCCTCATCACAAGACTAAGAATGGTTCACACTAATCTCAATGCTACATTACATATTATGACAGCACTTAAAATTATTTACATTTAACTCTATTTATGATGTAGAAATGTTTAGTTAGGAATAGACGCAGTATAATGAGGGGCAATTGTTTGGGAGCTACACGATAAACTGCTGAGAGCTGAAAGACATTAAAACTGAAGCTGTGATAGCGTCATTTTTCTATAGGTAAATGTGGCTCAGCTGACTCACGTGACCCGCCAGAACTAACGCTATTCGCTTGTTTTTTTAGTTATCGTCCATAGTGTGAATGAGTCTTAAGAACAGTACATTTTCCTCCGTTTAATTCAGGGAAAACTCAAAAGTAATTTCTTATCGAGACGAAAACATCAGACTAACCTTCTAACATAACATTTCTTTATTAGATTTCAAACCCTCTGTCCCCAACTGATCACATGATCCGTGAGAAAGACTCTGATGTAAACACCATTAAAGGAAATCAAGCCGTGAGCAGTGACTACGCCCTCACCGGATATGAACGTGGTCACCTGAACCCAAACAGCTTCCAATGCGGCGAAGGCCGTACTGCGACATTTACGCTGACCAACGCGGCACCAATGGATCCGTGTTTTAACCGTATCCACTGGAGGAACTGGGAGACCACTCTAAAGAGTTTTATAATTGGCAAACTTACCCTGGATGGTGGTTCTGCAACTGCCTACATTGTCACAGGTACAGTACCCAACGAAAACATACGTATACCACAAAAGGAAACTCCTTTGGACTCGGACAGGGTCACGGTTGCCCTCTCACATCTGGACAGTTGTCTGTTATAAACACAGCTTACCTAAGAAGTCTTTCTCTTTTGGCTATAAAGGACAAAACCAGCCAGGGCATGGCGTGAGCCTGATGACTCTCTCTACACTTGAACGACGTCTTCGTGGGCTGTCAAATATGTGTCGGTCACTTAGAATTTTTGAGGGTTATTGTTATGAGTACAATCTAGATGAGGATGAAGTTGAAGATGTGTTTGAGAAACTATTAGATCCTTTCTTGAACGTTGAGATGAACTCGGTCACGGAAAACACATTCAATGCAATAACAAAAGCCACCAAAAGAAAAGTTGCATATGGAAAGAGATTCACGGTGACTGAGCTGACAGCAAAATTAGGCTTTGATAGTTTGAGTGATTATTTCGACGTGAGAAAAAAGCTAAAGATTTTTTCCAAAAGTAATTGACTTATTACTAAAGTAAGAAAGTGGATGACCCCACGTTGTAACAGACCTAAGAAAAAGGGACACATCTGAGGGATCAGATTCTATCGAGTGCCAGTTGTTTCCAGATATACGGGAGGATGCAGCTGATGGACCTCCCTGCTCAAGTCCCTTTTACTCTAGCGAAGGCTATCTATGTTACTCAGAAGGTAAAACAAAACCTAGCTGCTCGTCTCTCTGTGTTTACAAGGAACAATTCAACGGCTACAGGTGCTACTCAGACCAGAAGATGATAGAGTGCTCCCCGCCATACTCCCTCATCACGGCTAAAGGAGAGAGGTGCTTGAGCGATCACCCGTGCGCCACGTACGGCTACGACAATTACTGGTGTCGGACTGGGCATGGTTACACTAAAGATGACTGGGATTACTGCAGCCCTCCGCTGTGGAGGAGTAAGGCTAAAAATGGGAAGTACTGCCGCAGTGACCGTGGCTGTGCCAAATACGGTGAAAGCCAGCCGTGGTGCTACACGGACGATGGCAAGAAAAACCAGTGCTGCACTTCTGATGACTGTCACTCAGCTGTGAATGACAAAACATGCAAGCCTGATCACCCCTGTGGATACCATAATGAAAAATACCTGTGGTGCTATACTACCAATGGAAAGTGGGATTATTGTTGCACAGTATGTGCATGATAGTTGGTTTACAATGTATCGACCATTTATTACTAATAAGGACTTTGTAGAATTGATAATGTACAAGAGGAAAACCCTTACTAACCTAGAATCTTATTAATATAAAAAAATACTCTGATATGTGCTTCTGAAATTAACCGCAGTTTATGACAGTTTCACTGTGACAGTTCCAGTTCCTTTTTTTCACTTGTCTGTCTAACACTACCGTCACGGTCGATCTGTAGTCATTGAGAGGCTAGTCAGCCTGAAAAGGATGATGAGAAGAAAAGCCCTTTGAATAACTATCCACCATATTTTTTAACGCTAAGGTAAACAATGTGATGTAGTACTTACTTTTTGCCTTAGACTTCTGTTTTAGTAGCCGGCCAATGGAAAACAAAGGAAGTGGTGTCGCGGCAGCATGCTCAAAACTCCATTAAAACGGCTCTGGTGAATATCTTTTTACAAACGCGATGTATTACAAGGTGGGAGGATGAAGTGGCCTGTTAATGTATCCTCAAAAACATACCACAACCGCACAGAGAAGAACAAGAGCTGGGGAGTAGTCGCGTCGGTTTTAAATTAAGCGGCTCGCCTAAAGCACAGTCATAACTTCAGCCCTAGCAAAAAAGCATCATAGCATCAGCTGCTTAAAATACGTCTCCGCGGCTTTGGACTGACAGACAGAGAATCATTCAGAGCGCGACAAAGACACAGCATTCCTGGATTGAATGTTACACACCTTCCTACAGTTTTGCTACAGTAACATATAAATCCCTTGCTTTTAAATTGCTACCGAAACATCTGCTTTTCACCGCGGATAAGCCGGAGTACAGCTAAACCGGTACAGTTACACACTCTAGACCAGTTGCATAGCCGCTGCATTTCCTTCATCTATCGTGGAAATACACTTTTATCATAAAGGACAAATAGATCACGTGAAATTAACTGCGATGTCCCTTTGTTTACTTGTGTTTCCCAGTGAGATGACGTAGGAGGCGTCCTCTGGTATGATAATCTTAATATTATCCTGTATTTGGGTGTCTTAAAATAAATGTCTTCTGTTGTGCAATTATGAAATAAAAAAACTTCCAATTAAACTTTCTAAATCAGTTTTTTGCACTTGTTACCTTTTGTCGTATTTATAAACACAACTTTACCTCCAACGTTTTCTTCTCTGGACATTGAACATTTCACATTCATAAATGCAAGTTTACAAAGGGGAAACCTATTTTTGTAGTGCTTGAAAAAGAGATTCAAATGTAGATTTTACATAAGCGAATCTGGCAAGATTCTCCTTATGTGTGAGCTGCAACCAGAATTTAAAATCTGTCAGAATTTTTGAACTCCTGTAGTCTGAGCCAGGCTTTAGGCAAAGTCTGATCTTCTGTAATCTGTAATTTGGAGACCTAACCTACCAGAGCTACATTGAAGGATCTCAGTGGGATATGATTTAACCCGTTAAAAATGATGTAAGCAAATAATTCCCTTCATGTTTACAAGTATCTCTGTAACTAACTATCATTTGTGGTATCATTTGAAAGTTTAGAGTCTCTAGTTTCTGGAGAAGTGCAGCATTTAAATATATACCATTAAAATAACTTACTTAGGCTGAAATGTATCATATGTCCATGTCAAAGCTCCTTTAAGATCATGTATGTTTATGATCATTAAATTTTTTCATAACGCTCAAATATGTCCAACATGTTCAAGTTATATATGAAGAGCTCTTTTCCAAAACGCATTAAACGCCAAATAAAAAAAAAATGAGTTTGTCATGCCATTTTGCTGTGTAACCTATTCACTCCTCTATCAATGTTTCATGCCAAATCGCTATATTTCGTTGTTTAAATTGTACTGCAAGATGCAGTTTCATTCCAAAACGCTATAAGTCCCGAACCTGTTTTTTAGTTTAAATGCGATATGTCCTCTCGACCAATCAAAATTCGCTCTATAGTGGAATTTGTTTGCATGTTATTTTTAAATTACTTGTTGTATGTGGTGGAAAATATTGAAACATGAAATTGAAAATATTTATTTTATTCTACTTTTTAGTTTGTTACTATTTATTTTATTTGGCTGTTATTTTTTTCATCCATTCACATTTATTTGATTTATATTAATTTATAGTGTGAGTCCCTGATGTCATATGTTGCATAATCTCTTGTTTGCTTGATTTTAAAAAGAACCAACATTTTTTTGCGTTTAAAAAAAACTTTGAATTTATAATCGATGATATTGTTGTTTCATTTAAAAATAATTTTTTAACATGTTCAGGCCGAGCCAACAGACCACTTTAACAGGATAAATTGAATATTAACAAAATGTATGAGTCTAGGTAAAAAAAACGTAATTTTCATGAAAACTATTAAAATAGATTTATAGCGTTTTGGAAAAGAGCTCTTCATATCAAATGAAAGCTCTTATGATAAAGAATATAGATCTCCAGTTGGATTTATAGATATTTTACCACAGATCAAATGCAAGTCGAATGAATTACGATGTATGAAGATGTAAGCTCAGACTCAATTGTCAAGAACAATTGTCTGCAGGTTCCTGAGCCCCTCAGGCTCAGAGTGATAAACATTCAAATGCAGACTTTATAAAAAGCAGTGTTTTATGAATTTATTTTCCTCCTTACAGCTTCCGTGACTGATGGCAAGTCAGTTTTTGAGTTGAGTAGCCGCTTTTAAAACTTGATTAATAAATGTCCAACTTGTCATTTCTTGTTCATTAATTGTTAATCGCTACAGGTGCATTTTGCTGAGTTTATCTTTAAAAAGTTGAAGATAAATTAAAGGGTTTAACAAATTCTTTATAATACTAGGACACAACCTGGGTCATTTGCCTAAGTATACACAGTTGTTCATGTATCACACGCGATGAGCCATCATCATAAATGGCATTGGAAACAGTTTATCAGATTACGGTGCTGGCTCCTTCAATCGGTCTACATTTTTAAACAGTATGTGTACATAAATTATACTCTGATCTTTTAACCTTTAATTCTACGATGCAAAGACTCATGACATTACTTAACACGTCATTGTGCATCTTGAAAGTTTGTTGGACATGCTTATCATGTTTTGTCTTATTTGCCTTAATTTGTTTTCAGATGGTTCTGGCTCCTCCCCATTGCATTCAATTGGTCTCCAGGCAAAAAAAACAGGTTCAGTAAGATCTTCAGTACAGATGGAGAGGAGAAGTTGTCACTTTGAGAGGGAACTGTCTTGATTGTGGCAGAAGCAAAATGTAAGTTTCCACAATATAATCCTTATGCTTTCCATCTTAAGTTGATTTTCTTGATTGTCTTTTAATTTTCTCTTCCTTATTCTAAAGGGTCAGGAGACTTTTAAAGGATGTTCTGGAGGTTCTGCATTTTTGTCTTTCGCTTTTGTTAAGACAAACATGACAAGAGTACGATTAAAAGTATTTCACCTGGCAACCAGGACTTAATTCAACCGAATAAAAACACCTTAAACAGGAGCTATGTGAATCAAAGGGGTAAAAGAGTTAAAATGAAGAGGAACAAGGTATTTTATCTTCACTATCTAAGAAAAAGCAAGCTTTTTTAAAAGGTAAACTATCATCTCAAAAGTTTTAAGTATCTTCCTAAAAAAAGTTTGTATACTTGTGTAGTGGTATTGGTATGGTCAAACTTTAAAATGTTCTTCTCACAACATTTTGAAGTAATAATATTATAATTATTCTTATTAAGTTGTGAGAAAAAAATTGTTAAAATGACTTTTGAAGCTCAAAGTTCTTTTAGTAAAAACAATGGAAAATCAAAACGTTCATGGAATAGATCAAATTGTACATCAATACTTTAAGCATTGAAAATGATGACGTGTAACGTGCATACGTGTTATGTCATCACGCTCTTTTGCGCTAACACATGGTTGATAGCGGAGTGCTTTTTTTACCATCAATAATGAAAAAAATAAAAAAATTTGGTTTAAATCGTCCAGTTGCTTCTTTTGGGTGGATTTCATTCTAAATTAAACCAACATGGGCAACAGGTATGTATAGCATTGATGTATTTCAATAGAAATTAAACAGGCTTCGAAATGGACAATGCCATGTGGTCATTGTAGCCCTGTCGGGAAAACTGGAGTTTATTTTTTACAAAATAGGCATTATTTAGTTTTTATAAGTGTGAATGTCGGAGTGAATTCAATACAAATCATTTGTTACACCACTTTTAGAAAAGATGAATTGGTCTGGAAACTTTAAATGTTTGTTTGGTTATTTCTTGTTAGCATTAGCTACTGTAGGCCATGAGAATGACATTTGGGACTTGTTTTTGTTGTCTTAGTTTCTTAGTATATACTGTTATTTGCCAGTAAACACCAACAACATTTAAATTTAGGTAACATGAATAAACAATGAATATTTCTACATCATTCGTTAATTCTGGTTCATGATACGTTATGCATGTTTAAAATCAAATCTTGTTCTGAAACAATGAACAACAATATTTGTATTATATTCATGAATTATGTTGCTTGTTGTTCATGTTTGTTACTGCATTAAGTAATGTTAATGAATGAGTCCTTGTTGTAAATTGTTAAACTTTTGAGTGTTAATAACTCTTGGTTTTTGAATGGGGTGTTACCATTAAATCAGTGGTCCACTGATTTGGACACAGATTTGATGGGTCAGGTCTAGCTGGGAGCCGAAGGAATACTCTGACATTCAGACAAAAGAGCATCAGTGAAATCAGACATTGATGTTAGGTGATGATGGTTTGGCTCTCGGCTGTATGAAGGCCACTCTTTTTTTACACCAAATTTATTGATGATTTCTATATAGACCTTACTTTGTGCACATGGAACAATGTTGGGTTGGGCATTTTACACTAAAATGGTCTATTTCTCAAAATGGGGAAATACAATCAACTCAACTCAACTCAACTTTATTTATATAGCGCTTTTTACAATTTTAATTGTTACAAAGCAGCTGTACATGAGACACATTGAATACAAGTAAAAAAACTAAAGGCATATACCTGTAAAAACAAGAAAAAGGTGAAAACAACAAAGACAGACATACAAATGCTCCACACACACAATATGCAAACATACATACACACACACATTGACATAGACGCACACACACACAGTGAAAGCACACATTGGCGATAAAGGAGAAAGAATCACAGGTCAAATATTAAACGGACTATAAATTCTTATATGCAATATTAATTATGTCTAATTTCTGAATTCTAAAGCAGCCCCCCCGGCCAGGCAGATAGTGCAAAACAACATGCAAACGGTGGTGAGGAACCCAAAACTCCCATCGAGAAAAAAAACCTCAGGAGAACCCAGGCCCAACCAGGGGATTCCAGTTCCCCTCTGGCAAAAGCTGCTGCCTCTGCACAAGCTCAACAGTGCTTGCACAACAAGGCTAAATAAAAATAAAAAATGATAGATTTAAGATTATCATTAACAATCTAATAACATTTGAAATAGGAATAACATTTGATAGGAAAATCAAAGTTGTCGCGTCCTTTATCCAGCTCTATCCTCTTAGCTCTTGTCAGGTCACCGCTTCCCATTCTCAGCTCTGCCATCAGGTCTGGGCATGAACTGCATCCTGCGGTAACCTTGGAACAAAGAGACAAGACTGGCTGAGAGTAGAGTACTGTTCTGCACTCTTTGATGCAACAAGTACATCATTTGTTGTTGAAAATCACTAGGTTGTTGATGTTCTTTTATGGCTTTTGTTTCTACAGACGGTACATCATCTGTGTACTTCTGACATTAATTGGAGGTGAGCAATAAACAGACACAAATTGTACAACTAATGCCACAAATACAATGACAAACTGTGTTTGCACTTGTTTGCATGTTTTCCAGTTTCCCAGATGTTAAAAGTTAGGGGTGTTATCGGAGAATATGTGATCTTGAATTGTTCTTTCACAAACAACAATTCTGAAGAGATTGAGGTACACTGGAGAGATGGTAATGGCAAGACTGTGTATGACATTATCAATGGATCTGGAAAAGCTGGTTCAGAGTACCAGGGAAGAGCTACAAGTTTCAGGGAAGAGTATCAGAATGGAAACTACTCCATTAAAATCAAACCTCTTCGAGAATGTGATGCAGGGACATATCAGTGTCTTATCACATGCATCTCAAGACAACATTCTGAAAGTGCAGAGCTTTATTTTTTTAAGGGTGAGTAAAATCTAAACAAAGTACTAGTATTTAAAGAGGACACATATCTTATTGTTTAGAATTGTGATTTTGCTAATGATTGATAAAATGTTTAATCTTTTTCCATTTGTTGTTTAAACAGAGAATAGGAGAAAAGGATCCAATTGAATCAAAAGGGATCTCTTCGGCAAATAAGCCTTATGCTGTTCTGTTTATGTGCTTATTTTCAGATTGTTTTATATGCTAAAGTTGTATTTGAAATACTGAAAAATTGGTCAACATATACTGTTAAATGCAGCGTTAGAAGCTATTAATGCAAGATGAAGGGCAATGGGTGGTATTGAAATGACACTGTTATCATGTTATGTGCACCTGAATATACTTGATAGGATTTCTTAAAGGAACAGTCAGTAAAATAAAGTGGCATTTAGCGGTTTGGTTGTAAATTGCCTTAAGTAGGGTCTCTGTAGGTCGGATAAATGGGAATGTTGAAAGGTTTGCATTATCAAAGTTGCTCTTTCTTTCAAACTTAGTTGAATAATCAGTGTTAACCACACACATACAACAATTCTTTTAAACAGGAAGAGTGCAATAAGATGTGTAATGCAAAGGTTTCCAATTGTGAATTTGTGATCATTAGCCCTTAAAAGGAAATAACATTTTATCAAACAAATCTGTGTCTTTGATTAATTGCTTACTAATAAATTACAGATCGTAGGCCTAAGTAAATAGCTCTTACTCATCTAGAAGCAGCTGTCTCTCAGTTTCTGTCTTTCTGGATGTTTTTGTTTACATATAATAAATCATACTAAATAAGTTGTACTAAAATTGTAGAAATCCCTTTTACAGTATATGTTGTTATTCTATCAGGACACCAAGAAAAGTAAATGATTGATGATGAACTTATTCAACGCTAGTGGAGTTATTTTAGAGACATTTTACCACCTTTAAATAATAATTGTAATTCACATTTGATTGTGACACTGATCAGCTGTTCCCTAAATTTCAGTTATTTATAAATAGTTCAAATCCAATATGTGCATCCCCTGTACATTCATTTTACATTTACAATAAAACCCCAAATGAAATGATTTGATGTGTATTTGCTCCCATCAAGGTGTTCTTGGCGGCACTAACTGCCCAGTGATCACAGAGAACTCACATTCGCGTCGAGGCCAATTTTAAAATCGGCACTAGTCACTTTATAAATCAACTACAGATTATAGGTTTCATATTTAAAATCTGCGGTAGAAAAACACCACAATGGAAAAGTCGCTTTAGAAGTAGGCCAATAGGTGATGTTGAACAGGCAGCTTTCGTGTCCAATTGAAAAGACCTTTCGGCACTCCCCTAACTTTCGACACTCCCCGATCTGCAGATACCCCTTGTCTCCTTACCTTAGCAATCTGATCGCTAGGTGACGATAGTGACACCAAAATAACCTGTTTGGGTCATTATTAATAGAGTAAGTGTGTCTCAGACAAGGCATGTTTTTTATGTTGCACATTTCATACACAAGGGCAATTCAAAGTGCTTTACATAAAATGATTGACAAAGAGAAATAAGACGTATCTTTAAAATGATAATTATTTATTCATAATTAATTAAGATCACAAATTAGATTTAAAGAAAGAATAAAACAGCAATAAAATGTATTAAAAATTTGAGAAAAAGAGAAGAACAATAGAAAATTGAATTTTAGAAATAGGAGTGCAGTTGATGTAAACAAGCAGTACTGAGGTTGTAAATGCACAGCTAAACACTACTGATTATAAAAACGTTTAAAAAAAGAAAAGCTTTGATATTTTCATGCCTTAATTTGTTTGAGGACTCTTTTTAAAGATATAAAAAATAAAACCGTGCCATTTTAAACGTGAACCCAGGGGCGATTCTAGGATTTTCATTTTAGGGGGGCTGAGCCCCCAATAAGGGTATGATTAAAAAATAGGGGTTGAATACTACTAACCTTATTGCTATCTACTATTTCATTGTATTCCCTGTATTTCATATTTGGGAGTAGGAGTACTGACTGAGCCATATACAACACTGTAAAAAAAATTGAAACATTTAGATGTGACCAGTCACTAGAAAATTTGAGTTGGGAATGTAGATTTTTTTTACAATGAAGACTTCCTGATTCATTATTCACTGTACAAACACAAGTTAACACGTTTCATTTAAAGTAACAACATGAATTATCAATTTGCCACTTCTATAAATCAATTACTTAAAATAAAACACAAATCCCTTTACTCTACTCTTACTCTAATGTATCATGATACACTAATGATTCATTATTACTTAATACAAATTTTTTTTAATAAAACAAAACAAAATAACTCCACATGATGTTTCTCTCTATGTGCCATTTGTTGCTTTCAGACAATGATGCGTGTATTTAAACATTTCTGTGCATGGCTGCATAATGTAATGCCGAGATACACCTTAATATGTTTTAAATTTTAAAAAGAAAATTAAAATAAATCATGATCGTTTCCTAAAGTATGTTTTCATGGGTGTTAATCGCTTAATTTTTGTTGGAAGAAAAAACAACTATCAAACTGTGATAAGGGCTGAAGGTGAACTCAGCGAGGACGTACAGGTATTGGATAAGAAACCAAACCGTATATTGGTCCAGTAACATTATGTAAACTGCAATTAAAAGAACTGCACCGATGCAGACGTCATATCATATCAATCTATCAATAAATGCACACACACCTTGTACTCTTTGATGTTCGCTCCACTCGGCGCCCCTGCGGATTGAATACGCTAAAGCCCCCCTAAAAAGGGCCTAGTGACGCCCCTGCGTGAACCCATATCTCAAACTAACGTTTCTTGATGACATCCTCTGTGACTATGACTAAGACAGCACTGTTATAAAAATAAATCTGCTCAATCACTTAGTGACATTGAAATCAAATATATGTTTGCGTATACAGAAGTAAGCAAAAAGGCACAGAGGACGTCTATGGGATTCCTTTTGTGCCAATAAAAACGAACGCGAAAATAAAATAAAATAATAAACAACACGAAAGAAGAAATACACTTTGAAAACGAAAAAAATGAACTCCAATTGCAAACTTTTAAAATACTTTCAAACAAACTGCATTCATCATCAAATGTTTTCTAAATATCCTTTTCGAAAATCATTCTTTATGAATACGATGACCGAGATTTCGTTTGCGCTTCATTATTTTTCGTTTACACTAAAAAAGTTACGTTCGAACTTCTGGCACAAACCTCTCGCGCGGGCGGGAGTTAACAGTGCTTTACTCTTCATTGGCTAGTCAGATTTTGATCGACAGGTCCGTGACCTGGAAGTGGAAGAAGTCTCAGTGGCATCGCGCAACTTTAGAAAGCGATCTGGAGGTGGACGGTGAAGTTACTTGTGATTAGTTACCTTTGTTATTAAACGTTTTTTTTGCTACAGTTTGGATTGAAATGTACGGAGCCCGGCTAGTCTTTTTGCATAACCTTACATTTTTAGAAACATCTACTATTCATTTACATTCTTAACAAGGAGTGCTGTTATTTTCCTCAAATGCGCTCAATTATGTAAATGGCTAAAAGGAACCAGTGTTTAAATACATTGTACAGAATAATGTCTAACTCTCTCTTTCTCTCTCTCTGTTTACCCTTATGTGTCAAAACTGTTGAGCGCAGATTGTTTATTCCTTATCATATGGTATGGACTGATTTGATTTAATTCAATATTACTTTGACTTGTCAACCTTATAAAGAGATCCTTTATATTTTAAGTGTCAAACACAGGATAACTATTTTTCCAAAGACACTCCTTAAAAAAATCCTGAGTAGAAATGGACTATTTGGATTTATTGACAATACAAAAACAGCACAATTATGGATATCCAGCGATACTTACGACGTGGAGATGCTGACCCTCTTGCTGGAGAGAGGAGCTTCATCTATGGCAAAAGCAGTCTCCAAATTTAGGGATATATGACAGAAGTCATTCATCTGATGTTTAAATGTCCCAAAATAATCTGAAAAGTTTTCTGTATAACAGGAATACAGACCCTCATGTCATTTAATTTCTGTTGAACAAGAAATATACAGTATATTTTGAGAAATGTGTGGTGTCCATTACATGGAAGGCTACTATTACAACTAAAACTAATAATAATCATATTGATAATTCGAATTACTATTACACAATAAGGGCAATGTATTCTGGTTATCAACACTCTTCAAAATTAATTTTGTGTTCTGCAGAAGGAGGTCACATAAGTTTGAAACAATCTACATGTTTGTTTTGATTTTATGACCAACATAATTTCACTTCGATTCATGCTGTCCTTCGTTAGGGATATTTTCATGTCAATCATATTGTCTGGCACAAAAGTATTTGTATGCTTTAATAAGATTCCCTGTGCCTCAGTGGTAAGAACATGGCGATTGGTTCGATCCAGTATATTGCACGAAGTCAGAAACAAATGTTTAATATAATGCAATGTTCGTCGCTTTCAAAGCATCAAAAATACTTAAATTATGTAAATGTTCCGTTTGAATTCTCTTATGTGTCGAGACAAAAACATGATCTTTCTGTATGTTTCCTCACTGGTAACCTACTCCCTTGCGAAGCTTATAGTTTTTTGTAATAAAAGTAATCACCTGTTTTTGGGTATTGATTATTGGCAAACCCATGGATTTTACTACGGTAACCATGTTCTAAACAGTAGTGAAATAAGGGCTATGCTTCATGCAACATTTTAATAAATCCATGATTCTACTTTTTATCGAGAATAAATTTAAATGTTTTACGACATAACCTGGTACATTGCTCGTATTTTACTGGGGTTTACCTTCTCCCCTCGAAAAGCTGACAGTCACGTCATCCAACTCATTTTTAAGAAAATTGAGGAAATTCTCAATTTTGTAAAATATTGTTAAACACACAATGTTGCGTGTTCTGTTCCTTACTTTAGGCGCCAGTTTTCCAAAATGAGGGAGGGGCCACAAATCCGTGGGTAAAGTTTGCAAAACCGTGCGCCCGGATTGAGAAAGCGTGGGTACAGATTATGAATTTGTGGGTACAGATTTCAAAAACGGAGGGGACGGATTGTATACTGTGGGAACCGTTTTAGAATCTGTGCGTACGGATTTTTAAACCTTGGAAACGAATAACAAAACTGTGGCCACGGATTAGCAGGTCTTGTTTTTTCTTTCTCCGACGTGTGACAGGCCGGGCTCCGTACATTTCAATCTAAACTGTTATAAACGTTTTATAACAAAGGTAACTAATCACAAGTAACTTCACCGTCCACCTCCAGATCGCTTTCTAAAGTTGCGCGATGCCACTTAGACTTCTTCCACTTCCAGGTCACGGACCTGTCGATCAAAATCTGACTAGCCAATGAGAGTAAAGCACTGTTAACTCCCGCCCACGCGAGAGGTTTGTGCCAGAAGTTCGAACGTAACTTTTTTCAGTGTAAACGAAAAATAATGAAGCGCAAACGAAATCTCGGTCGTCGTATTCATAAAGAATGATTTTCGAAAAGGATATTTAGAAAACATTTGATGATGAATGCAGTTTGTTTGAAAGTATGTTAAGTTTGCAATTGGAGTTCATTTTTTTCGTTTTCAAAGTGTATTTCTTCTTTCGTGTTGTTTATTTTTTTATTTCGCGTTCGTTTTTATTGGCACAAAGGAATCCCATAGACGTCAAGCTGCGCATGCACACTTATATATGCATGACGTCGAAATGCATGACGTCACCACGTTACAGTCTGCAGCGGGGACTATACTTGTATGATCTTTTCCACCTTATTTTTTGGCGAAAACATGTGCTCTGTCATGTACAAATTTCGACTGACTTCCCCACTGTGCATGTAACGTTGCTGGTACGTCTGTGCTTTTATGGTTGCGCGTCGAAGACCCGTCAACTCCGAGAGAAAATACGAAGTAACGTTTAATGAATAAATCTTTATATCATATATCAGGCCACATCATCCTCCCACTGTGTGAACGATATTTATCAGCTGTTTTTACACACTTACATTCTTCAACTTCTCTTAGTCAATGGCGCATTGCAAACAACTTTTAGGTGCATAAAGGTGCATGTGTGACTTCATGTCATTTCAAGATTAATCATGTTCTGCTCATTAGCCCTGTATCATTAAGGAATTTAACTAATGCTTCCCTGGTTATCCTTATCTCCCTCTCCGTCTGTAACTAGTATCCCCATCAGACTCCACTCCGGCTCTTCCTACTGAACCCTATCTTGAAACACCCGTCCTTCACCTCCTATGTTACACAGTGTAATATGACATGCTAAGCATTTTCTTTAACCCCACACTTATCACAATTCTCACTGTTCCTTTTCTCCATTATAAATAAGGTGCTCTTCAGTCCTGTGTGATCCACTCTCAGTCTTGTTATTAGTATTTCTTCCCGCTTATTCCTTTCTCTTTCATTTTGAATGCTAACAGACTTTTGTATTTTATAATATCTGACTCCCACTATTTCTGCCATATTTCAATACCTTTCTAACTACTGCTTTTCCAAGTGGATTGGAACTGAAATTTATTTTTGTAATGGCCCTTTATTTATCTGCACTTTCATTCCCTTTCACTCCCTCATGTGCTGGCACCCAGCAAAACTGAACATCTATACCAGCCCTGTGTAATCTTAACAAACTGTGAGTTCTATCAGAAAATCTTTGCATAATATCCCCCCATCAGGTCTGATCTCTTTAACCCACTGTGAGACAATGATGACCGCCACAATTTCTGCTGTATATACTGATAACTGATCAGATAATCTTTCATTTTACATTCTGGGATATATATTCCAATTTCCACACATTCCTGTTTGTTCTTGGATCCATCTGTATACATGTTGAGATGAGCATTTATCTAAGAAAAAAATATTATAATTGTTTTAACTACAATTATTCGACTTATACGATTAATTCCGTTTTTGCGTTTAGTTTCTAAATGCTTTATGTGTGTTTTCCTTGTATATTTACTATCAAACCATAAACTCAGGTACTTTAATTCAATTACTTTCTCCACTGGCTGCTGATGTAATGTTAGCTTGTCAACATGACACTCGATTCTCTATTTACACGGGAGAATGTGCAAGACCCAAGACTGTAGGCTTCTCCAGAGAGGAAACGCACCTGCTTGTGGGTTAGCGCTTAAAAGCATGCGAGCAGACCATCTACAGGACAACCTGCATTTTTATCTTTATGTACACAATAATAGTCTTCCAAATTCGGATATATTTTGTATAAATATTTGGCATGTTTCTGTGCTGCTGCGCTTCCCTCTGTGTAAGAGGTAAAGTTTGTTTACACATCCATTGTAGGCTATGGAGTCCCCCTGTTGGATAGGTTGACATCGGTCAGGGTTGAAGGTCCCCACTTGGCATGTTTTAAAACAAAAACGAAACATTTGCACTTATCTTGTTTAAAAATCGACCTTCAATTTCCATTTTTTTTTATGTCACTTTTTTTCTTTAAAATGACCAGAAACACTGGTCCCCTCTTGGTCAGTGTACAGCAACAGTCCCCTCTTAGTAAGGTAGACATATACAGCATCTCACAGAAGTGAGTAGACCCCACACATGTTTATATATATTTTATTATATCTTTCCATGTGACAACACTGAAGAAATGACACTTTACTACAATGTTAAGTAGTGAGTGAACATCTTGTATAATGTGTTAATTTCCTAACCACTCAAATCAACTCAATACACAGCCCTTAATGTCTAAACCGCTGGCAACAAAAGTGAGTACACCAGTAAGTCAATAATATAATATTATCGTACAATTTTGAACAACATAAATTAGCTAACAGTAACCAACAGTACAGTGGATAATTAAAAGATAATGTTTGTTTTAAGCTTCATCAATTAACTATAATCAATTCATTCTGGGTTCAAAGAAAATGTCATTGGCAGGATTTACCGAATTGTGTTTGAGTATAAACAGAAATGTTGCATTTATTAAGGCCAATATTTATATGTGAAATGTAATTTATTTTCTCATGTCCAGGGTTCTCTAGGTTACAGGTTTGGAAAAAGACTGCGTGATATGAAATCGTTAAGTGGTCTGAGAAAAACTCTGCACTTGGTTCAAGGTTAAACTACAGGTCTAGTCAAAGGTGAGAGTCTGTTAGTCATTGGTTGCAGAGTGACGATTGGAACACATTTCTGGGTTTTGTTAAACAGTCGAGTGTAACAACCCTATTACTTTGTCTAACAAATTCATAAAATATATACTGACATAATAATTAAAAAATGTTTAACACTGAGCCAAACCAGTCTAGTTTAACTAAAATTTGTTTATAAGACAAAATGTAAAAATTGATCTATAGAAAGTGTGAAAACAACAAACCCCTTTAACTCTTTTTATTCCAAAACCACATGGTGAAGCATAAGTCATTGATTAAGTCATCCATGATTATGGACCAAATCGGACACTTTTAATGAATGACTGACAAATTTATACAAACAATGTTATCATTTAACTTTCCTTTGGATCAAGCTATAGATATACAGTTATATGTACAGTTTGACAGTATGAAATCTATATGAATATTATCAAACATATGCTCATAGAAATTCACGTTTGATTTTGGGTAATTTGAGTGGATGTGAAAATAATAATAAAAACATCATTGCATCAAAAACATCAATATCACTAAATCAGTAAGGTAATATAATCGATCATACATATTTCTGTACATTGTGAGATATATATGTCAGGATAGTTGCTCAGATTGTGTTGTCAGCTTTAAAGCAGCACAGTTGCTATTGTTTCCTGGAACAAGACTTTATGAAGCTTTGGAAATTTCCCTTCTGAACACTGAAAGAGCAAATGAAAGATCTAGCTTGATAAAGGCAGTTGTTTTATATTACATTTATCTAAATAATGCAATACACTGTACTTTATTACAACTCATTTCATAAAAAATTGTGTGATTTGAGATCATTACCTTTAACTGGTTTGAGATTAGAAAAGCTTCTGTAGATCACCTGCTGTAGATCAGTGTTGGGAAGTTTTATAAAACCTTCTTCAAATGTTTTATTTCCATCAATTAAAGCCTTCAATAGTCCTTCAAAACAACACAATAAAATCAAAGACCTTATCAAAGACAATGTTTATATTGATGTTGAACTAAAGAAGAATAACTCACCTATGACCAAAATGAATAAAACACCATTCAGCAGACCAAGTATGAGAGTAAGAGTCTGACATAGTGTCTGATTCTGTTGAATATATTTCACTTCTGTATGATTCTGATGTTTATATCTGATCTCTTCATTTGGACTTTCTGTTGGCTCTGCAAATAATGTGTAAGTTTACAATATTTTACTGTATCTATAATCAATTCTACTGTCTCCATTACAGCATATTTAACACATATTTGAATCTATAAGACTAAATATGAATACAATTGGTTCAACATGAGCACTCACCATTTATCTGCAGTCTGATGCCACTGCTGAATTTTGGAGGTGTATCTTTCTTCATACAATAATAAACTCCTAATTCATTAACAGTGATGTTATTTATAAACAGATGATTTTTAGATTGTACTGAATACTTCTGTCTCAGTGTTGTGTCGAAGAGAATAAATGTTGTTGATAAAGTGCGTAATATCATCACAGGAGGATCTGGTACTTTCAGTAATAACCAATAAATCTCTTCTTCATCCAGATCACAGTTTATAGTCACATTTTGTCCCAAATCAGTCAATTGATCTAAAGTCTCTGCAGCTTGACACCAAATGAAGAGATCTTTGGAAATCCAAAAGTGATTATTACAATTTATAAATGTTATGTACTTTCACCCAGTAATAGTAAAAACGGGCATACTTTGAGCAAATGGAATCAATAATTCAAGGTAAATATACTCACAGATATGAAGCTGTGTGATTCTCATGTTGTCTGTATTAAGATACAAATGAGCTCTGCTTCTTCTGCTTTACCCAAACCAAACAGGGGAAGTCGAGTTTGATCTGATCACATTGTAGTCTATGCTACTGCACTACTTTAAACGCTGTTTCTCGTGACCATCATTACTTCTGTAAGCAAGTCGAAATCATACATTTTGTCCTTTTAATACACATGATATATAATTTTGCATTCACCACAAACAACTGCAAATTTTTGGGGGAAATGACTGCCAAGTAAAAAAGTTTATTGTAGTATTTATAGTAAAACACATATGGACTATATTGCAAATGCACTTCTATAATGCTAACTGCATTTCCATGTTACTTGTTTATATTTTTGTATGTCTATTCATGTTTGCAAACTGATAATAGTTTATCTATACCATTGAATATTTATTTATTGTTGCTGTGGATCTAATGAACATTTGTCATCAAATGTTTTTTGTGTTTGCACCAAGATTTCCTGGAATTATTGTTTCCTTTATTATTTACTCTGCCCTTTAGAGGAAAATGTCAGTAAACATCACTGTACTTTTTGACTTTACACAATAAGAGTGATTTTTATTTGCTTTGACTACTGTATGCTGTAGACTACTGTATATTGTCATTTCAAACCTGTAGGACTGAACAATGGCATTACCACAACAGAAGGCAATGTGATCTGCTGTTTGGTTATCAACATTCTTCAAAACATCTTCTTTTGTGTTCTGCAGAAGAAAGAAACTTACAGTTTACAGCTTTGAAATGTCAGGAGGGTGAAGCAAAGCCAGAATTGTAATTTATGGCTGAACTATCCCTTTAAGGCCGAGGGACATTAATATTGATTTCTAAGAAACTGTAATAATGACCAACAGCTTGACTGGCATAACTGCAAGAGACAAGAGACCATGATATCATCTCGTACTGCTCTGAAGCACACAAGCTGAAGACTCACATGAAGAACTTTATTGGGGAAATCCACAATCAGAAGCCATACAGAGACAAAACACATGTATGCAATCCAAAGAACAGGGTTATAATGGGCTAACACAAGAATTATATAGTGTTCATGGTATAATGTCAGTGGACAAGAAAGGACTGTCCTCTGGTGGAGAACACGGGCACTCCAGCTGACAAATGTTGTGGTCTTGGACAGTGCTAAATGTTGTGTTAGGGATTAGAACAATTCACTTTTTATAATATTTCAGCAAGTTTATTTTATATTGGGCCTTGCAACTGTAATTATGAACTTCCTATGAAGTCCCTGTGAAATAAACTTTTACTTTTCATGAATATTGCAGTTTTTATTAGAAATATCTTATCAGTATGGGTCACTCTCTTTTTAAATATATGTGCCCTTATAATCTTAATTCAAAATCTAAAAATGCAATTCAGCTCTCTAGGTTTCAATGGCTTGAGCAGAGAAACCCGTTAACACTATTGAACATCCAATCAGTTCAAAGTGGAAAATACAAACTGTGGCCACTATTGGTCAATATTCGATTTTCCGTTTCACTTGGAAATTCAAAATGCCATCAATAAAAGGCACCTGTGTTCGTTGTCCATAACAATACGGCTGCCCATACCATAACCCCACTGCCACCATGGGCCACTAGATTCACAAGCTTGACATCAGCAAACCGCTCACCCAATCGACGCCATACACGCTGTCTGCCATCTGGCCTGCATAGTGAAAACAGGGATTTATCCGTGAAGAGAACACCTCTCCAAAGTGCCAGACACTATCGAATGTAAGCATTTGCCCACTCAAATCGGTTACGACGACCCCGATGAGGGCAACGAGCATGCAGATCAGCTTCCTTGAGACGGGTTCTGACATTTTCTGCAGAAAATCTTTGGTTATGCAAACCGATTGTTGCAGCAGCTGTCTGGGTGACTGATCTCAGATGATCTTGGAGGTGAAGATCCTGGTCCTGGGCTGGTGTGGTTACACGTGGTCTGCGGTTGTGAGGCCGGTTTGCTCGACGTATGTGTGATATCCATGACCATATTAGTTTCGCAATGTATTTGTAATCTGCTTGCTTTGCATGTTTATGAGCGAAAGAGTGGCATGGTTAGGCTTTTGGAGGTTTCAGCGTCGCCGTTTTACAACTAGGAAGCTTCTGTCAAACACCCCTTTGCGGCATCCCGTCAAAAAAAAAGTCCCTTATTTGAGAAGAAGTTATACCATTGTTTTAAATAATTCGGCCACGGAGTATATTTACTTTAGTAAATTGAAATAAATGTGCTAGCAAAATTATAAATATAGTACATATCATCTTTTCACCTGCAGTTTTCAGGGAGTTCGGAAAAGTCCCATAAAGTAGTTAGGTGTTATCACTTCTAACAGATCTGCTTCTAAATATTTAAGCACACTTTTGAAATAAGATTTGGCAAGTGTGTCAAGTTAGCAGGTTGACAATTTGATGAGCTATACTATTTCCGCCAAAATATAGGCTGTCAATTGCTTCAAAAGCAGACATAGTCACTTCTTTCAGAAACTATGTTCAAATCTATCTAACCTTTGCATAACTTGAGAAAGTGCTAATAATCTATCTGATCTGAGCATTTGACGGGGAATGTGATATGGAGGGTTTGTTAGTCTCTCAACAGTAGCAAAAAGAGTGTGAGTGTTGTTTAGGTTTCTGATCATATGGTTTGAAAAGTTTTGATCTTTCTAGCTGTGCCTACTTCCACATTAAAAGGATTAAGGCTGTCTTTATAGATCCTATAGTGAATTTCAAGTTTAGTCTTCTGCCACATCAATTCAGCATTACTGCATTGTCTTTTCATATTCTGTACTAATGTAGATTTTCTCCAAGGTGCATTTTGTCTGCCAGTGTTCTAACTGATTTTCACGGGAACAATATCATCAATAACATTCTTCACTTTTTAGTTAAAGGAATCGAGGAGATCAACAGAATCTGCAGAAATTGAAGATAAGCCTTTATAAATAGCACAATAGTGTTCACATTGATGCATCTCTTCCTGACAGAGACAGATCTAGATTCAGTGGTGGCAGAGATCAATCTATCAAAGAAAATGTTTAGACCCTTGCTGAGGAGTAAATCTAGATTTTGTCCACGATTGTGTGCGGTAAGAAGTTTGACTCCACAATTGAGATAATTTACTTTTGAAATACTTTTATTGTTTTGAGACTTATTTCAAGTTATGGAACTGTAGAGATGATGTGTTGGTACAATTTTAAATGTACTGTATGCAGAATTCTCATCAGTGGTTTCTAGCACAAATGTAACCTCTTCCGGGACTACAGGGGACATCGTTCAAGCAAAGGTTATCTGTAGGATAAGATTACATTAAATGAAAATAGACGGAATAATGAAATGTAAACCCCAAAATTAATTAACAATATGTGTTATGCAAAAGATGTGTCAACAAAACTAGCAACTTTATTATTAAAGCACTGTAAATTGTCAGGATTTACAAAACAAAAATAGAAATCTCACCAGAAATCCAGTTTATGATCATGCAGTGCTCAGAAGCTTTATAATTGTCAGGTTGACCATTGCACCAGTTGGTGTAGTCAAATGGAGATCCATCAGTCCACAGCCATTGTTTTCCCTAAAGAATGAGAACATTAAAAATAATAAAATTTTAAGAAATGAATGAACCCAGAGCAAATTTGTTTTAAATTAAAATCATACATTACAATAAAAACACATTAAAAAAAAGACAAATTAGTCTGTTGTAACAGAAAACTGTTTGTATGTTAATGTTTTTTTAAGAAGAAATATTTACCATCTCAGCATCATGACCTCCAATCCAAACCTGTTTGTTAAAAGTTACCAGACTCAGGAGAAACTCATTTTGTGCTTTACTGCGCACAGACGCAAGATTTGCATCAAGGCTTTGACAATTTTTCTAAAGAGAGATTTTTCTGGGTCATTCCAAAGTCAAATCGTTTTAGTTTAGATACAGAAATGGATTATTCTTGAAAAATGTTGAGATGAAAGTACCTCTGCTCTGACCCAGTCAATTGTCTGGGGGAAGAACTTGAAGCATTCAACTCCAAAGGTGTCCATCCAAATGGACATCTTTCAGCTATACAGTACATGAAATATTAGAGATTAACTCGCTATAACACTGACAGTAAAGAAAGGTTTTATTTATTAAAGCTGTCTTTTTTCTTTCTGTGATTTATGCTTCATACTGTAAGACCTCTTCTAATCATGACAATATTGATTCATGTCACAAATTTCCTGTTGAACAGTCTGTCAGAATTTGTTTTTACATTGTAATTTAAATAATAAATAAATGTGTTGGTTACCTGCTGCATTCTCCACAGAAAAGACCAAGAAAAGAAGCACAAGACCTCTCATCACTGCCATGATAAATCTGAAAATGAATAAAAATCAGCGATGTGACACATCTGAACTCAAATGCAGACTTTTTATTAGTAAATATTAAAGACAAAATCTTCAGTAGGTCAGTGGTTTAAACTCACCGCTTTTTGAAAAATTGCTGAGTCCAGGGGGTAAACTTCATTTGCCTTAAATGTGCCTCATGACTAACCTCTCAAAGCACTTTATGGGAGTGAGTTCAACAGGGACCTCTTGGCCACAAGCATGAGGGTGGTAGTCTGATGTGGGAACGATGGCACTGCTCAAACAGGTGTTAGTAATGCAAGTGAGGACCTCTGCCAGCTGGTCTGCATATCCTCCAAAGCACATTCTGGAATTTTTGACTTGATTGTTACCATCTACACTACAGGTGTACCATTTTGTCTGTTCACTCTGGCATTTTAATTTAATATCTAGGATGAAGTCTATAAATCAACTGACTAAAGAATTAAGTGTAATAACATCCGCAATGTAGATTTTACATTTATGCCTTTGGCAGACATTTTTATCCAAAGCGACTTACATTGCATGATGCATGATGCTGTACATATACTGCAATGCAATAACGTGGTTAGTGTCTGTGTACAGTTTGTACAAGCATTTTATAACAGTTATGTGGAAAGCTGCTGACCAGAGTCCATGCAAATATCCATGCAACCTTACCATAGAAAAATGAGTTTCAGAAAGTTTTTACCATACAGACAGCTCATGTCAATATTAAGTTGTTTAAATACCAATGTGAGGTCTTTGAAAGCATTTTTTGCTGTTTTGGGGCAGTTTTCGGCTATAAAGTACATTAAATAGCTGAATATATGATATTATTATATCTATAGGAAATTAGTTTATATAAAAGCCAAACCTGTATCGCAGCCGTTTGTGATATAGTCACGAGATGTAGAATCTATTGATTTATGCACACGGACAGAATTGTACTTGTTTTGTCAGTCAGTACGACTTTCAGTATACATACAGAGTGTGTACATACAGCATACATGCATATATTTATAACCCAATATCAGGTGAAGTTGGACATATTTTACAAGGTGGCTTCCTCTTATCACTTACCCCTTGTTTCAGCTGAGCGACCTGAGATGACCGAACTACTTTTTATATTTTATTGGATCCATGCAAATAATATGAACAAACATCAATAGAAAAGAGCTGTTAATGTACATCCAGTCGGTTGTTATCACAATAAAAAAAATCCAGATGGAGTGATCGGGAAGGGTCTTGTTTCACCCTTCAAGGGTTTGTTTTGCTGCTGGCTTTACAGTTCTCTACTCATATAAGCAAAAAGAGATTCAGGGAAAGTTACAAAAAGTTAACTTTCTAAATGACATCATTACTTACAAAATCACTTGAATCTTGAATGTACAATACTCTATAGGATGAGAGATTATATTGGTTGATAATGACTGTGAATTGTGTGCAGCTATCTCTATGACAATTATGATTTTGTTGATACAAACGTTAAATGAATGAAATGAAAAGACCGCAGTACCTAACACAGGGAATATCTGCAGGACATCACATCATGAAAGCTTAGGAATTCTCTTATCATTTACTTATTTTAACCTCATTGATTTTCAAATCAGTTTCACTTCTGCAGAACATAAATTTCGATATTTTGAAGAAAGTCTATTTTAACAACAAAAAAAGCACAAAGATATATCTTATAATTTCTTTTTTTGGTTAAAGTAACTTTTCCTACTTGAGATATGTAAATACATAATATAGTATAGCATAATAAACAAAGGTTTCCATACGAGAAAGTGTGCTTACAATTCTTTCAATATATAGTCATTTTCACAGCATTGTGTCATAATGTGACTTGAGTCTTTGTATTAACACATGTTAGCCAGCAGATGTCCTCCACGTGCCGTTTTTCAGCTTTATCAACAGTCATTCGACAACAGAAAGTCACCCTTTCAGCCACAGCAATGACATGAAAATGAGAGGGACAAGGAATAAAATAACAAGTTTCCTTTGTGTGACTCATAAAAAGTCTCAGCGAGACAATGACACACACTTATGTGATTCTAAAAGTGACACAATAACCTACGCTTAGTGAACGGGAAACTCCATAATCATGAGAACACAAATACAATTCTGCATTGCATGCAGTTCAAGATTAAACCACAGGTCTTGTCACGAATTCCACCCGTGGCCTTCCGTCTGATTGCCACCAGAGGTCGCCCTTTCATTATATTGACTCTTACACCACACAGACTGTTTAACGTTACCCTGGACTAAATTTCCCATGCTCCATTGCACTATCATAAGCTCACCTGAAATCAATCACACACAGCTGTTACCAATCACACCCACAATTAGAATCAGTCTCAAACAACCATTCAGGGCCAGGTATTGTTTAATCGTTTATGCTGTTTAGTGTAGCTGCTTTATGGAGTCTGTTCCCTGTTGTTGTTGTCAAAGTATTTCGTTCTAGTTTCCATAGTCTAGTCAAAGTCTTGACTGTTTTCTCGTTTTATGATCTTCTGCCTGAGATATTGTTAGGTGTGTCCTGCTGAATTCAATTGAGGGTTTCAGACGGGTATATAAGTGCCTAATCGCCTTATCGCGTGAAGACCGAAGAGTGTAAAGACCATCGACTCTACCTGCACGACTCCACTGAGCAAGGACACCGACAAGTCACTTGAGTAGTGGACTTCAGTATTACCTTCAGGATCAAACATATGCTCCACTCCCACTTTAACCCGGTCGCACAGACACCTGCCCCCCCGTCCCTTCATCTAGTGGATGGATCTCCCGTCTATGAGGTTAAAAGGTTACTTGACGTCCGTACTGGGCTTCCAGTATCTAGTGGAATTGGGAGGGCTATGGTCCGGAGAAGAGGAGTTGGATTCCGGCTCAGGATATACTGGGGAAGTCGTTGATCTGGGATCTCCGCCGGCGACAAGGTAAGCCCCTCTCGTGACCGCCTGGTGGTGGTCGTGTGAGGGGGATACTGTCATGACTTCGGTCTGATCGGGACTGGCCCTGTTGTCGGTGTGTTCGTTTGTCTGCGAGGTTTTTTTAGTATTAGAGAATTTGTTTTAGTATTACAAAACTCCTTTACATTTTTGGAAACAACTGTTTATTGTAGAACGTTTTAAATATGTCTATTGTAATATTTATAATAAAATGTCCATACTATATTACAAAACCACTGTTATGATGCTTACTGCATTTCCTTGTTAATTGTTTGTATTTTTATCTAGGCTACTGTTCTTTTGTTTATCCTTATGTTATGTTTGAGCTGATGCCAGCCAATTTTAAGCAGTTTCCTTTAGATGTGACGATGGCTCTTTCTCATTCCTCGTGTCCTTGTCATCCTTTTTTTAGTTGTTAGTTTTGTTTTCATTTTTTCCTTATTTAATCTTACTTTAATAAATGTTATTTCTGTCATGATACACGCGGTGTCTCCTTCTTTGTCACGGCTTGTGAGCTGACTGTGACAGTGAACCCGTGCCTGGGAAGAAGTGTTCACTGAGAGCTGACAAGGTGGACTATGAGCTGACAATGACAATTCCAGTTCCCTGCCAAGCATGAGACTGGCAAGGTAAGCCCCTTTGGTGGCATGCTGGGTGCCACACGTCTGGGGTCTGGGAGAGAGCAGCCCTAAATGGGATACCTTGGGGAAGATGTGCACGTACAATTTTTTTTTAAACTTTCCTCCCAACTACGCTTGGGATGGTAGTATGCAGTACATGTGAGTTAGTGTATTCCTTTGATCAGTAGGTAAGAGAAAAGCTCACTAGAAATGAACTGTGGCCCATTGTCTGTGGTTATGGCACACCCGATGCCCCAACGAGAAAAAAAATGCGTGTTGGATTCCACATACACCCTGTGGCTCTGTGGTAAATGGTCTGATCGCTATCTATACCACCCAGGTTCTGGCCTCAACCTGACAACTACAGGACATCTCATCTGCACCAGTGCCCAGTTCGTGGCAAAACAAGAAGAGTATGTTAAATATTTAAATTTTGCCACAAAGGGCGACCGATCCTTGCTGACACAATAAACAAAAGAAACCCAAAAGAAAATGTTTAGACAATCTTATAAGAAGCCTGGGGTTCAGATTTGAAATAGTCGAAAATCATCGTATAACCTGTGTTCAGTCTCTGTAATCCAAAAATATTGTCCTAAGAACACTCAAGCAATATATCCCACACAGGACAGCATCCATCAAATAATCAACAAAACAAAAACTAAAAACAAAATGATTTTATGTAATATATCAAAAGAAGAGTCCTCACTCCATGCAGGAAACAGAACAGCAACGCTGCGATTAGAGCGCACAGCACCCCCCTTCTGTTAGCATGCGGCCGCGGAACTCACAATACACCCATGATCAGAAACGGCACCACCCAAAGAACGTATACATGAGTTCTTAGTGAACTTGAAACAGATTACTATTGGGTAATGTCGTCAATGGAGAACAGGGATCTAGTCTACCATGTCCACAACTCCTTCCCCAACTAACAATACAGCAGTGACCGACAGGAGAAATAGCAAAACTAACTGCAGCATCTTATGGCATCGGGCATCTACTCTCCACTCTAAAAGAAGCAGTAGCTACACTGATGAAGTGAGCGGCCATGAAAAATGACACGCGCCACACAACTAAAGTCCTCTGATTCACCCAAGGGCACAGGCAAAATGGCAAGCCTCACATTACAAGCCGGAAAGGTGCTTTCTCTCTTCTCTTTAAAGATGCAAGCGCCTGACAACCGGCAGAAACACCAGACACGGATGGAAAACCCTCACCAAGAGGACATAGAACCCGGAAGCACACGCCCAAGCTGGATTCCCCCACGTGACATACTTTCTAGTTGTTTGCTTCACAAGATTGTGTGTTTAAATAAACCACCCTCTGGGGCCTTACACCTGCAAGTCATTTTTTGTGTCTTGCTCACCACATTATGCATTCCTGTGCATGTATTTGCTCTGCTGTGTAAATAGTAAATCCGTCATGGCGCTATCTAATGCCCTGCAGATCATGCAGGCTTAATGGGTGAGTTAATTTTCTCCTACAAGTGAAAAGCGAAATGATGAAGTAAGGGCATTCAAATCTGCCTTTTCATTACTCAGGTTTGAACTTCCAGCTGAATTGTCTAGAGAAGAGCTTGATTTGTTGTTTTTATTGGCCTCAGGTTCGTTATTTAAAGAGGAAAATGACCGTATTACACATTGGGAGGAGCCTTCATTCTTCATTCATCAGTCTCTGCACTCTCAGTGATGATATTTCAGGCCTTCAAGTTGCTGAATTCTCAAAAGTGTTCTTACTGCAGGACACAGTCATGACCCCTGCTAGGGTGAATTTAGTTCTCTCAAGATTCCGCACGAAACAGAAACTCTGTCTTAAGTGCCAGTGCTCCTTGAACACATCTAGTCATGCCATTAAGTGGAAGCTGTTTGTCTCATGGTGCACAGATTGGGAAGAATTATTAGATGCTGGATGTTTGCCAGATGCTCTTAACTTTTGATGGAAGCCTTGACAGTGAAGATCCATTGGGACAGCAGTCAATCCTAGGGCCCTATGTTTTATGTTTTGCGGACGGAATCGTTGAATGCAGGCATGAAAACAGAGATTGCTGTTCTGGTAAATTTAGGGTATTTCTCAATCAGTTCCCTTGTTCATTAGTCAGGGCACTGATTAGTGAGTCCATTTTAAGGCCATTTTTCAAGTGCACTGAAACGTTTTTTCCCTAAACTTTCCTACAATGTATGTAATAACTAATGAGCATCCATTCTCCCTATGTTCCCTTTCCGGACAATTTTTGAAGACAACCGAAAAGCTTAAGTATTTTTTCAGGTTATAATATTTTACTTTTGTTTAATATAAAATGGAAAACACAGAATACAGCACAATTGAATCAAAAGGGAAATTTGAAAAAAAATTTAAACAGATATTTAATAGGCATTTTACTAGCCATAACGTCAACAAGAAGGGTCTGCAACATAAATGCTTTTGCAGTGACTTCGCAGTGCCTTGCGGTGTTTGTTTATCTTCACTTTCAGTGGTCTAAACCTCAGAAGGAAAAAGAGTGGTATAGTATTGCAGTTTGCTTTTTGCAATGAAGCTCTGTGTGTTTGTGCACATGTGCACTTGTGTCTAGATTTTAAAATCTATTTTTATCACAGCACAGTAAAAAATACAAGCATCACACCCTCAAACATTTTTTATATGCAATAACTTGGAAACCCTCTACTTTACAATGTCTGTAGCATTATCTATTTACAAGTTCACTTTAAAAGTAGAGGGAGAGGAAACTTTTTCAATTATCAAGAGGTTTTTGTTTTTATGCAAAGTAGTGGACATCACATAAGTGTTTTTACTTTCAAGTACATTTTCAAACATCTCTACTTCAGTGTTATTAGTAATGACTTCACTACATTATAAAGCATATATCTTGCTTCTTACTCCACCACATTTTATAAAATAGATATGGTTTATAACTTGAAGTACATAAAAACTGCAGATTTTTTTTACAAAATGTTCATTTTTGCTTTGTTCAATGAAACACATATATATATATATATATATTTAGGAAAAACACTCTCATGAAGTACTGATACTTTAAAAATGTACTTGAATAAAAGTAAAAATACTTCAGTTTGCGGTTTCTGACCCCCACGGTTAGAAGTATAATTAGAAAATGTCTTTGTGAAGGAAAGATGTTGTAGGCCAAAAAAAAACATAAGGGAAATCTGAAAGGTAGGAACAGACTAGAACATCTTGCTGCTGAGAGTCCATGTACTTTGCCGAAGGAACGCTCGATGGATATGGAAAAATGCTTTGCATTGTGGAAAAAAACACACTATGCACCATAGTGTAAACTGGGCCTCTCGTGTCATGGGGCTATATTATATGTCCATGAGGGTCATGTGCTTTTGTTTACCGTCTTCAGAGTAAAGGTTTTGCTTTAGTTTAGTGGGTAGACTGTATGGTTAAATCTACACACAAGGGGACATGTGCACAAGCACACTAAGCATCCTTGCAAAGTGCAATGACACCCTATTTCCATCTGAGGTTAAGACCACAGAAAAAACCTAAGGTTTACAGGTATGAGAAACACATTGCTCTCGTTACACTTTAACCTCCCATCTAGTCAAATGTGAGATTTACAAGTAATTGGGTGACGATTGACATAACCGGAATTATTTTCTGGTTTTAGTTTAAGTTAAGCACATACCCCTTTCTTTCTTACCTTCTTTCTTTTTTTCTAATACTTAAACGTTTCGTTCTTACTTTCAAGTTGACATGTACAACTGATTTTATTCATTTAACTAATATGATAAGAGATCTTATGTGATGTTCCAGGAACATTACTGTCTAATGCAAAATAACTAAACCAATGGCCACCCTTAAATGTGACTTGAAAGGCTATTTACATTTTTTTTTTCAAACACTGAAAGAGATGAGAGATAAAACTGTACTTCAAAGCTTTTAACTGTTTCATTAGAATATTTTTTGTCTCACCCTCAACCTGTCCTCCAACCCATACGATTAGTTAAAGTCATTATTCCTTTCCTCATATACGTTGCACTGGATTGTTCACTGAATTATAGCCTCTACCAGCAACAGGAGAAGATCCCGTCATTATTAAATTACATATTACGTTTTTTGCACCAATGACACATATTGGAGTGTAATTTTCAATTGAAACAGCCATGATTAACTGAATTTACAGTATACATTACACTAAAACACTATTATTATTTTATGCTTTTTATCAGGTTAGTGAGTATAGAGTTTTATGAGCTTTAGAGAAGCACAGATGCTGTAGGCTTTGCTGGGCAGACACTTTAAGTAGCATTAAGAAGTCCATTTCTGCATAATGAAAAGGAAAATAAGTACACACATGTATAAGCATTGTGAGGGTAAGTTTACACTATCAATCTACTGTGTGACTCTCCTTTTTGTGGCCTTGATTAAAACACACAAATTCTACAAAAAGATAAACCACATCAAGCACAAAAAGACAATTTGGCTCAGACAAATCTCCTCCATGACCCATATGTTAAATATGTCTTTAATAAATGGACCCCTTAAGGTTAGGGTTACGGTTAAATATTTGAACGAGTCTAATCAGACCTTATTATGTCACCACGAAGAAGAGCCGCTTTTTTCACCATGTTTTGAACCCACTTTGTACAGCGATCCCAAAACACTTTTTTTACTTTTGTAATTCTCTACCAGTTCCAATCTGTGGTGATCTGCCTCATGCCATATAATTCTTTCCAAGACTTTTTCATTCTGTGAAATACAAGAAACAATCGAAAACCTGTTCCAGATTTACTTGACTAACCCCTAACTGTGCATTCTCCAGAGAGCTTAACTTTTTAAGTTTTTATCCACATTTTCATGAGCCCCATAAAGCATGAATTATGCGGCAATCCTTAGCATATCAAATTTCATATCCGGATGAAAATACTTGTTACTGCCCACCATTAATTTTAAAGATAATTGTATAAAATTCAAATAAACTTTACATATCTTTATTGGAAAGTGTTTGAACAATGTTTATGTACTGTACTGTACTGTACATGCACCTTAGTAAATGCAAAAGCAGCACCCTTGTGTACATAGTAAGACATGCAAAAACACTTTAATGCTTTAAAACCAACATATATGATCTAAAAAAGTTGATTATAGTTTTAAAAAGTTTATTATTAGCAAAATCTGAGCAGTTTACGGTGCATTGTTCCAAAATCCAGAATCACAAAAAAAAATCATTGTACAGTTAACAAGGCATTTTTATCATTGATAACTCACTTTATACATAAGTTATGCGGTTTAAATTAAGTCAACAGCAAAAAGGTAAAATACTTCAAACGAACTCAATATTTTTTTATTCCCCAAAAAATTCGGAATAACTTTATAAGGTTATACACTTGTGTAGCAGTTAATAATTTTGTACCGTTAATATATATGATGTCATTTATATTCCTGTGCTTTTGGCCTTGGCAGCTTTATAGCAGCATAGGTGCTGTTGTCTTTGCTGGGACGGACGTTTTTATGCATTTTGGAAAAGTCCACCGCTGCATACTGAAATATCAACAGTAGAAACAGTTATAATATTTAAACTGCAGTTTTCCCTAAAACCAAATAGACATTTCATAACCAACCAATGGTCTACTCATCCTGAGTAAAAATTTAGCAGAAATTAACAGAAATGATCATTTTCTGTAATGAAATTGAATAATGATATTAATGGTTTTACCTGTACTTGATTTGGATCTTGATGCTGTTCTGTAACTTGTGTCTGCTGTAGGTCATTGCTATAAGATTGTCCTGAGCTTTTTCCAGATTTTGTCCAACGTCCAACTATCCAATAACATAGACTTTTATTAGTCCTAGGAATAAAACAGTGGACTCAAACTTGGTTCGTCTGAAGACCTGTTGCACTACAATGTGAAGCACTGTCCACGTGGCCACAGGCTACAACATTCATAAACTGTTTTGAACACAAAGGATTTTATGTATGAATGTTTTACAAAAACTGCATGTATATATGTATTATTAGTGCTGTAACTGGTGTCCAACTCAGGGGTTTTACCAGTTAAATAATTTCCCTTAACTAATTACAGTAATTTGAAACTATAAAACTTCTATGTAGGCTATTATATGAGGCTATAAACAACAGTAGCACAATAATCCTATTTTTTGTTCAGATTTGTTTCAATGGTACTTTTCTTTTGCATTGCTGCCAAGGAGCATAACAGAAAATACAAATGCGTACAGATAGTAGTGACACAAGTAAAAACTGGATGACCTGAGATATATAGACACATAAAATATGTGATATTAGAATACATGGTGTTATTGAATTTGTTCAATACTATAGACAAAGCGAATTGGCTTTATGTTTATCAGACTGTTCTATATTTATAGAATTATTATACAAGTGTGTGTTAAAAATCTTAAAAAAAAAGAATATTATGTCACAATGCCATTTATACTAAAGGTTGTGGATTGACATTTCTTTAATAATAAATAATTAGAAATAAATGCAACCTCATCTATCTAGAGAACAGTATTAATATTTTTACAAATAGCACCACATTATATGTACTTACCTACAACTGTTATGATCAGAACCGTGTTTAACAGACCAGATATGAGGCTGAAAGTCTTCCAATGTGTCCAGTTTTCCTTTATCTCTGTAAAATCAGTGTGATTATTAAACCTACAGTAGATGAGTTGTTTCTAAAATGTGTAGTGTGTTACTGCAGTCTTATGCACAATATCAAACTGCAATTTTGCGGAGTATTTACAACATATCTATCACATGGGAGAATCAATCAAGGTACAATTAAAGATTTCTTACCCATGATGTGCAGACGTGTGCTGTTACTGACTTTTGGAGGTGTATCTTTGTTCATACAGTAATAAACTCCTAACTCGTCATGAGTGACATTATATATGACCAGACGATGATTAGATTGTACTGAATATTTGTTTTTCAATGTTTTATTTAAGTAAAAAGCTAACGGTGGATTTGAGAATGACTGCAGGGCCACTGTATAATCTGATTGTTTCAATAAAATCCAATAAACCTCACTGGAATCCAGATCACAGTTTATAGTCACATTTTGTCCCAAATCAGTCAGTTGATCTAAAGTCTCTGCAGCTTCACACCACATTAAAACATCTATAAGATAATATCATAAAAACCTTATTAGAAAATTCAGTTAGAAGTACACATAACATGGGTATAAGTCTATAAACATATATCAATAGAGATATTCATAACATGTAATAAACTCACAAATCTGAATGTGAATAATCCTCATGTTGTTCACTTCACACAGTATTTAAGACAAACTGAACTTCAGAGCTCTCATAGTAAGAAACTGTCCTCTTAAAGAGGAAGTCAAAGTCACCACATTGTCCTCCCCTCTCAAGAAAGAACTCACCATCATTAAAATCACTGAATATGTCATAAATATTGTTTTTCCTTTTGTTCTCTTGGGAAAAAGAGAAAGAGAGAGAAGCAGTGAGTTTGAGTGTTTGTTAGGCGACTGTTGTGCCTGATGCCGATCCTTCCAAAAATTAAACAAAATAACTTATATCTACCCGATGTAACCTGTGTTTTATTTGTGTTATCCACCTTGAAAAGACTGGAGATATGTTATGTTCGTCTGTTGTGCATGGAAAAAGATAATAATAAAGCATTTCAGTGTCAAAATTACATTGTAAACTAATTAAAGTCATTCAAATGTGTCTGCTGCAGCTCGGTGAATACAACTAGATATTAGAAGAGATGAATTTTGCAGTATTTCAACACGTATTTATACCGATTTCATCAGGCTTCGAAAATTCTTCAAAAAGAACACAAAGAATGGCCTTCTCAGCTGCCGTAACAACAGTGTGTTCAACCACACCACCGTTTCCGTTTAAAAAACTTTTTGCAACGTTTTATCGGGGCTGAACGCAGCCCTGCTCACGGCAGCGCGTGTGTATTGTAAACCTGTTTCTTGTAAAAAAGATTTTTCATATTCAAAATTATACATGTATCAAACTTCTTTGTGTGCAAGATGAAAGGCACACAGTCCATACATGTCATTAATGCTGCACGCATTCGAGTTATGCTCTGTGGATCATCAGGACTGATGCGGGTTCTCGTCACGCTGTATTGCTTTGGATCATCTTTTTATGCTCTGTTTCAATGAATTTGCATCGTTATGCTGTTTTGTTATCAATGTAATGTCTGATGTCACATGGACGGGAAGATTTGCAAAGATTTTGCAAAAATAAGATTGTTTTTAAAGCAATACTAATCGATTGAAGCAAATAAAAAATAATTTCAGCTCCGGTTCAACTAAGAAAAGGTGGAAACGTGCTTAACTTTACTTTCCAGTGACTATATTATAATGTATTCTCCAGAATATAAATAAATATAGATAAATATAGACAAATCACCATTATTTTGAGTGTTTGATTTAGTTGGGTTCTTGACTTTCATAAAATGAAATTTTGTTTCAGTGCTTGAAATTGTGTATGATAAAAACACTTATAAATTGAGGAAGCCTGTAGATATTTTACACATGTACATTACCAGTTGTTTGCTTCTATAATATTGTGACGGGGTAAGAGACATGGCAGACACAGAGCAACGATGCAAGCAACCCCAGTGGGGAATTTAATAAACAACATAAAATATACCGTCCCAAAAGGTAAAATTCGGGGTGCTCTTAAATAAAAATACACCAGACCGTGCTCGTGATCGAAGGTCCTCATCTCTGCTTCCCTCGCTGTCCTTGCGTCTTCCACTGTGGGGCGAATGGGAACAGCGTTTGTAGCCTTTCGACCCAGGACCTCGAGAGTTCTGCACACGCGGCCTTTATGCCCTTCATGATGTTGATCCCAGTTCAGCTCCGCATCACAAATATTAACTGTTATCAAATAATATCTGCTTCTTATAAAGTTATAAACTTATTGTGACTGTTGAAATCTGTGAGGTTTGTAAAAGCACCGTGACAAAGTAAACCAAAAAGCTCACTGACACACTTAGACAGAATCACTCCTCATAAAAACCTCAACAATGGTGACAACGATTGATACAACGCAAAAAAACAAATACAGGTGCCATCAGTTGTCTTCTTATGAATGATGTTTGTCATTGAGTCACTGTTGCTGATACACAGAAGGCCCTTTGTTACCAAAAACCAAGAAACTAAATTAGGATACAATTACAAGTCATTTGCAAACTGTAAAACATGAAACTTTATAACTAACCTTCATCTGGGAGATCACAGCCAGGCATATGTTAATATTTAATCAGCTAGTTGCATATGTCACATTAATTGCATGACTTGGGCAGTGAAAAGCTTTTGCTATCAAACATTGTTTACTTAATTCACAGAATCAGTGTAGCTGTGAAAGGAGAGATAAAATAGGCCAATTGAGGGAGGGTTTGTAAAGAAATTCCATGCTTCCTCCCTTGCAAAAGTATTTTGTAGTATTTTTTAAATACGAAAATACAGCACTTTATTTTGTAGTTTATTTTGATACACTTAAAAGTAAGGTATTTGTTATTTTATTTTAAAATACATTTTGATGTATTTTTGCCCAGCCCTGGAAAGAAGGGCAACAGAATGGTGGCAGTGGATTTCAAGTTCAAGAGTTTCTGGAAGTTTCGCGGCAGTGGCATTCAACTAAGATGACACATTTTTCAATGCTCTGTGAAGCATATAGTTGTGAATCAATCTGAAGATTCAGATTTTTATAAAAGACTGTTTCAAAAGACTGTACAAAACAATAAACAGTGCCTAAACCCATGGTAAAAATGTCTACTGAGTCTTGCGTGTGTCTCTCACGTGTTTCGTCCCCTGGCGAGAGTGAAGATGACGAAATGAACACTACAGCTCGTAATGCAGTAAACGCTGCTTCTGCTAATCACAATGACATTACAAAAGTGCAGCACTTAAAAGTTGATCTTCCACCGTGTTATCATGTGGATGGTAAGGATTTAGACCGTTTTTCATTATGGAAAGCCCGATTAGAGCTGGCTGTTAAGGCTTTTACGGATGCACAAACACAAGATCTGGCTACCATTTTGCCTACGAGGTTGAGTGAATATGCATTAGCTCACTGGCTCTCCCTGTCTCCTGAGACACAACACAATAAAGAACTGCATTAAATTGCTACATTAAATTACATTTTTGGAAGGAAACTGTTTTTTTACATTTTCAGAGGTTTGTGAACGCCAGACCACGCACGTCCAAAGAACCTTTGAAAGTATTTTGAACTGAGATAACAAGGCTTGTTTTTAAAACATTTACAAATTATGGTGAGTCTGCCAATGCCATGGAAAGATCTCTATAGTTTGTATCTGGTCTTGACCCTGTTCTTCAAGCAAATTGTCATGAACATTGAGCTACTAGCCTGAAAGAAGCTTTAGCTGTTGCTTGTAAGTGGGAACGAGCACAGAAGGTTCTCAGGCTTGCATCTCTTCCCCCTCTTAACCAAAAGACCATTCTGTCACCATCTCCAACTTTACCCAGTGAATCATCTTCCGCTATTGTCTCCACAAAGACCACTTCACATGGGGACGTTTCTTCTGAACTCGTGACTGCGGTAAAGCAACTACGTAAGTGCTGATGTTAAGAGTCTTAGTCTAGAAGTAAGTCACTTAAAAAGACAGCGGGAGCAGAGTTTTCAACATTCTTCCTCTATGGAAGACACCCACAATTACCAATAGATCTTGTGTTCAAAGTGATCAATGTAGAGAAAAGTAAAAATCCTAGAGGATATGCCAAACAGTGGGCAGAGCGAATGGCAGAAGCTTATCGAATTGCTTCAGAGAACAGTTAGAAGTCAAGTGCCAGAGGAAAACTACATTATGACAAGAATTCCAGAGGAGTTGTTCTTCAGCCTGGTGACAGAGTACTAGTGAAAAACCTAAGTAAGAGAGGTGGACCAGGAAAATTGAGATCATATTGGGAGAAAACCGTGTATGTTGTCATGGAGCGAATAAATGATGGAGCAGTCTATCGAATGGTTGCAGAGTCAGAAAGCTCAAAGTAAAGAGTTCTACACAGGACTCTTTTGCATCAGGTTAATGACTAACCAGTAGAGATGCCAGAGGGAGAATCTAAACACAGGACAAAGAAAAACCATATAAGACCACAAGGATCACCCTGTAACACTGACAGTGATAAGGAGGGAGATGGCGAGAATTAGTATTGGCTAAGAGTACAAAGCACCCGAGAGAACAATCAAAGACTGAGCATTAACCAACCTGAAGAGGAACTTAATTCCTGTTATCCTCCACGACGACAATACCAAAAACAACCTGAAAATTCAACTCAAAGACCATGGACAGAGAACATTAGAATACAAACCAGAGAAACTTTCCTGTGATCCGCCAAGCCGACGATCCTATGAACAACCTGAAAGGGAAAGACAAAATATAGAACAACCTACAGAAAACGGAAGATTTACCTGTAAAAATCCCAATGAGATGAAATTTACCTGTGATTCTCCACAACAGCAACCCTTCTTACAACCTGGAAAAGAAAATCAAATGTCATGGAAAGAGACAGAGACACTGGCAGAGTAGCCTGGGGCAAATGATGAAGAAAATGAAGCAGCAAGTAGACCAATGAGTGAAAATGGTGTATTTGAGCATGAAAGTGTCGATGCACCTACTATGAATCCAGATAACAATGACCAAAACAGCACAGTCAGAAGGTCCACACGTGACAGGCAACCAGCAGTAATGTTCACTTATGATAGATTAGGTCAACCTACAAGTCAGTCACACCCTACAGTAAACAACTTGGAGTGTTAAGATACGAATCCAATGCCATATAGGAGGCTGTCACCCTACTACATTCAACCCTATATCAATACTCGGTACTATAACACACCTTACATTGATACATCTCATCCTATTTTAACACCAGTACATTTCCACAATGGGTTTTAATGTAAAAATATATAATTTTCTTTATGTTGGCAGGAGCGTGTGGGATACATACATGTATCCACATTGTAAAGTGTATTTGTAAATATTTATGTTGTATTAATGTGTGTTCTGAGCCTGTTTAAATTATTACTGTAGCACACTGAGTTTTAAAACTCAATGGCAATGGCAGCCTTTGCCAAAAGGGGGCGCCTAGGGGATGTCATGGTGACGTGCTTGTGTTTACCTTAGACGCTCCCAGCCGCATCTGAGGAAAGCCACAAACCGTTTCTTGTATATATTTCTCCTGAAATTTCAGGTTTTTTATCTGCCTACGAGTTCCACAGACGGGACCCATAACACATACTTGTTTAGCACGATCGATATGTCTATTGCAGGGCTCTTCAACAACGTTTCTTTGAGGCCCAGATTCCAAAAGTATAAAAAGGATGCTGGCCAGTTTTTTACCATATCTGTCACGTTTGTTCCTTGCCTTTTTTCACTTGTTTCATTGTTTTCACCTGTCCCTCATCTTTGTTAATTAGTCACGCACCTGATTCTGTTTTCCCTGAGTGTCTTCCTTTTGTATTTAAGCCTTGTGTCTCCCTCTGTTCTTTGTCGGTTATTATTAATGTCAATGTATTATCAAGCTGGTTTTGTCTTCCCTGTTCTCCTGCTCCCGTGTTTGTTTTGGACTCATCTTCATTAAACCTTATTGGATTATACCTTTTGCATCTCCATTCATCCTCCTCCGTGTCAGCCCTGACAATATCCTCATTTCTTCTGTTATTTTGTATTTCTGTTGTTTATTGCCTTTTTTCCTTTTATACAGTCCTCTCTAGTAGACGGTCCGCTCGCTCGTTCTCTTATATGCTCACGATCTCCTACGTGATTCGAGAAACAAGGATGTTCCTTTGTTCAGCAGGGGAATACTGTAACCTTAATTTTTTTTATTAACTATTTTATTTCTTTGATTAGTTTTTATTTTACTTTAAAAGAGAAATGTATGTTGAACTCTAGTTTAATATGTTTTAGTTAAAAAGCAAAAACTATTAAGCAGAAATGCAGAAAATATGCTGAACATGCAGAAAATGGGGAAAGATTTAACCAGTATTTTAAATCCTTGATGGGGTCTGTTACACATAAGGGATCATCATCGGCGGTCACTCGTGGTCGAGTATGACTGTCCTCCTTCTTGGTCCTTGTGGGTCTTCAGATGAGCATAGAGGCCGATTCTAGACCCGATTGTTCTTGTGCAGTGTGGACAGGTTAAGGTCGTGGTGGGTTTGGACTGGACCTTTTTGATAGATGCTCTCTCCTTTCTGAGTCTGCGTTTGTGCTCTGCAGCGTGGTGGAGCTCTTCATTATATAGTGCAGCACCCTCCTGGACAAGGACATAAGGGATTTGCCCCTATTGAAGCACATTGGACAGTTTTTGAACATAAGTAGAAGCCCAGTAAACACAGTAAAAGTGTGATGTACCTGGACTGGACCATATTCATTGCAACGGCATACCAAATAACATTCCAGTGAAGTAATCTTATGATTCCCATATTCGTTGTGTTGAATGAATGAATGATTTAACGAGCACTTTATTGTGTTTTGCTGTACACCCAAAACACTTTACAATCATAGAGAGATGGAGCCAATTCAGAGGGTGGGTATTCTTAGGAGGCCACAATTGACAGTGGCCAGACGAGGGAATCTGGCCAGGACACCATGGTTACACCCTTACGAGAAGTGCCATGGGATCTTTAATGACCACAGTGACCTTAGTTTAACGTCTTATCCAGAGGACAGTGCTTTTTTACAGTATACTGTAGTGTCCCCAACAATCTGGGCGTTAGTACCCACCAGGACCACATGGTGAGCACCCCCTGCTGGGTGCTCAACCTAGCTTACCCAGGAGGTCTCCCATCCAAGTACTGACCAGACTCAATCCTGCTTAGCTTAAATTGGCAACCATTCTTGGGCTTGGGCTACAGGGTGATATTGCTGCCGGTGATGATGTAACATTGTACGTTGCTGGGACGTTGTAATTACCTACTGAAAACATACATTGAACGTACCATATCATGGCCAAACAGTCAGGTTGTTACAACAGTTTTTTATTTCATTTAAACTATTATAATCCCCCACATGAAGGATTAAATATATTTGTGATTTAATCTGTAAATTAAAAATTCAATTTTATGCGCAATTGGAGTAATTCTCTATTCAAATATGTACAATTTAAAGCACAGTATACTATTAATAAAACTCAACACAGCACTGAATATCACAATCAGGTGTTTTATATACTGAAGTAAATGACATAAATAATCAAAGACTTCAACACAATATAGAGGATTTAAACATACATTTATTGACAGAGATGAATAAACATTATCTTTAAGCTAAACATTTTTTATTTATCCATAGTGACAGAGAGTTAAGGGAGCAATACAGCGATATGTCACACAGGAGCAATAATTCCATAGTTGCTATTACAAAGAAACTAGTTCGAACAAAAGCCAGAACAATACACATTGAGAGAAAGAGGGAGGGTGAGTGTTTTTTACCCTCATTTGTCTGTCAAGTATTCACAGAAGTGGTGGGTTTTAAGTCGTTTTTTTCCAAGATAGCACAGCTACATCTGAAAGATGTCTGGTAAAGATCTGAAGATCTGGAAAACTTCTGCTGTGTAAAAATCCAAACATCTTACAAAAAGCTCTTGTACATCCATTCTAAATTACACACATCTTACAGACATCTTCTAGAGGTCTATACGACATCTGACAGCAGACGTCTCAGAGATGTAGAGCAGAAGAGCAAACAGCATCTGCCAGATGTCTTGCAGATGAAAATGCAGACATCAAATAGATGTCTGCCAGATGTATGTCTGCTATCAGGTTTGAATCCCAGATATCACAGGTACATCTGTTAGATGTCTGCTACAGATCTGGAAAACTTATGCTGCTTAAACAAATCAGCTATACATCTTAGAAAGAGCTGTTGTAAGGCAGCTGGAAAAGTGCTAAGAACTAAAGTTGTTTGTGATGCCTGGACACAAAATAACGAAGCCTCATTTGTTGTTAGATCCTGAGGAATAATATTCTGACCTCCCATCAGGGGTTGATGTCCATGAACTGGAACCCCCCTTCTTATCACACCTCTCCCCTCCCCTTCATCTCTTCAGGCCATGATAATTGGAAAAGTGCCTATATATTTCATACTGTGTATATCATTTTTTTTCATGTTATGAAGATTTCATCATCATGTTTGGTATTGTTTTAAAGGTCATGGTGCGATGGGTAAAAGGGTCTAGTTCCTTAAATCCTAACAAAAAGTGTATTAGATCTTTTTAACTTTAGGACATTACCTGCACTCCTCTAAGAGGAGTAGCTTTATCAGGGAATCCTGTTCACAGATAGATTGAGACCCTATTTTCTGATCTCCCCTGCCACAAGAAATTGATGGTTCTTTGTTACATCTCGGTATATTTTATTCTTATTTTATGTTGAATGTCTTTGTTTATTAAGTTTGAATTTTCTTTGTTTGCGCAGTCTATGATTTTAATTAATGTTGTACCAGCATGGCATAATAAATTGTTATTATTGATTTAATAAGAATCCTTCAGAGAGTGCCATTACCATTAGATTGAAAGGAGCCTGTTTGTAACTGCAAAACCAGTATGTCAGGATAGGATAGACTGGAGTTTTAACCCCTTATCTGCTGTCTGCATCTGGGTCCTCCATGTTCCCTTTCTGTCGGTCTCTCGACGTTGTGTCGAGAACGACAGATGGGGTTCGTCCTTGAGAACCTATCAACTCTGACTACAAATAGAAAAGGCCAATGAAATTTGGCGAATGAAATTTGCATGCCGGACTCCGCCCCCGGATATCCGGTATAAAAGGAAGCCGGCGTGCAGCATTCATTTACCTTTTGTTCTTCAGAGCCATCGACTCATGATTGCAAATCTAAAGATCTTCAAACTACTCTACTCTACAACTACACTGCCGGATCTACGACCTGTTCCAGCGGTTCGTCCCTCCTGCAGCGACTTGCCCCTGGGTGTCTTGGCGGTTCCAGTGGTGTCAGAGCTATTTTCTTACAACAGTCCTTTTCAGGACTTACCACTCTACAGCGCGGCATGTCCCGCTGTTCTCTTGGGTGCGGTACCCTCATCGAGGAGGGGGATGGACACGAGCGCTGTGTTAGGTGTCTGGGCGTCCAGCACGCCGAAGCAGCGTTCGTTGACACATCTTGCCCGCACTGCGGGCAGATTGTCATGCAAAAGTTGCGGTCGCGGTTGGCTGTCTTCCTACGGGAACCAGCCAACATCTCGTCGGCTACCCGGGCTGTGACATCTATGGCTACGGCCCAGATCTCAGGTCCGGTTAGCGGCGTTAGTGATTTGGGGAATCCTGCGAACGTACACCCTCCAGCTAAACGCTCACGGGCCGGTCGCACCCCAGCACGCTCTTTTGACCACTCCCCAACCGGCGGTGGCCACCGTCCGGATCCTCCTCTGCACGTTCGGAAACGGAGTGCAGAGCAGATGAGATGTCCATCGCAGCATTGGAGGGAGAGATGCCGGCATCCGATTATGAAGAATCCGAGCTTCCCCCCCCGGGGGGCACAGCTCAGGAGGAAGCAGAAATCGAGATGTCGGCCATGCTAACCCGGGCTGCCGCAAGCATTGGGCTGCAATGTATGCCATTGCCTCTCCCCCAACACTCGCGGTTGGACACGTGGTTCCTGGGGTCGGATCGCGGTGCCAAGCCGCGCCCACCCCCGGTTCCATTTTTCCCGGAGGTGCATGAGGAGCTGTGTCGGACCTGGAGCGCCCCTCTCACGGCTCGTTCCACGCAGACCAGCTCCGCCTCCCTCACCTCCCTCGATGGTGGGGCAGCCAGGGGCTATGTCGAAGTCCCCCAGGTGGAGCGTGCCATTGCGGTGCACCTATGCCCGCAGTCGGCTGCCACCTGGAGGACCCGACCTCGTCTCCCGTCCAAAGCCTGTAAGACCTCTGCCTCCCTGGTGGCGAAGGCTTACAGTGCTGCGGGCCAGGCTGCCTCCTCTCGCCATGGCCATCCTGCAGGTCCATCAGGCGAAGGCGTTGAGGGAGCTCCACGAGGGAGGGGCCGACCCGGGTGTTATGCGGGAACTCCGCGCCCCCACTGACCTCGCTCTAAGGGCGACTAAGGTGACGGCGCGGGCCCTGGGTCGGACGATGTCCACTCTGGTGGTCCAGGAGAGACACCTCTGGTTAAACCTTGCGAGCATGAGTGACGCCGACAAAGTACGCTTTCTCGACGCACCCATCTCGCAGGGTGGGCTGTTTGGCGACACCGTCGAGAGCTTCGCGCAGCAGTTCTCGGCGGTGAAGGAGCAGACGGAGGCGATTCGCCACATCCTACCGCGCCGTGAGTCGACGGCCCCCCGGCCTTCGACCTCCCGCGCACCCCCTGCTCCCAGGCAGCCCAGGGCCTCTTCGGACCCGACACCGGCCAAGGTGCACCCCTCGGCTGCACCCCGGAAGAGGACTCCGAAGCCAAGGCCCCCTCCTCGTCAGCAACCTTCAAGGAAGCGGCCCTGACGAGAAGACGCCGGGGAAGACAACATCTGGCCCGACCGTCACAGTACCATCTCTGACGCGTCGGTATGGGACGAACCCTGCCTCGTTTCCAAAGCCGGGCCCTTATCAGGGCCTGGCGCCCACTTGCTCAAAAAGAGAGTTGTTTCCCCCGGGCGTTCATTCCAGCCGATCGCACACTCCCCCGGACTATGCTCGGCGACCCGACCTCACTCCCTGGCGAGGTGTGAGGCCGCACACATTCGACAGCTGTCACCACTCTCGCTCCGACAGTGCGTGCCGTTGTCCCGCCAGGCAGGCAAAAAGGTGGAGCCACCCATCCCTCCGGGGAACCCCAGGCATTCGGTTGGCTCCACCCGCCTACGAACCACCCTCCGTGGGAATGGTGAAACAGGCCGTCCCCTTGGTCCCCCTGTCACAGTCCCTGGGAGCTTGGCTGAAGTTGCCCACACTGTCTCGGTGGCTAATGCGGACGGTCCGTCTCGGCTACTCGATCCAGTTCGCCAGGGCCCCTCCCAAGTTTCGGGGCATCATCTCCCCCTCTCTCAGAGGCAGAGACGCCTCCGTGCTTCGGGCAGAGGTCTCCACCCTCCTGGCGAAACAGGCGATCGAGTCCGTCCCACAAGCCGAGATGTTCAGCGGGTTTTACAGCCCGGTTTTCATCGTTCCAAAGAAGGACGGAGGGTTGCGCCCCATTCTGGACTTACGCAAACTGAACAGGCACCTCCACAAGCTGCCTTTCAAGATGCTAACCCAGAGGCGCATCCTGACATCTATCAGGTGTCAGGATTGGTTCGTGGCAATCGACCTGAAGGATGCTTACTTTCATGTCTCGATTCTTCCTCGACACCGACCGTTCCTGCGGTTCGCTTTCGATGGTCGGGCATATCAGTACAAGGTCCTCCCCTTCGGTCTGTCCCTGTCTCCACGAGTCTTCACGAAGATCGTGGAGGCCGCCCTCTCTCCTCTCCGGGGGAGAGGGGTGCGAATACTCAACTATCTCGACGACTGGCTTATCTTGGCACACTCGCGAGATCTGTTGTGTACACAGAGGGACATGGTGCTCCGGCACCTAGATCGATTGGGGCTTCAGGTCAACCGAGAAAAGAGCAGACTCTCCCCTGCGCAGACTATCCTCTTTCTCGGTATGGAACTCAACTCTGTCACCATGATGGCGCAGCTGTCCGCAGCTCGCGCCCAGTCAGTGTTGGATTGCCTGGATCACTTCAGGCAGTCGGCGGTCCCCCTGAAACAGTTTCAGAGGCTCCTGGGACACATGGCATCTTCCGCGGCGGTAACACCCCTCGGATTGATGCACATGAGACCGCTTCAACACTGGCTACAGAGTCGAGTTCCGAGGACGGCGTGGCACACCGGCAGCAGGCGTATGGTGGTAACTCCTGTTTGCCGACGCACCCTAACCCCTTGGTCTTCCATGACCTTTCTCCGAGCGGGAGTTCCCCTCGGACTGGCTTCGAGGCACGTCGTGGTGACAACGGACGCCTCGTTGCAGGAGTGGGGTGCAGTGTGCAATGGGCACGCAGTAGCGGGGCGCTGGACGGGCCCCCGGCTGCGCTGGCACATCAATTGCCTAGAGTTGTGGGCTGTGCTGCTTGCACTCAGAAGGCTCCGGCCTCTAGTACAAGGTCAGCACGTACTGGTTCGCCTGGACAGTACCTCAGCCGTAGCGTACATCAATTGCCAGGGTGGCGTGCGCTCACGGCAGCTATCGCAACTTGCCCGACGCCTCCTCCTGTGGAGTCAGCAGGTGATCCGTTCCCTGCGGGCCACCTACATCCCAGGCGTACTGAACGAGACAGCCGACGCGCTCTCTCGCCAGTACACGCCTTGTGGAGAGTGGCGACTCCACCCTCGTGCAGTCCAGCTTATTTGGGTGCGGTTCGGACAGGCACAGATAGACCTCTTTGCCTCCCGCGACACCACCCATTGTCCGCTTTGGTACGCCCTGTCCGAGGCCCCCCTCGGCACGGATGCCCTGGCGCACAGCTGGCCACGAGACAAGCGGAAGTACGCCTTCCCCCCAGTGAGCCTCCTTGCACAGACCCTGTGCAAGGTCAGGGAAGAGGAGCAACAGGTGTTACTGGTTGCGCCGCACTGGCCCAACCGCACTTGGTTCTCGGAGCTGATGCTCTTGACAACAACTCCCCCCTGGCCCATTCCCCTGACAGAGGACCTGCTCTCTCAGGGGATGGGCACGTTTTGGCATCCCAGGCCAGTCCTCTGGAACCTCCATGTCTGGTCTCTGGACGGGACGAGGACATCCTGAGTAGGTTACACCCCGCTGTGGCTGAAACCATCCTACAGGCCAGGGCGCCATCCACTAGGCGGCTTTACGCCTACAAATGGCGCCTCTTCTCATCCTGGTGTCTCTCCCAAGGAGAAGACCCACAGAGATGCTCGGTCGGGACCGTGCTGTCCTTTCTACAACAGAGGTTGGAGACCAACATCTCCCCTTCCACACTGAAAGTGTATGTAGCCGCTATTGCCTCTCATCACGACTCAGTGGCTGGAAGGTCTCTAGGACAGCACGACCTGGTCAATAGGTTCCTAAGGGGCGCGAGACGACGCAACCCGCCTCGTCTCCGCTCCATACCCTCATGGGACCTGAACGTGGTCCTGAGGGGCCTAGCGGAGCCCCCCTTTGAGCCCCTTGAAGCTTCCGATCTTCCTCACCTAACGAGTAAGACGGTTCTTCTTGTGGCGCTCGCATCCTTCAAAAGGATAGGGGATCTCCATGCATTCTCTGTGTCCCCGGACTGCCTTGATTTCGGCCCTGGTAACTCTCACGTTCGCCTGAGACCCAGGCCCGGATACGTGCCCAAAGTTCCCACTACTCCCTTTCGGGACCAAGTGGTGAACTTGCAGGCGCTCCCCACCGGGGAGGAAGACCCAACCCGGTCCGTGTTGTGTCCAGTACGCGCACTGCGCCTCTACTTGGACCACACACAGAACTTCCGCAGTTCTGATCAGCTCTTTGTCTGTTTCGGAGGTCAGCAGAAGGGGAAGGCTGTCTCCAAACAGAGATTAGCGCACTGGATCGTGGATGCCGTTACTACGGCGTACCGATCGCAGAATGTGCCATGTCCATTGGCGGTCACGGCTCACTCCACTCGGGGTCTAGCCACCTCATGGGCACTGGCCAGAGGCGCGTCTCTGGCAGACATCTGTAGAGCTGCGGATTGGGCTACGCCCACCACCTTCTTAAGGTTCTACAATCTTCGCGTAAACCCGGTGTCAGCCCACGTCCTACGTGGCGACATGTAGGATGGGCATCCGGGAGGGCGTATACGCTGCGAAAGCACCTTCCCACCCTCCCCGAGGCTGGGTCAGTGTGCTATCTACCCTTTTCTTCTTACCCAACCTTGGCTAAGAGAATTGGTACCTCACCAGCCTCCCTTCTTACCCACACCCTGGTTAAGAACAGGCATTCCATCCATCACTAAGCTAGCACCTCCTCGGGGTTGGCTGAGCAGAGCAGCCTTCCCCTTTAGGCCGGGACATCCCATGACCTATCACACATAGTTCTAACCGGACCTGTGCTATCAGACGCAGTAACACCCCCTCCGCGGGCTGTTCCGTCTGTCTTACCCTCATGACACTGGTTCCCACACTGGTAACCCATGAGCTTCCCCAGGTGGACCTCCACCTCGCGGTTAACTACTCAGTCCGCATTCCATGTTCCATGCGTTCTCCTCCCAGGACGAGACCATACTTTTCCACCATATTCCTCCCCACGGGTAGGAGGTGGCCTCTGCAGCGCTTCTCTGATTAAGAGTGCGCTTTCCCGGTGTAAACCGATCCGGACGGCCTCTCGCCTGTAGAGAGCTAAGGCCCCGTCCGTGAAAGTTTCCGGTCAGGGCTGTATCCATCTTTCCCCTAGAAAGCTCTGGAACCCCCCGACCACCACACTGGAAGGTTACAAGTTTCACGAAAGCTTCGAGCTGACACGCCCAGGCTTGTTACCGTCGCTTCGCTGAGATTGTGACGCGATACAGTGTTTGTGGCGTTTTCCATTGATAACCCCATCTGTCGTTCTCGACACAACGTCGAGAGACCGACAGAAAGGGAACGTCTTGGTTACGTCTGTAACCTCAGTTCCCTGATGGAGGGAATGAGACGTTGTGTCCCTTATGCCACAAACCTGTATCGTTTCTGTTGCAGTTGTGAGAGGCTCTCAGGCTCTTCAGAACAAGAGGTAAATGAATGCTGCACGCCGGCTTCGTCTTATACCGGATATCCGGGGGCGGAGTCCGGCATGCAAATTTCATTCGCCAAATTTCATTGGCCTTTTCTATTTGTAGTCAGAGTTGATAGGTTCTCAAGGACGAACCCCATCTGTCGTTCTCGACACAACGTCTCGTTCCCTCCATCAGGGAACTGAGGTTACAGACGTAACCAAGACGTTTCATCCCCTGAGCTTCATGACATATAATAATGAAAGTGAAACCTGAGGATATTAGATCTAAGCACTGTTCAGGTTTCTTGGTCTAATATATATTCAGCAATTTTTAAGGATAAAGAACCGCTACCCTAACCCACATCCTAACCTTACTCTAACCATCTACACTACCTATGATTGTTAAAATTGCAACAACAAAAAACATGTTGAGTGATGACATCCAGGTGACGCCAGGGAATTAGAGAGAAAGTGATGGTAACATTCAAAAGAGAAAGAGTACATTTTCGTCCGTTAAGGTTGTCAAAAGCCATTGAAAAAGAATTTGCCACTAACGTGTACAAATTATCTCGTAAAGGTATTCCCTTAATGTTTTCGTGAATTTCTGTAACTCTATGTTATGTGGTTTCACTTCAAAGCTTATAGTCTGTAGTTTCTGGAGAAGTGAAACATTTTGGCATTGATCGTACATAAAATAACTTATTTAGGCTGAAATTTGTCTTATCCCCATGTCAGAGCCACTTTAAAATCTTATATGTTTATGATTATGATAATGTTTCATAACGCTCAAATGTGTCCACAATGTTTAGGTTATATATCAAATGAAAGCTCTTATTCTACAGAATATAGATCTCCAGTTGGATATATTGATATTTGACCACAGATTGAATGCAAGTCGCATTAATTATGATGTATGAAATTGATATTTGTGAGCAAACAAAACACAACCATTGAATATCTAAGCTAATAACTGCACCCCACCATTACACTTAGCCACAAATGCTACAAACTCGTTAGATTATGATTTCTACAAAATGAGTCCATTCCTCTTTTCGTGGTTTCAAAAGTTAAATATCCGCTTTCAATGTCTCCCATCAATGTGCTGCGTCAGCAATGTGACTTAAAAGCTTGGATAGTTGGATAGAAAAAATCAGTGACATATCTGAACTTGAAATTACAAAAAACATCAGTATGCAAAAAACAGTTGGCGAGAAATACCCGTATGGTCTACTACTTCCACCGAGATTTGTGAGTGTGAATCAGATGGACACTTCTCTATACCACGATACCACGGGAGCTGAGCAACGGTCAATTTCAAAAGTAAATCAAATAAACATAGCGGAAAATCTTGTGGCGGACGTCCTATTTGAATGTACTGTAAGTGCCAATGAATGAATTGCTAGTGACTAAATTGTGTTTTTTTCCACGCTCACGTATAGGTTGTGGATACGCCATAAGGGCAAAGAGCATACGGGTCACATGACCATAAAACATGGCGAACGCAGTAGGCTTGTTTGACTTCATGTGGCGCCGCATGAATTTGGAGCCGTTCTTTCAACAACAGCAATGCATTCTGGTTAGACAATTTGTCAGACTTTGATTGGCGCTGTAGCCACCTTAAAAAACAGATGTGCCCTTAAAGTACCGCGAGAGCAAAACGAGACTAGTCGCCTAGTTCAGACTCTTCAGTTGCTCAAAATTGGCTGCGAAAGCCTTGATGACGATACACTTTATTCTTATTGGGCCGAATGTCCATGTGTTTATGTGACGATTATTTTCACACATTTTATTTTTGTATCATATTTTATCTTTATTGTACTGATCTTAATGCAAAACATCTGGTATTCCTCTCATATTATAGAAATGATAAAGAAATGAATGTCCCTTGGTCTGTGGTAGGCTTATCTCCCATACGGGAAGCACAAAGTCCTCCCCCGCCTGCCGCCGGCTGGTCTCGCAAGTCGGTGGCAGGCTAAAATGGGTCAACTCGAACAAGGCAATTATGTCTGAAATATACTCCCACTCTTACTATATAGAACATACTGTTTTAAAGGCTGAAAGTTAGGTACTTATTCAAATTCAGTACATACTGTAACATGATGCGATTTCAGACGTAGCAGTCTTCAAGTAAGAATCAAGTGACACTCGTGCATTTTGAACTTCCGTAGAAACCGAAAGTAACCGGTTGTTTCTAGAAGGGATACAGCAACAGTACCTACCCCTGACCCAACAATAATAATAACATATTAATCAACTGTTTTCAGTGTGACAAAAATGATGTGGTATTGAAGCGCGCATGCCCAGTTAGCTGCATCCTTCTAGTCAAAACTAAAGTAACGTTAACCCTGTGAAGTATGCTTTCTGTAAGTTAAAAGTAAACTTTATTAAGACAATAGTACATTTTTTCATGGATTCATAATATTTTGCAACATGATCAACAGGTAAGGATCATTTCTTGTGAAGTGTATAACGTGCTCGTAGCCAACTTAGCATTCAAGGGCTAATATGGTGCTAATATGCTAAAAAAAAGGTCAGTAGTTGCTGCTTCGTTTACTTGTTTGAGTCACTTATGTTAATTTTGTAATCGTTGTTAGACTGCTGAGCTTACAATGATTGTTTCTTAGAAGAAATGAACTACATTATTATTTTCAGGTCAAATGTTTCAATTGGAAACATGTAATTTATATGCTAATGCTTGTTAGTATTGTAAAATTAATCCGGAGTCCTTATAACCATGGTTTTATTGGTTTTAGTTGTAGTAAAATTATGGCTAATGTTTTGTCCAATACAGAACTGATTTAAGGTCTTATTGTTTGCTTTTAAATCACTTAACGGCTCAAGCATCAACAAAATCTTTTCAAATTCATTGTTTGCAGATACACAAGCCCTTAAGATACTCTGGAACTGTAACTTTCAGATAACTTTATCTTCAGCACATTCAGAGAGTCAATGAATGTAGAATATTTAAGCCCAGTCTGCATGTTATGTTGGTATTACTTTCTCTGAACTATCTCATGATCTTGGTTGGGTTCCAAAATATACCAGTAAAAAAAAAAATGTCACGGTACTACACTGTAAATTTAAAGTATATTTAAACTTTAATGAGCAGAAATGTTGTATTACGCAAGCGGCACATCCTCTGACACCTTTGTGTCTATCAGGTGCCCCGTCCCCACAGCTGTACTGTGCTGGTAAATCCGCAAAAGTTTTTGCTCCATTGACTTACATTCATACGCATACGAATGTGAAAGACTGGAAACGCAAGCGTCTGCTGCAAAGTTTTCCGCTGCGTTCCAAAGTTCAGGTTTGGTGAACTCTGACCTGCCAATTTGCATCATGTGAAGATATGGAACCAGATGGATTTTCCAGGGTGTAACCTTTCTCTCCTCATGGCGTGACCCTCATCCATTTTTTCTGGCAAAAATAAAGGAAGCTCTAACTTCCTCATATCCTGCTTCCCGCCCATATTCGCAGCTGCATACAACAAACATTTGAATGCTAAAACTCTAGTGAGACTGCGCCATAATATTTAATGCTTGTGCTGAAGGACCGACATCACGCACGAGAGAAGTCTTCACTCTTGCAATTAAAATGTATGTTTTGCCTGCAGACTGCAAGAATTTCCCCACCTAATGTACAAAACATCAAAGATGATGAATTGTGTTTAGTATAAGCTAACAGAGAAAGCAACATTTGCAACAGGGTATTTAAACTTTAAGTAAAAGAATTTTGCCAGAAATTTGCGCGCAAAGATCATTGACACATACTTTAAAAAGTTACATGAAGTTGTCTTTGTGATATTGACTGACACTTTCCCAGCGACCATAACAAAACTGGAGACGAGGATGAACGCGATTCACTTGCGCTACTCAGCTGAGTGAGTTAGTACAAACACTTAGTTAGTACAAACACTTAGTAAATCCACTAACAACACTTACTAGACACAAGGTTAAACAGGATCTTGGCAAGACAAGGCAGAGCAGTTTGAGTGTTTTGTCAAGGCTAACGGGATAAAATTGACTGTGTTGGCATGAGAGAGTGAGTGCATGGGCAGCAAAATACACTCAAATACACTCAAAGGATTATTAGGAACACCTGTTCAATTTCTCATTAATGCAATTATGGTGGTGGTGTAATGGTGTGGGGGATGTTTTCTTGGCACACTTTAGGCCCCTTAGTGCCAATTGGGCATCGTTTAAATGCCACGGCCTACCTGAGCATTGTTTCTGACCATGTCTATCCCTTTATGACCACCATGTACCCATCCTCTGATGGCTACTTCCAGCAGGATAATGCACCATGTCACAAAGCTTGAATCATTTCAAATTGGTTTCTTGAACATGACAATGGCCCCCACTGTCACCAGATCTCAACCCAATAGGGGATCTTTGGGATGGGGTGGAACGGGAGCTTAGTGCATCCCAAAAATCTCCTTCAACTGCAAGATGCTATCCTATAAATATGGGCCAACATTTCTAAAGAATACTTTCAGCACCTTGTTGAATCAATGCCACGTAGAATTAAGGCAGTTCTGAAGGCGAAAGGGGGTCAAACCCAGTATTAGTATGGTGCTCCTAATAATCCTTTAGGTGAGTGTACATAATCTACTTCGTAGCTTGATCCAGCCCAATAAGCCTGTTGATTGCTCATTCATAGAAATTGTAATATTGGTCAATGTACATTATGCACCAAAAAGCACTCATTATTGCTGAAAGATTTCGCTTCCATAAACGTTACCAGTTAGAGGGAGAATAAATTACACAATTTGTTGTGCTATAAAAATGCCTCTCTGAACTCTTCGAGTTAGGAGCAACACTGAATGGCGCTATAAGAGACAGATTTGTGTACGTACTGCACAGTGAGACCATTGAAAAACGTATTTTATGTGACACTGGAGCGTACAAAGGAAATTAGTGTTTCTATGGAAAATGCTGCAAAAGAGGTGCAAAGTTTAAGTACATCTACCGAAGTCCACAAAGTCGACAGGTAGAAAATGAAACAAGACATCAAGAGGATTCAATTCACACATGAAATGTCTTCAAATTCTGAGGGATTCTGGGTGACGCAATTGCTAGATGGAAAGTGCATTCCCATGCAACTGGACACTGGAGCAGCTGTTTTGCTCATGGCATAATAACTTACAAAGAACTTGCCATACCTGTCTGCCAGAGAAGCTAAGATGACTTTAAAGACACACACAGGAGAGCTTGTTCCAGAGTTTGTGGTGATTTTAAGGTCACTATCATCCCATACTGACCATGAAACAGTTTTCTTTGCCGCTAATTGATGCTCTTTTTGCTTGATTAGCAGGCGGCCCAAAAATTCTGCAAAATAGAGTTATATCAAGCTATCCTCAAAATGCATGTTGATTTTGTTTCCCAGGAACTGATAACTATTGTGATGCACAAGGGCCTGAACAGATATCAGAGGCTACCTTTTGGCATTTCATCAGGCCCATCTCAGTTTCAGCGGGCCATGGAACAGATCCTTAGTGGCTTGAATGGAGTACAGATCTCGATGACCTGCTGATCACTGGGAAAGACAGTGAAGATAATCACAGAAACCCTAATGCAACATTACAGAGGTTAAAAGAGTACGGCCTGCGGGTAAAGATAGACACATGTGAATTCTTTAGCCCAACCATTGAATACCTAGGTCATGACATCGACAGATTTACCCTGCTCACAGACCACTTACCCCCAGTTTTGGTCCTCAAACGCGTATTCCCTCTCTCATCAGTACGACATCACATACAAGTGATTTGAGCAGCACTGTAACACAGATGGACTGTCCAGACTGCCTCTACCAGACTCACCTCCAGAATGTTATCAAACTGAGATCTTCTACTTCAAAAAAGTACAGTGTGCACCTGCTCCAACTGACCCTGTCCTGTCAGAAGTGATAGCCTTGATTTCCCAGGATAAGAGATGGAAGATGTTAGACAAACAAAAACCCTACCTGATTCGACAAAATGAGCTGACTGTACAATCTGGCTGCTTAATGTGGGGTTGTCGCGTCATCACACCCCCACCCCGAGATTAGATGCAGAGATTGAAGAGGTAGCAAAAAGTTGTCCTGACTGTTAGAATCAGAGAATTATGTTACAAAACAGGGATCCAGACTTAAAAAAAACTTTCGTTAGTGCTGTCAGTTGGTAATACCTAGAATTTCAAAATCAAGTGCAGGTGGTAGATCCTTTTCTTATCTAGCGCCTAAACTTTGGAATATTCTTCCCTGCACGGTCCGGGAGGAAGACACACTCTGTCAGTTTAAATCTAGACTAAAGACTCATCTTTTTAATCTTGCATACACTACACCCCCATAATATTAATCCTCAGAGGATTTAGGCTGCATTATTTAGATCAACCGGAACCAGGAACACATCCAACAACAAATGATGTACTTGTTGCATCAAAGAGTGCAGAACAGTACTCTACTCTCAGCCAGTCTTGTCTCTTTGTTCCAAGGTTACCGCAGGATGTAGTTCATGCCCAGACCTGATGGCAGAGCTGAGAATGGGAAGCGGTGACCTGACAAGAGCTAAGAGGATAGAGCTGGATAAAGGACGCAACGACTTTGATTTTCCTACAACATTTCAAATGTTATTAGATTGTTAATGATAATCTTAAATCTATCATTTTTTATTTTTATTTAGCCTTGGTGTGCAAGCACTGTTGAGCTTGTGCAGAGGCAGCAGCTTTTGCCAGAGGGGAACTGGAATCCCCTGGTTGGGCCTGGGTTCTCCTGAGGTAGAAATTAAACTCAGCAATTCTTGAGAAAACATATAATGGTCAATAATGTGATAATGTAGCTCTATATGATCATGGCTGTGATTAGGCTAGACGCACAAGGCCGCAGGCCGAGAACAGGAGACAATTAGCGCCATGCTGATATAGAGCCATATAACACGACTACGAGAACAATGTTGCATTAATATATTGCTTAAAATTGTGTGTCAATGAAATAGAAATATTCAGGTCAATGCCACAAGTTTGAGATAACAGTAGTTTGACGGCACAAGTGTGTGCTGTGGAACTACTTTCTTCGGCCCACTAACTCCAGCCCAGCGTAACAGTTAAAGAGCGGGTGGCAAGGCATTTACAAGTGTCCTGATAATTGTATTGGGGTCCCCACCAACACCCTTATATGCATCCAAGGTTAAAAAACTGCTTCCATTTTCACACAATATGCATTTAATATCACTTAATGTCTCTAGATGAAAAAAGTTTGAGAACCACTGCTTTAAATAAAGTGAAGTGACAGTGAACTATTAGTCAGATATGGTGACCCATACCCAAAATGTGATCTCTGCATTTAACTCATCCAGGGAGTAGTGAAAACACATACAGCAAGACGTGAAAACACATACACCTGGAGCAATGGGCAGCTAATTGCTGCAGCGCCCGGGTAGCAAGTAGGGGTATAGTGCCTTGCTCAAGGAAAATGAAAATGCATTTTGCATGTGTGCATGTGCTTCATTAAACAAAAACTAATGCTGATAAATTCATGTCATATGCTGAAATGCCAGAAAGTGTTTGTACTAAATGTTTCTATCGTTTCAGTATATTCACTGGTGACAATTGATGGGGTTATTGGAGGTTCTGTTCTCTTACCATGTGCTTCAAATAAACATGAGCACAACCTTCAAGACATCGATGTGCTTTGGAGATACAATGCCAGTATGAACGTGTTTACTATACTTAAAGGTAAAGGTTCAGTGGAGCATCAGGAACCAAAGTACAAGAACAAAACAGAAATTTTTCCTGATAAGTTTTTGAAAGGAATCTTCTCCATCCAACTCAACAATCTTGTCTACACTGATGCCGGAGAATATGATTGTTACATTGTACATTCAGGAGAACATGTGAAAGTCTGGCTGCTTATTAATGGTTGGCAGCCTGAGTACACTTTTTTACACATTATTATGACTGTTTGATTAAAAAATGCCAGAATGTCTTTGCATTTAATGTTTTCTCTCATTTTAGTGTATTCACAGGTCACAGTTGACGGGGTTGTTGGACGTTCTGTTTTCTTGCCATGTGCTTCACATATAAATGAGTACAAACTTCAAGACGTTAATGTTCATTGGAGATACAATGCCAGCATGCATGTCTATGATATACTTAAAGGTAAAGGTTCAGTGGAGCATCAGGAACCAAGATTCAAGAACAAAACAGAAATATTTCCTTATGAGTTTGTAAGAGGAATCTTCTCCCTCCAACTCAACAAACTTGAACACACTGATGCCGAAGAATACGAATGCTACATCGTACAGTCAGGAGAACACATGAATGTCCAGCTGCTTATTAATGGTGAGTAAAAACTAGGGCTTATAGTCGGGGAGGCAATGTCTCAAATGCTCAATAAAATGGGTTGAACCTGACATGGTCTCCCATACTTTTTACTTGTGTTTTTTCTGTTAACTTTGACCCAAAGAGCTATAATTTAGATGGTCCGCTCTGTCGGAAACATTGCGAAAATATCTTTTTGCCATTTAAGTGTATGTAACCCTTCGCTTTTTATCAGAAAAATGTGAAAAAATATTTTTTTCCTCAAATTCTCAGTGGGTTGGGTAAGCTCTCAATGAAAGCATTCCAGATGCACAAAACACATGTGGCGACAACATCCAATGAAAAAATAACTCATAAAACACATTTATACATGATTTTGGCCCAATTTAATGCACAAAGTTGGAGTTTTCTCACTTTTTTGTTATATTTTCATCTTTACTTTATTGGCAATGAACTATTCCCCCAAGTTATGACATCAGTCATTATCCCATTCCTTTTACCAACAGTATACTCATTCCACAGAAAAAAATATAAAAATCCAACTAAAATCAACGGATCTGTGATGATTTCACTACTAGGTGGCGATCAACAGGCTCAGAACCTCGATTGAATTTTAGGCTACTCTCAAAAATTCCAAATGACATACTGGATATTTATCATCTTGGCACACTTAAACACACATTATCTTAGTAATTTGAATGAGTTTGGAACAACCAATCAATGGTTCCAAAGCAGTGGCGGCTGCTTGTCTTTCAAAGAGGGGAAGCTCATTTCACAATGAATGAATGAACAAACTATCTAAAAAATATATATAAACACGACGGAGGAAATGTGGGTATACATTAAACAGAAACAAGGAATGTGGTGTATAATTGTGTGAAATGTATGATGAAAATTGGCAAGCAATTTTGGCAAGCAAATACCAAGAAATAGGTTGCAGCAGTTTGTCTTTCAACTACACTTGAAAAATACGCAATGGGACTGAGATTGAATAGCTTTAGCGTCAGCGACTTTTTATAGAACAAAATCGCTGTCAATCAAAACGAGATGCAGTCTTTCGACAGACCCTCCAATCATCACGCTGACGCTCGGAGTCCGGGCCAGCCCACTCCTCCATTCATCCCAGAGACACTGAGCGTCCGTGGGCGGGACATAATCTTAGCATTATCCAATGACCGTCTTGTTTCTAAGCACTGAAAAAAACGGTTTAAAGCAGCCCCATTGAAGTCAATGGACACTGGGCTTCAACAACAGAGTAATGCACTGTACGCTACGGGAATGAATGAGAAGGAAATCGAGTCAGCCGACCTAAGTAGCTGATTCTGAACGAAATTGTCGTTCGAGATGAACGTGTTTAACGCATTTTTAGTCAATAAAATGTTAACATAATAGTACATATATTTGACCATTCATTTTTTGACAATTACAGGGGAAGCTGAGCTTCCCTTACAGTCTTAAAGAAATCGCGACTGTTCCAAAGGACTTCGAAGCTGTTCCTCATTGTCTGTGGTAAGTGACAGTGACTTTAGTGAATACCGGTAGGTCTGCCCCAGCGTTTTGGGAAAGGAATGGTAATATGGATATTGTAATGGTAATTAACTGAAGCTAGATGCCTAGAAGCTATGAGAAGCTTGCCTACACTGGCTCCAAACATCTATAGGGAATTCAAGGACGGGAAGTTCACTGTACGTCAAACAAAAGGACGGTTCAGTGGTGTCTGGACAGACATGCCACTACAAAAAAAAACCTACAACCGTGATGCCAAGACAAAACTCTTCACTGGCATCATTCAGCAGCCAGCGGCCATGGAGAAATACTTGAAAGTTGTGTCAGAGCAGACAAAGGCTATGGCACACCTGGAAGCGTATGACACCGAACACCACGAGGACAAGGGCAGCCAAGGTGCATAGGGCGGTGTAAGGAAACTAACAGATGTCATCAACAACCAAATGGTCAATCTATTCACATCTGAAGAACAGGAGCTGATCAAAATTTCAACAGGCCACAAAGCCACATGTGCTGACTTGATCTGCGCTCAGGAAAAAGGACTGGAGGCACTGGCTGCAGCTAGAAGAACGGACAGTGATAAAGTAGCCCAAATTAAACTTTCAACCTTCGCAGCAAAGCCAAAGAAGTCAATGTCCATGGCATTCAAAGCCAAAAAGGTCTATGAGGAGGAGAGTGCAGTTGTGCGGAAGGTGGAAGTGTTTGGCCATGAATGGACAAGTTGCCCGGCATCCCTGTTTGAGCCAGATCCGTCCCTTGATCAAAGTTATGCAATACGTAAAGGAAACAAGGCAGACTACCTGGGTGCAATCAAGACAGCCCAAAGCAGTTGATGAGGGGAAGCGTAAAAACCAACGCCGTCTAACAAGCCTGTCGTAATGGTAGCCGCGGCATTCATTTAATGTTACCAACATCTTGGGAGCAGCAACCTCCATGAACTACAAGGAAAGTATCTGAGGCAGCTCCTTGGAAACCTCCCAGACAAGTTTGACTGCATTCACTTTGTTGGTGATCGATATGATTTCTCCCCAGCTGAAAGCCTGAAAGGTGAGGATTGAGAGAAGAGGATGAAGACCTGCCCCAGCTAAATGAAGGAGTGCAAGCCACATGATACTCTCTCTATACCTGAATGAAAAGGCTTCATTCACAATCCACTGAATAAAGATAATCTGTTGAACTACACGGGGGAAACATGGGCAGCTCAGAACAAGTCACTTCCTACAGAAGGATGCACACTTATTCTTGGTGGAATCTTTTGTGATCCTTGTCGCACTGTCCTCTTGTCAGCAGATTGTCAGGTTGAGCTTCCAGAACTGTCCTGTGAGAAACATGATGAGGCAGATACCAGGATGTTTGCTCACATTGGATACTCAGTACAACTTCTGCACCATAAACGGGCTGTAGTGGTTGCGACTGACACAGATGTGATCATGATGTGCATGTACTACATCACACACATGGATGAGCTGCAGGAGCTATGGGTGAATACGATGGATATCTTCCTACCAGTTCTTGACTCTGCACCGGTGAACCCAACATATGTTCAAGGATTGAACTTGCACTTGAAGACAGGGACACATAGGCTTTGTGTGTGTTAGGGAGAGAGAGAGCGGGGATGCATCTTTTATCTCGCTGCTGTGTAACCCACCCTGCTGGTCTTGTTTGCAGTCTCCTCAGGTGGTGAGGGTGAAGGTCTATCCCAAGAGCAGTATCTGCAGTATGCCACCCTCCGGATTATCCCACCTCACATGGACCTGCACCTAGTTAATTAAATTGTGTAAAAACGTTTTGTTCCATTAAAGTTGTAATAGTTGTTATTGGCAATAAAATAATAAAAGTCATTTTGCTATATATTTCTTGTATGACTCATTTCCGTTGGGAGAACAGGGTTATGTTGAAATTAAAAAGATGCCTAGGCCATGATATTTAATAATGTGGACATTAACAACCATGTTATTTATGTTCTTCGGAATTTTGAGAGTGGCCTAAAATTCTATTTAGGTTCTGAGCCTGTTGATCGCCACCTGGTAGGGAAATCATCACAGATCCATTGTTTTTAACCCACTTTAAAAAAATATATAAATTTTGCCTCCTCGGGAAATTCAAATGTAGAAAAACAAGCAGATTATCCAGAGCCACCTTAAGAGCAAAAGACAGCAACTAGTGTGTAAAAGCTGTATAGTGTATAAACTTCACTCCTTCTCAAAGTGTTTGACGCGCATGTTTGACTGATCACTGGAACGATTTTAGTTTTTAAAGGCACAATTTGAAAATAAATTTAGGCACACATTATGTCAGTATATTACACCAAAAAGCTATTGGACTGGATAATAAAGTCCTGGAAAGGAATATTATGGCATGAGGTGATTGTTACAGACCGTAACACACTGTTACTGTCACTGTTTTCTGTTGAAGACCGCAACACTAAATAAAGCTTAAAATGTGATGAAGCAAAATGAGACCTCTTTAAAATCTAAATACAGTGAATGATTCTCTGAATGTTTTAAGGTCACTGATAAGTTACTCTCATCTCACTACAGTGATGTTTTTCTTAACTTTTTTGTTGCAGAATCAACGGAAGCAAAAGAGGCAGGAGGAGGAGATAAATCAGAAGAAACGAACATAGTGCTTATATCAATTACTGTGCTTTGCGTGGTGGTGTTGTTAAATATTTTTCTCTTTGTGTACAAATGGATGCATAAACCATCTAGATCACAGGAGTCTTATCCTGCTCCTGAAGAGCTTGAACCTGTTAATCAAAATCATCACGATTAGTGTCTGTTCACACTATGAGATCTAAAACTATACAGCTTAGCACTGACGGGAATGCCACTATGGTTGCTCCTGCACCTGATTTGTTAGAAGTCAAACATTAGCAATTTTTCTGGCATCCCTCTTCTGCCCCAACTAACTACTGATCTAGTAAGATTTGGCAAGTATGCAGCTTACATTTTTTTGGTGATTCATTTCAATATTAATAGTTTGTTACAAAAAACAAAAAAAAACTTCCTTTTGTATTTCCTGTATTTTTGATTAATCTTTTTAAAGGACAAACATTTCAAAGTTTGCTTTGAGCAAATGTATCGTTTAGGTTTTGTAAAACTAACGCATATGTATTCTTCCGAGCTAATCCACTGGTATAACAGGGAAAAAACGTTGCTGTTGTTGTTTATGTATTTATTTTGATTTCTACTTGAATGCTTGAAAAAAGACTTCCTAACCATGTTATATTGCAGTGGTTCCATAACTTTTTTAAATAACTTATTTCGAATTTACTAGTTGTGTGTACTTTCTGCTTTACAGTTAGTTGGTTTACAATGTATTTTGTAATTATTTGGTTATAATTTTTGTCTGCCTTTATGTTCAGACCTGCTATTTTAAGGGAACAGTCAGATTTTTAGAGGCACAAAACAGTGACAACAAAGATCTTTATTTTTGTAAACCTGTTCTGTAAGTCTTTAAATGTGTTAATATATGGTACAGTGAATATTCCATGAATCTGTACTAAGCTTTTTTTACTAGCTTAACTTTTTCACAAAAATATGTGACCTTTGCTCTAACAGTTTTTTTTTGTTTTAGCCCCGTCTGTGGTCAATAGGAAAACACAATATTCAATAGTAATGCACGATTGATCTCTCATATGTCACTCTGTATTCAGGGGGGCCAAAAGTCTTTCTGATTTATTTTTAGATTTTCAATTCTGATTCACTCTTAAATTAATGAAATTAAAAACTCTAATAATATAAGTATAGGGATTTTTTTTAGAAACTAATGAATTTTATCAAATTAATCAAATTATTATAATCATTATTATTGTTATAAAAGATAAATCAGCGATATTTATTAAATTTTTTGCAGAGATTATACAATAACGTTGATGTCACCTGATGGTGAAAAATAACTGTTTTTAGTTTTTTCTTTAAAATTGATTTAGTGAAAGAACTCATTTACCCTACTTGCTAAAACTTTAACAGCTACCACTGGCCACAGATTGATGTGATTTCTTTGAAAGGAACCTGGAAGTGAGTCACAAGTTAACAAGGGCACATTCTCTTTAAGCTGCAATCTATGCAAACTGTTTTGGATAAAAGCAGTGTTGAAGCACAACCTACATAAGGAGTAGGTAAACTACCCAATTCAGTACCTTTCATAGTAAGTTTTAAATGAATGAAATACTCAACATACCTGTAACAGAAGTGTTACACGCTGCTGATGGCAAATGCAAGGAATGAAGAACATAATATGTCATAATATACCCTCAAATATCGCCTACTTGCTGTCTTTTTGTCTCAAGTGTCCAAAGTGTCGAAAAACACACAGGATGTGCTTACTTAGCACACAGAACTTCACTACCTTGTGGCACAATGTATATTTGTTCTTGTCATATTTGCTAACCTTGCATATTTAAACTTCACACAATTGACTCACGTTTCTGTCACCTTGCATATCTCTGGACACATATGAATCTGTGTGCCCTCACATCACTTGAAGATTGTTGTGTATCAGATACAGACAGTTTCATACCCCGATAGCACCTACACGCCACCTTAGCCCTCATGAGTTGATAAAGTAAAACTCTGATGAAAAAACATAGTGACTTGAAGCTTATATGTGACAACCAATGGAACAGAAGTTCTCACGACCGCTGCTGTCAGCTATATCATCCTGCAATATTCTATAGCAGTTCTGTTTTCTCTTTACTCTTCTATCTATTCCAAGTTGCAATCTTAAAATTAGTTGAAGATTTCAAAAGATGGAGAAGTGAATAATTTTCCTATTTTATGTGTCTCCATGAATAGAGTTAAAAATGTGTCTGAGATTGTATGTTACAGTATATGAATGACGATCAATGACGTGTGTCTACAGACAGACGTTGAACATTTGCACAGATAGGCTGCAGTGACATTCAAGATGTTATCAGATGCATTTTTTGTTGTACCTGCTGTCTCGTGTTTTGACTAATTCTAAGTTGCCTTGTTCTTTTCATCATAGCCTCCAATCCTGCTTTCATGTCATGTTTTGAATCACTCTTTCAAGCATCTTAACTTTAGTGACTTAATTTATTTAAAATACTGAACCGCAACAGGGTTGTCAATTTAGTCAAAACTAACTACAGGTGTTTTGATTTGTTGTGTTGAAGGTCTTTTTCTGTATTCCACAAATTGTTTTAAAAGAAAATAAACAGAACAATCCAATAAATGAAACATCTTATGTTCACAGATAAAGCTTCTGAAATATACTCAGTTATAACTTTTTGATAAGGTTCTAAGCCTCCTCCTGTCATATTGCATGTTTTCCTTTTGATTTCCTGAACACTTCAGTCTGTTATGGGTATTTTCGTCTTTAACATAAAACAGAGTATCAATAGATCCGTAGTCTTGAATTATGTTGTGTAAAAAGTCCTGTATTAGAATTAAAATATTGAAAATGCAATTAAACACACACTCTTAAGATGTAGATGTTATTTTAGTTATTAAAAAAAACAGATATATTTGTCACATAGCTCACTGTTTTACCAACAACTGTGATCAGAGATGCGTGTGATATCATATTATATTGCATTTTATATTATTTTACTTTATTATTTAACATTATTTTTAAAGGCCATTTTCATGTAAAATAAAACATGTTATCCTGATTAAAACATGTCTGGTTTACTATACCTCATGATATTTTTTTATTTTCTTATAAAATCACTTTGAAAAATTGAAAAACGTGCTATATATTAATTAATTTGAATGTATTTGAATTTGATCATATTGAACTGGAGACTTTGTGACAAATGTTGATTTAGTTTAATAAAGGAACCATTTGCTTTCTCCTCAAAAATAAAATACCTTCCTCTTCATTCTTTAGACAAAATGTGACAGACAAAAAATTGCAAACCTTTTAGTAAATTCTTCAGTAGTGATCTTCCTCCTTTGAAAAATAATGAAGTGGAAATGAAAAAAGTCATAAACTTGTGTACTTATCAACAAGTTCTGAGCAAGCAATATAAAAATAAATGGTTATTTCATTGCTGTTACTTGCCAAAACATTCCTCAGTCAGATAAACATGGAAAAAATATCATTTATTTTGAGTAAATTACCTTGTCTTAGTCACTAACCGTCTATAACTGGTCTCTGATCCGGTGTTCATAAAACCGTTAAAGCTTGTCCCATAAGAGGAGGAGTCCATTTGTTCTCTCTCATGTCAGCAAGATTCTGTTTTTGTCATCAGGTGATCAAAGGAGTCACGTGTTTTTGAGCTTGTCTAATCTTTTTATCAAACCACACTGTATATGCTTGGCTGACCTTCATTGGTTTTTCCAGACTGATGAGTAGAATATTTCCATTGAGTGGTTCCTCATGAGGGTTTTTTTTCATTAACATATTTCAATCATAAAAATTACACTAATACACTTATTGCATAAAACATTAGGCTCCAATAAAAATATAAAGGGCTTTATGATAGGCCTAAATGCTAGAATTTTACACAAATTTAGATTTTTTAACAAAATAAGAAAGAAAATTATAACCCAGTGGCAACCAACAAATGTCCTTTATATATTGAAAGCCTTAATTTTGGAGAAAACTGACTCTTACCTTCTAGTAGGGTCTCTGGAGCTCGGAGAAATGGGCGTGTTGAAAGGTTTTCCATGTGTCAAAGGTGCTCTTTCATTCAAACTTAGTTGAATAATCAGTGTTAACAACACAGATCATTTCTTTTAAACAGGAAGATCGCAATAAGGGGTGTAATGCAAAGGTTTCAAATTGTGAATTATCATCATAAGTCCTTAAAACAAAATTAAATTTTATCAGACAAATCTGTGTCTTTGATTAATTGCTTAATAATAAATTACAGAATGTAAGCCTATAAGTAAAACTCTCTTACTCATCTAGAAGCAGCTGTCCCTCAGTTTCTGTCTTTCTGCATGTTTTTGTTCACATATAATAAATCATAATAAATAAGTTGTAATAAAATGGTAGAAATCCCTTTTACAGTATGACATGTTGTTATTCTATCAGGACACCAAGAAAAGTAAATGATTTTCAACTTATTCAACGCTAGAGGAGTTGTTTTAGAGACATTTTACCACCCTATAAATTATAATTGTAATTCACATTTGATTGTGACACTCATCAGCTGTTCCTTAAATATCAATTGTTTATAAATAGTGAAAATCCCAATATGTGAATCCCCTGTACCTTCATTTTACATTTACAATAAAACGCAAAATTAAATTCTTTTCGTTTTCCTGTTACATATGGTTAAGGTAATGTCATCATTTTTAATCAAATACAAGAAACATTTTACGGTTAAGTGTAAGAACTACTTTGCACAATAGGGAAAAACAATTAGGTCAAAAGTGCACAGGGAGTGCCCCAAGACTACGTTTAACTAAAAAATACAGTCTACAGTCTTGTTGCAGTCTAGATCTGGATTTAAAACATAAAGGTTTGGAAAGATGGGGTAAACCTCTGTTCCCTTTCTGTCGGTCTCTCGACGTTGTGTTCGCCCTTGAGAACCAATCAACTCTGACTACTATAGAAAAGGCCAATGAAATTTGGCAAATTAAATTTGCATGCCGGACTCCGCCCCCGGATATCCGGTATAAAAGAAGCCGGCGTGCAGCATTCATTTACCTTTTGTTCTTCAGAGCCTTCGCTCATGAGTAAAACTCAGGATTCAAAATCCTCTACAACTACACTGCTGGTGCTACGACGTGTTGCAGCGGATCGTCCCTACCTGCAGCGACCTTCCCCTGGGCGTCTCGGCGGTTCCGGAGGTGTTAGAGATTTTCTAAAAAGTCCTTTTCAGGACTGACTGAGCATTCTCCAGCTCGGCATGTCCCGCTGTTCTCTTGGGTGCGGCACCCTCATCGAGGAGATTGTCCTCGGGCCACTGCGGGCAGATTGTCATTCAGAAGTTGCGGTCATGGGTTACTGTCTTCCTATGGGAACCAGCCACCATTTCGTTTGCTACCTGTGCTGTGACAAACACAGCACAGGTAGCACACGGAGTTTAGCCATCTCCTGGGCACTGGCAGAAGCGCCTCTCTAGCAGACATCTGTAGAGGTGCGGGTTGGGCTACGCCCAAACACCTTCGCAAGGGTTAACAGCCTTCGCGTTAACCCGGTGTCAGCCCACGTCCTGCGTGGCGACATGTAGGACTGGCATCCGGGGGGACGTATGCCTGCAAAAGCACCTTCCCACCCTCCAAGAGGTTGGGTCAGTGTGCTATCTACCCTTTTCTTCTTACCCAAACACATGGCTAAGATAATTGGTACCTCACCAACCTTCCTTCTTACCCAGACACTGGTTAAGAACAGGCATTCCATCCATCACTAGGCAAGCACCTCCTGGGGGTCTCTCCTGGGAGAGCAGCCTTCCCCCTTAGCCCGGGATACCTTATGACCTATCTCACATAGTTCTAACCGGACCTGTGCTATCAGACGCAGTAACAGCCCCCCCCCCCGTGGGCTGTTCCGTCTGCTATACCCTCATGACAAAGGTTACCACACTTGGTAACCCATGAGCTTCCCCAGGTGGACCTCCACCTTGCGGTTAACTACCCAGTCCGCACGTTCCATGCGTTCTCCTCCAAGGATGAGACCATACATATATCTCCACCATATTCCTCCCCACGGGTAGGAGGTGGCCTCTGCAGCGCTTCTCTGATTAAGAGTTGCGCTTTCCCGGTGTAAACCGAGCCGGACGGCCTCTCGCCTGTAGAGAGCTAAGGCCCCGTCCGTGAAGGTTACCGGTCAGGGCTGTACCCATCTTTCTCCAGGAAAGCTCTGGAACCCCCCGACCACCACACTGGAAGGTTACAAGTTTCACGAAAGCTTCGAGCTGACACGCCCAGGCTTGTTACCGTCGCTTCGCTGAGATTGTGATGCGATACAGCGTTTGTGCCGTTTTCCATAGATAACCCCATCTGTCGTTCTCGACACAACGTCGAGAGACCGACAGAAAGGGAACGTCTTGGTTACGTATGTAACCTCAGTTCCCTGATGGAGGGAACGAGACGTTGTGTCCCTTATGCCACAAACCTGTATCGTTTCTGTTGCAGTTTGAGAGGCTCTCAGGCTCTTCAGAACAAGAGGTAAATGAATGCTGCACGCCGGCTTCGTTTTATACCGGATATCCGGGGGCGGAGTCCGGCATGCAAATTTAATTCGCCAAATTTCATTGGCCTTTTCTATAGTAGTCAGAGTTTATTGGTTCTCAAGGGCGAACCCCATCTGTCGTTCTCGACACAACGTCTCGTTCCCTCCATCAGGGAACTGAGGTTACATACGTAACCAAGACGTTTCCACAGTTGTTTTGCTTTCTAGTGCCAGCTTGACACAGATACAATGTCATCTAATACATTACGCCCTCTGCTGGAATAATGAGTAACTTCACTCTCTATCATCACAGGAGGATCTGGTACTTTAGTAATAACCAATCAATGTCTCCTTCATCCAGATCACAGTTTATAGTCACCTTTTGTCCCAAATCAGTCAGTCGATCTAAAGTTTCTGCAGCTTGACACCATATGAAGAGATCTATAGAAATCATAATCATCATTTCACTATTATATCTACTGTCAACAAATAACAAAGAAAAGTAGAAACTTGCAGCAAATAAACTTTAAATCAATACATTTTAAATCAATATACTCACAGATATGAAGCTGTTTGATTCTCATGTTGTCTTTATTAGGACACAAATGAGCTCTGCTTCTTATTTTTATACTTTACCCACACCAAACAGAGGAAGTCAAGTTTGCTCTGACCACACCGTAGCCTGACATACCATGTTATTTTACACTCTCTCAGTTTCTCATGACAATTATTGCAAGCAATGTAAGGAAGTCAAAATCATTTATTTTGTGCTATTATACATTTTATACATAATTTATTATTATACATATTACATTTCCATGTCAATTGTTTCTATTTTGTTTATAAGCTACCCTTCTTTTGTTGTTTTGTTTGTTTGTGTGTATGTTTATATATGTATGAACATTTTGTATAGTTTATCTATTGAATTTCGGTTTATTGTTGCACACTACTGTAACACCTGCAGTATCAGCTCCGAGCACGCCCCGTGCACCAGCACCTCTTCAATCACATCCCCGCACTCTCTTACCTGACTTTTAGTTATGGACTTCACTTCCCAGAATTCTGTGCACTAACTCACCAACATTGATTACAGTCACAGCTGCACGCAATCATCCACACCACATATAACCAGCACTCTCCCATTCATCATGGTTGGGTGTAGTTGTTTCAATGTTACAGAGATACTTACATGTAACTCACATGGATGTATTTTATTGACTGTAGGCCTACCCATGAATGTTCCTTGTTTACTGTTCCTGTGGATGTTGCTTTATAAAGTGGAATTATTTACGTTGGTGTCCTTTGTGTTTGTATCCTGTGTGTCTGTTATCCTATAACATAGTGCTGCTGTGACATTAAACATTTGCCAATCATTTTATTTTCTATATTTTTATACTCTGAAGATGGTGGTAACCAATGACTTCACAGTGATTTTTTGTTCATACAATAGAAGTGAATTGGTATCAAAATTCTTTAAAATATCATATTTTTGTTCTGCTGAAGAAAGAAATCCATTCTGGTTTAAAATGTCAATAAGGTGAATAAATGCCAGAATTTTCATTTTTGGCTGAGCTATCTCTTTAAGGCCAAAAGGCCAAATATACTGATTTTTATTAATGACCAACAGTTTGACAGGCTTAACTGCACGAGACAAGAGACCATGATGTCATCACATACTGCTCTGAAGCACACAAGTTGAAGACTCACATGCAGAACTTTATTGGGGAAATCCAGAATTAGGAGCCATACAGAGACAAAACACATGTATGCAATCCACAGAACAGGCACCAGGGCCGAAATTCAGACAACAGGATCAAATATACAGGCACAAGACCAAAGCCACAGAGCAGAAAACAAGAGCTCTCAGAATTGCATTGAGACACTAACACAACTTAATGAAAAACAAGAATAATGAAGCATATTGGATAATAAAGCGATATCCGAGTATAAAAGTGCCACTCAGGCGGCCCCCTGGAAGAAGACGTCCAAGAGGAGAGTTACAAAAGTAGAGTAACAAAAAGTTATCGGTCTGTTAGAATGTTAAAGGATTATTGTTATGAAGACAATAAAGATGAGGATGAAGTTGAGGCTGTGGTTGAGAAATTAATAGTTCCATCATTGAATGCTGCGATGAACTCAGCTTTAAAAAAAAATGCAATCAAATGGCTACCAGCAATAACAGTGTACCTGTAAAGAGATTCAAGGTGACTGAGCTGGTACAAAATATTTATCTACTTAAGGAACCATTTTTCCAACCATGTTCAATACAAATTAGATCAATAAAGTTTTTTTATTACCTGTGATAATAGTTCTGTCTACTAAATTCTTCAGTTAATAAAATCCATCATTAACACAGTCATAACTTATAATTAATTTGCTATAAACTTATATGTTATGTTTAAGGCATGTCAAGGCGAACACACATTACATTATGTGACAGACCTACTTAGATTTAATTTAGAACAGCTGATTTGCAAAGACATCTAGGTGCATCTCTGAAATCTTAGCATTTATCATTTTTGTAAAACCGTCGGCTTTGTTATGTTTAGCTTCTCACATGTCACCACACAGTCACAGTCTTTAGCGCCTGCCTGCAGATTGTTTTCTTCAATTTGATTGGCTGAATGTTCTGTCTACTTTAGTGTTATTGGCTGAACTGCTGCTGTAATTGATTGATTGATCTGTTGAAATTGGAAAGCTATTATGGAAAGCCTGCAATCTTTAGCCAAAAAGGCACAATGACTAATGCTAGTCCTGAAGAGTTTTAGTGTTTGTGTCAAAAATATGCTGTTTGAGTGCTTATCTTCTCTGCTGAAGTAAAAATCTGAGAATAGTACAGAAAAAGGGAGCAAAGCGCAGAGCAGTAAGAAAGAACATCCGAACGGTAGCAAAGTTTGAATATAAATGACACATAAACAAGACAAAGATAATCAAATAAATAAATAAACAACAAGCAAATTTGTTCCCATTTGTTGGATCAGTGTGAATTAGACTTTGAATGACTAGATTATCAGCAATAAAAGAGCAGACTTTTGTAAGTCTTAATACACAGTGTTCAAATGAGTTACCTTTTCTCTTTAGTGATAGACTGATGACATGAACTGAATTAGTTGTGTAAGAGTGTATGCACACAAAAAACAACACTAAGAGTGTCAAAAATGAGCAATACCTGAGCTAACAACCGTTCTGAGATCAGATTTGGGTTGCATTAGTCAAGGTGTTTGGTTTATGTTTTTAGGGTGGAGCAGAGTCAAGGGGGGACACTTCATTTGCCTTTAATGTGCCTCATGACTAACCTCTCAAAGCACTTTATGGGAGTAAGTTCAACAGGGACCTCTTGGCCACAAGCATGATGGTGGTAGTCCTAGGGCATGTGGGGACGATGAAACTGCTCAAACAGGTGTTAGTAATGTTAATGAGGACATCGGCCAGCTGGTCTGCATATCCTCCAAGCACTTTGGCAGGAATGTTTGACTAAATTGTTTCCATTTACACTACAAGTACCATTTTGTCTGTTTACTCTGACATTTTAATTTAATATCTAGAATGAAGTGAATGAATGAAGTGAATAAAGAATTAAGTGTACTAACATCCGCAATTTAGATTTACTATTTATGCCTTTGGCAGACATTTTTATCCAAAGCGACTTACATTGTATGATGCATGATGCTGTACATATACTGCAATGCAATAACGTGGTTAGTGTCTGTTTACAGTTTGTACAAGCATTTTATAACAGTTATTTGGAAAGCTGCTGACTAGAATCCATGCAAATATCCATGCAACCTTGCCATAGAAAAATGAGTTTCAGAAAGTTTTTACCATACTGACAGCTCATGTTAACAATAAGTTGTTTAAATACCAATGTGAGGTCTTTGAAAGCATTTGTTGTTGTTTTGGGGCAGTTTTCAGCTATAAAGTACATTTAAACACTAGTTATTGTGCAATAATTACCTTAATGTGATATTTTATATCTATAGGAAATTAGTTTATATAAAAAGCCAAACCTGTCTCACAGCCGTTTGCTATATAGTCAGGAAATGTAGAATCTGTTGATTTATGCACACAGACAGAATTGTACTTGTTTTGTCAGTCAGCACGACTTTCAGTATACATACAGAGTGTGTACATACAGCATACATGCATATATTTATAATCCAATATCAGGTGAAGTTGGACATATTTTACAAGGTGGCTTCCTCTTATCACTTACCCCTTGTTTCAGCTGAGCGACCTGAGATAACCGAACTACTTTTTATATTTTATTGGATCCATGCAAATAATATGAACAAACATCAATAGAAAAGAGCTGTTAATGTACATCCAGTCGGTTGTTATCACAATAAAAAAAATCCAGATGGAGTGATCGGGAAGGGTCTTGTTTCACCCTTCAAGGGTTTGTTTTGCAAACAGAAGGAGGTATTAAAGAGCATTTTGCTTTTGGCTTTGAAAGTTCTCTACTCATATAAACAAAAAGAGATTCAGGGAAAGTTAAAAAAAGTTAACTTTCTAAATGACATCATTACTTACAAAATCACTTGAATCTTCAATGTACAATACTCTATAGGATGAGAGATTATATTGGTTGATAATGACTGTGAATTGTGTGCAGCTATCTCTATGACAATTTGGTAATCTTGAATTGGCATCAGAACTATGATTTTGTTGATACAAACGTTAAATGAATAAAATGAAAAGACCGCAGTACCTAACACAGAGAATATCTGCAGGACATCACATCATGAAAGCTTAGGAATTCTCTTATCATTTACTTATTTTAACCTCATTGGGTTTCAAATCAGTTTCACTTCTGCAGAACATAAATTACGATATTTTGAAGAACGTCTATTTTAAGAACAAAAAAAGCACTAAGATGTTTCTTATAATTTCTTTTTTTGGTTAAAGTAACTTTTCCTACTTGAGATATGTAAATACATGGATAAAAATATAAAGAGTATAGCATAATAAACAAAGGTTTCCATACGAGAAAGTGTGCTTACAATTCTTCCAATATAGAGTCATTTTCACAGGATTGTGTCATAATGTGACTTGAGTCTTTGTATTAACACATGTTAGCCAGCAGATGTCCTCCACGTGCTGTTTTTCAGCTTTATCAACAGTAATTCGACAACAGAAAGTCACAAGTCGAATAGAGCTACCCTTTCAGCCACAGGAATGACATGAAAATAAGAGGGACAAGGAATAAAATAACAAGTTTCCTTTGTGTGACTCATAAAAAGTCTCAGCGAGACAATGACACACGCTTATGTGATTCTAATGAGTGACACAATAACCTACGCTTAGTGAACGGGAAACTCCATAATCATGAGAACACAAATACAATTCAAGATTAAACCACAGGTCTTGTCACGAATTCCACCCGTGGCCTTCCGTCTGATTGCCACCAGAGGTCGCCCTTTCATTATATTGACTCTTACACCACACAGACTGTTACACATCACCCTGGACTACATTTCCCATGCTCCATTGCACTATCACAAGCACATCTGAAACCAATCACACGCAGCTGCTACCAATCACATCCACTATTAGAATCAGACTCAAACGGCCATTCAAGGGCAGGGTATTGTTTAAGCGTTTATGCGGTTAATTTTAGGAGCTTTACGGAGCCAGTTCCCTGTTATTGTCAAAGTATTTCGTTCTTGTTTGCAGTGTTCTGAACTCCTGCCTGTGCGTATTGAATTACCCCTCTTGTCAAGCCCTTTGGATTATGTTCACTGTTGATAAACCCTCACCTGTTTTTAGATTACTCTTGTGTCCCGTATGAAAAATACCTGTTTGCTGTTTGTACGACTTTGCCTGTGTTTTGACCATGTCTCTGAATAAAGCTTTGCATATGGATTCACACGTCTCACGCCTCTGTCATTCCGTTACAGGTCTAGTCCAAGGTGAAGTCTATTAGTCATTGGTTACAGAGTGACCATTGGACCACATTTCTGGGTGCTGGAAAAGCCTTATGTTGCAGCCGAAGTCAACAGAAGCGTGTACGTGTAGTTGATTAATCTTATCTTATCGAGTTTAACACAGTTTTGTTGCTTTGTTTACTTCTGACAACGTTACGTGTTGAAGTCACATTTGTTCTCGTGCAGGTTTCCCTTGTTTATTGTGAGATATTGTTAGGCGTGTCCTGCTGATTTCAATTGAGGGATTCAGACCAGTATATAAGTGCCTAATCGTGTGAAGACCAAAGAGTGTAAAGACCATCTGATGTTCTCCATGAGCACCACGTTCAGGTCTGCTGAGAGAAATTGGCGCAGATCTAAAGAACCTACTGACTTCTGTCTCTATCAGTCTCTCCTCTCTTCTTTCTCTGCTGATGTCTCCTCTGCGAAAACCCAGTACTACCACGCTAAAATCCACAACTCGCCTGACACTCGTACTCGCTTTAAAATCTTCTCTGCTCTTCTTTGCCCGTCTGCCCCCTCACCTCCATCAGACTTAACAACTGATGATTTTGCTTCTTTCTTCGTGAGGAAAACAGCCACCATCGGCAGTAAGTTTTCAGCCCGATGCTTCTTGATGACTCCCAAACCCCCGACACATGCTCGCTCTCCTCCTTCTCTCCTATCTGAAGATGACGTTTCCAAAGTCATGTCTTCTAACCACCCAACTACCTGCCCCCTAGATCCTATCCCTCTTATCTCCTCCAGGCCATCTCTCCATCGGTTGTTCCCGCTCTGACCCACATTATCAACTCTTCTCTCACCACTGGTACATTTCACACATGCTTCAAAGAGGATTACCCCACTACTGAAGAAACCCACTCTTAATCCTGAACTGTTAGATAAATACAGACTGGTATCTCTCCACTTCATTGCTTGAACTCTTGAACGTGTTGAATGTAACCAGCTCTTCATCCTTTATCACGCAGAACAACATCCTGGACAGAAACCAGTCTGGTTTAAAGGGGTCGAATGGGCGCGAATATGTTTTTTTCTGTGTCTTTGGCGTGTTAAAAGTTGCCAATGAATGTTTTAGACACGTAAAATTGCTCAAATTAAAGTGTTGGAACAAGAGATGCATTCTATGTAAAATGCGAATGCGAACCCAGACCTGCCTTAAATGCCTTGTGTAGAGCGAATGTTCAAGTTTGTGCAGGGCATTACACCGACGATTGCTTCACTCACCTGGAAGAGAGATTAAGACTGGCTAAGCGGCTTTTGGTCAAAAGTGAAGCCATTTCAACAATTACAACTTTGCTGGTGTTTCAGGTTTGTAGCCTGTAAGTATATTTTTATTGTAAAAGACTTTGTTATGGACTAACGCAACTTGAGTTTGTCTTGTGTTTGTGATCTGCAAATGCAGACAGGCATGCAACGGGAAAAAGTAGACAAAATAAGTCCTAATAATCAGTAAAAATGTTCCATCTAGAGGCAACGAATTTCGTGTCTATAGTGCATTTTTTTTCATTTATTTTCTATGTTGAATTTACGATGAGACATGGCGTAACACTGATTCATCAAGAAGGGCAAAAGTAATCGCGTTATTTATTAAAAAAAAGTTTCTCTGTATAGTTTGGTAGGTAATGTGAGAGCAGTTTTATCGCAGTTACTTTATGCATTTTGTTCTCCTTATTTTGTTCCAATTGCTTCCATTGTTAACCTCATTTGTAAGTCGCTTTGGATAAAAGCGTATGATAAATGACTAAATGTAAATGTTTTAAACTCTAGTAAAGTCTAACAACACTGTAACAACCCTGCATTTTTTGTTACAAAATACATACCGTCATGATTTTGTCATGGTCCTGCCTCTTCTTGTCATGATTTTTGAGTCTTGTGGCAGGATCATGACATACCCATGTGTTTCATGTGGAGAAGGAACATGGCATTGTTTGGGTTTTAGCCCACCCCCTATGTATCTCTGTCAGCTACCCATTAGTGTTCATCCCTCTCACCTGTCCCATCATCTTCACGGCAGTTCCCATTAGTGTTGAGTCTTGTCACCTGCCCTTCTTAGTCCCCATGTAATCTCCCCTCATTAGTGTTTTTCCTTTTTAGTGTCTCGGTACCCCTTGCCACATGTTGGTTCATTCCTTCCTGTATCCTTTCCATGTGTTTCCTGCCCGTGTGTCTATCCTGTGTAGATTACCCTTTGGATTACCCTGTTCCCTTCGTGTGTTGGATTTATTATTTACAGTTACCTTGGTCCTTGTTTTATTTCCCCTCGAGGAAGTTTTGATTCTTGTTTGGTTTGTTGTGCTTTCCCCACCCAAAAAATAAACAAATTGATCCATAGAAAGTGTGAAAATATCAACACTTTGTTTGTAAAAAGTCTGATGCTGAACAGCAATGCAAATCTTCACACTTTAAACCACAGTGGATACGCAAGAGTCATACATTTCCGTTGTCATTGGTATTGACGCTTTCAGTGTATTACTGACATTACTAAGCTATATGCATTTAACTCTCCTTCTGGGTTCAGATATACACAGTTTGGTAAAGCGAGAAAAAAATCCCTCTATAACACATCGACCAAAATGAGAGTTTGACAAATCTAATCTATCTGGTTATTGGCAAATATATGCTTCTAGAATTTTGAGTGGATGTTAATGTATATTGCGAACTTCAACAAATTCTTGCATGTTAGAGTTGTCAATATCATGACACTATCATGTGGTATCAAAATGATTTAAAAGAATAAAAACATCATAAAATCAATAATTTATCAAAATGACATTAAAGTTGCAATCAGTAAGTTTTTTGATTGAAAATGAACTAAAACCAATTATCTAGCAAGTACATGAAAGAACAGTGATTTAAACTGTGTGATTCAAAACGGAAAGCTTGTAATGATTAGGGATGGGAATTGATAAGAATTTAACGATTCCGATTCCATAATCGATATTGCTTATCGATCCGATTCCTTATCGATTCTCTTATCGATTCTGATTGGGTGAGGGAATAAGTACAAATTTGTTTGTTTGTATTAACTCGCTTTAATATCTGATAAGAACACAGCACATACTCAGAGTATACACAAATTATGTGAAGCAGCCTCAGAACAAACCTAAAAGTAGGCTACAAAGTAAACTCCAGGACCAATAGAATTTTTCACATTCATCATTGGTCCAGACCAACAAAAAGAAACTGCTATTTAAGTGCCATAAAAACTAAAAACACAGACTAAATAGTCACTGATCTGTGACATTTGTTTATCATCGCCTCTGTCATTTTATTCTTCCCTGCCTCTTTAAACGGAGTAGCTGGAAGAGCACGACGAGAGATACTTGCAGCAGCCTCTGAGCCAGCTAGATTCTGATGGCCGCCATCATCAGCGTCGCCATGGGAACAGAGGGTAGCTACGAGGCACAGCTGCCAGTCGTCATGTACTAATCTCAGCCTGCATAAAAGCTGGACACAACGGAAGCACAGGAAGCTACGACTCCCTGTGAAGAGATCACTAAAGTTTGTTTCCCCTTTGCTTGAACTGGCTCTAAAGACTGACGGCCGGCAGCAAGCACGAAAGCATAGTCACGAACTCACAGCACAAGGACCAGGGGATTCAGACAGATCACCACCGACACTACAGACATGACACACCCCCGCACTACCCGGACCGAAGTTACAGAGGCTCGGACCTCCAGGTAAGTCGTTTTGGATAAAAGGGTCTTCCAAATGCATAAATGTAAATGTACTTGGGACAGAACCATGGATGAGTTTATCACTGTTATCCTGGAGTTGATTGGCTTCCATTCCGGATAAGATTGATCATCATCTGATCCCATCCGAAAAGCATGTTGAAGTTCTCCACAAAGACCAGCTGCCGTAATATAAAGCATGGACGCCGCGGCTCAGCCGGACCGGCACACCACGGCTCCCCTGAACCGGCACTCAAGCTGGTGCCTCGACCCTCCCTCGAGCCGGGATCTCATCACGGAACTCCCACACCCACGCTCACTCTGCTGGATCAGTTGTTGTGGCAGTTCGACCCGATGTACATAAGAGGTGAACTGATGGACTGCCTGCCTTCTGGTCCAAGGTCCTCCGGTGGCGCCGTTTTTCTGTTTTGCCACTAAGCAGACATGGTTAGCGGTCATGTACAAAAACTTCTATCTCTCTATCAACCCCTTTGCCAATGAAAGTATACACTCCCTTTTCCCATGTGATGGATGACTCGCCCCCACTTGTCAGTTCTGACTTGTGAGTAGAGTATCAATTCAGAGCTCACCTGAGCTTGCGATCCCTTCTGAATGTAGGTGCTTAGGGTATTGAAGAGAGTGTCTCCTGCAAAATCCCACTGAAGTTCCTCAAGAGACACAGCAGCCTGTAGGGGCTCATTCACTAAATGCACATTGTCACTCTCCATGTCTAACTGAGGCTACTTGGCTGTAGTGGTTAATTCCACACCAGAACGTGATACAAAATCTGCAATGAAGATGTATTTTACCTGTGGTTAACTGCAGCTGGTAGTTGCACTGAGTGGCGCATGGCCAATTCTTGCTGAGAACATGAGAGCACCTGGTGGTTTGTTCTGAGTGCAAAAGATCGTCCATATAAGTACATGTACAAGTGTTCATGTGCCCAAATACACAAGTGCCTCTCTCTCTCCCACTGAATACTTTGCTCAGCTGCACTCAGAGCTTGTTAAGCAATAGGCCTTTCCATGCCGACCTATATTTGTGACAGGACTGCTCCAACTACTACTGCTACTGCTTTCTGCATTCTGTGTCAGATTGTGTCTGGAGAGAGTTGTGAATACCTGTCACAGCCATTCATCATGAGTGGCCACATCCTTTCCATGCTCTACAATATTATCATCACAGCCATCTTGGCATCACGTTGCACATCACTCCCGGAAAATCGAAAATGGGCAAAGAGGCAGGACGTGGATGGAGCTGATGTGCCTGGTTGCTGATCCACCAAACCACGCCCGGTCAAGCTCGACGTATTGATGGTTGACATTTAAACGTTTACAGCGGTTTACACCTTACTCTTTAGGTAAATTACCTGAAACTACAAAACAAATTTGCATGACAAAGCTAAATGGACTCCAGGATTTTTTTTTGCATCTGGCTGTAAACATGTTTTTGTGAGATTGAGATTCTGCTCCGTTTTGGAGCCAGGCTCGACCGGCCAGTCGATGAATTGCAGTTTCAGTCACTGACGTGTTTGGTTTCAAGATTGTCCCTTGGTTTCAATGGCGCAATATGTTTTTGTTTTTTTAAAGAGAACGTTAGTAATATGCACCTGTGGCGAGTGTACACATTCCACTTATTACAGCAGAACAAAAACATGCCAAATATTACAATTAAAAGGATTACAATGTAAAATATTATAATTGTGGACGTAAAACTGAAAAATCCAGCTAGTCCTGTAGATGGTACGCTTGCCAGTGTGGCATGTGGGGGAGGGCACTTCAAGAGTGACAATTTAAAACACTTTAAAATGGACACAATCATCTTGAAGATTTAATAATTAATGCCAGAGAAACTAGAGCTTACCAACTTGGTCTCTATCAGCATAAATCACCCCTAAATGGGCAATCACTACAATCAAAATGCGCACCCAAATATAAACACAGGTTGGTGTTAGTAAAGAGCACAACACGCGGTGAAGGAAAGACACACCTCCACCACTACAGGACCTCTCGTCTCCCCAGTGCCCAGTTCCTGGCAAAGCAAGAAGAGTGTTTTATGTATATTAATTTTGCCACAAAGGGCAACCGATCTTAGCTTTCCCGATAAAACAAAAGAAAGCCAAAAGAAATTGATATGACAATCTAATAAGCAGCCTGGGGTTCAGATTTGCAATTGATGAAAATCTTCTTGTAACCTGGGTTCAGTCTCTGTAATCCAGAAAATATTGTTTTAAGAACACTCAAGCACTATATCCCAACCAGGACAGCCTACATCAAATAATCAACAAAACAAAAGCTCAAGCATCCCCCTTCTGTTAGCATGCGGCCGCGTAACTCACAATACACCCATGATCAGAAATGGCGAGACCCAATGAACGAATACAGGAGTTCTTACTGAACGTGAAACAGATTACCACTGGGTAATGTTGTCATAGGAGAACGGGAATCAATGTCTACCATGTCCACATCTCCTTCCCAAAATAACAATATAGCCATACGCAACACAACTAACGTCCTCTGATACACCCAAGGGCACAGCCAATATGCCAAGCCACAAATTACAAGCAGGTGGAGGGTGGTTGCCCATCCTGCCAAACATGCTGCAACCTCGTTTTTTTATAACTATTGTGTCGAGTCGGCCTGTTCCCAATCAGCGTAGCCATGGAGACGCAGGCAATTATTACGGACACCTGCTAGCTGTCAGCACCTGCCGCTCGTTCCCAAATAGGATAAAAGTGGGAGAACGATCAGAGACGGTGAGCTACGACTCCATACTAACCTGTATGCTGATCATGTTGCTTTCTCTCTTCTCTTTTGAAGATACAAGCGCCTGACAACCAGCAGAAACACCAGACACGGATGGAAAAACCCTTATGACGAGGACAGAGAACCCGGAAGCACACGCCCAAGCTGGATTCCCCCACGTGACACATACTTTCTAGATGTTTGCTTCACAAGATTGTGTGTTTTCATAAACCTCCCTCCGGGCCTTAAACCTGCAAGTCATTTTTTTAGTTTCTTGCTCACCACGTTATGCATTCCTGTGCATGTATTTGCTCTTGCAACTCTGCTGTGTAAATAGTGAATCCGTCATGGAGCTATCTAAAGCCCTGCGGGGCATTCAGGCTTTATAGGTGAGCTAATTTTCTTCTGCCAGTGAAAAGTCAAATGTGGAAGTAAGGGCATCCAAATCTGCCTTTTCATAACTCGGGTTTGAGCTTCCAGCTGAATTGACTAGAGAAGAGCTTGATTTGTTGATTCTAGTGGCCTCAGGTTCATGATTTAAAGAGGAAAAGGACCGTTTTGCACCTTCGGAGTAGACTTCATCCTTGCACTATCAGTCTCGGGACTCTCAGTGATGATAGTTCAGGCCTTCAAGTTGTTGAGTCTAAAAAGTGTTCTTACTGCAGGACACAGTCCTGACCCCTGCTAGGGTGAATTTAGTTCTCTCAAGATTTATCTCGAGTCAGAAACTCCGTCTGAAGTGCGAGAGCTCCTTTAACACACCGTACTCATGCCATTAAGTGGAAGCTGTTTGTCTCTTGGTGCACAGATTCGGAAGAATTGTTAGATGCTGGATGTTTGCCAGATGCTCTTAACTTTTGTGTAAGCCTTGACAGTCAAGATCCATTGAAACAGCTGTCAATTCTAGGGCCCTATGTTTTCTGTGCTGCGGACGGAAGAGAGGAATGTAGGCATCAAAACAGAGATTGCTGTTATGATAAATGTAGGGTATGTCTCAATATGCTCCCTTGTTCATTAGTCAGGGCACTGATCAGTGAGTCCATTTTAAGGCCATTTTTCCAGTGCACTGAAACGTTTATTCCCTTAAAATTCCCAAAATGCATTGAATAACCAGTGAGCATCCATTGTCCTTATGTTCCCTTACCAGAAATCACGTGAAAATATTTTAAGTCGTTTAAGCGAAAAGTCAACTCAATAAACTTCACAAAACTTGATATAACTTTTGAAAAGATAAACGGTTATTACAATTTATATATACGGAGTGGCATGGAATGTATGTAAAAAACAAAAGAAAGATGTAAGAAACTGTTATTTATTATCATTGTTGTACTGTACATTATGACCTTTTATCTTAGTATATTGATATTTTATAGTAGTTTATGAGTAAATACTGTAGTGTACTTAAGTATTTTTTCAAGTGGGCTGTAATATTTTACTTTTGTGTAATAAAAAATGGAAAACACAGAATACAGCACAATTGGAACAAAAAGTGAATTTAAAAAAAAAATAATGGAATTTAGAAAAAATTAAAACAGATATTTAATAGGCATTTTACTAGCCATAACGTCAACAAGAAGGGTCTGCAACATAAATGCTTTTGCACTTCACAGTGTCTGGTGGTGTTTGTTTATCTTCACTTTCAGTGGTCTAAACCTCAGAAGGAAAAAGAGTGGTATAGTATTGCAGTTTGCTTTTGCAATGATGCTCTGTGTGTTTGTGCACATGTGCACTTGTGCCTAGATTTAAAAATCTATTCTAATCAAAGCACAGTAAAGCATACAAGCACCACACCCTCAAACATTTTTTATTTGCAAAAACTTGGAAACCTTACATACAAGTTCAGTTTAAAAGTAGAGCGAAAATGCGGAGGGAGAGGGAACTTTTTTAATTATGAAGAGGTTTTCTTATGCAAAGTAGTGGACATCACTTAAGTGTTTTTACTTTCAAGTACATTTTCAAACATCTGTACTTCAGTGTTATTAGTAAGCATTCATTACATTATAAAGCATATATCATGGTTTTTACTCCACTAAATTTCATAAATAGATATTGTTCATACCTTGAAGTACATAAAAGGGAGACATAATTATTTTAGCTTTGTTCGCTTTAAAAAAAAATATATATATAAATATATTTAGGAAAAACACTCTCATAAACTACTGATAAAAATGTACTTGAATAAAATTAAAAATAGTTAACTTTTATCATTCTTCCCTTATATACATTCTACTTAATAAAGAATAAAAAGCACCCAATCAATGGCCTGTACCTATAGTTTCTCTTTTAAAAAACAGTTTGTGGTTTCTGACCCCCACGGTTAGAAGTATAATTAGAAAATGTCTTTGTGAAGGTAAGAAGGTGTAGGCCAAAACATTTGTTGACGAGAAATCTGAAAGGTATTAACAGACTAGAACATCTTGCTGATGATAGAGTCCATGTACTTTGCCGAATGAATACTAGATGGATAAGGAAAAAGCTTTGCATTGTGGAAAAAAACAGACTATGCACCATAGTGTAAAATGTACATATCGTGTTATGGGGCTACAGTATATGTCCATGAAGGTCTTGTGCTTTTGTTTACCGTCTTCAGAATAAAGGTTTTGCTTTAGTTTAGTGGGTAGACTGTATGGTTAAATCTACACACAAGGGGACATGTGCACAAGCACACTAAGCATCCTTGCAAAGTGCAATGCCACTCAATTTCCATCTGAGGTTAAGACCACAGAAAAAACCTAAGGTTTACAGGTATGAGAAACACATTGCTCGCAATTCACAGTTTAATCTCCTGTCTAGTCAAATGTGAGATTTACAAGTAATTGGGTGACAAGTGACATAACCAAAATTATATTCTGGTTTTAGTTTAAGTTAAGCACATACCCCTTTCTTTCTTACCTTCTTTCTTTTTTTCTTATTCTTAAACGTGTCTTTCTTACTTTCATGTTGACATGTACAACTGATTTTATTTATTTAACTAAAATGAAAAGAGATCTTATGTGAAGTTCCAGGAACATAACTGTCTAATGCAAAATACCTAAGCCAATGGCTGACCTTTAATACGACTTGGAAGGCTATTTAAAATATATTTTCAAAAAATGAAAGAGATGAGAGATAAAACTGTACTTCAACGCTTTCAACTGTTTCATTAGAATATTTTTTGTCTCACCCTCAGCCTGTCCTCCAACCCATACGACTAGAAAAAGTCATTGATTCCTTTCCTCAAATAAGTTGCACTGAATTGTTCACTGAATTATAGCCTCTACCAGCCACAGGAGAAGATCCCGTCATAATTAAATTACATATTGTGTTATAATTTTGTACAAATGACACTTATTGGAGTGTAATTTTCAATTTAAACAGCCATGATTAACTGAATTTACAGTATACATTACACTAATACACTATTATTACTTTATGCTTTTTACCAGGTGAGTATAGAGCTTTATGAGCTTTAGAGAAGCACAGATGCTGTAGGCTTTGAGTAGCATTAAGAAGTCCACTTCTGCATAATGAACAATGTTTACACTATCAGTCTACTGTGTGACTCTCCTTTTGTGGCCTTGATTAAAACACACAAATTCTACAGAAAGATTAATCACATCAAGCACAGAAAGACAAGTTGGCTCAGACAAATCTCCTCCATGACCCATATGTTAAATATGTCTTTAATAAATGGACCCTTCGAGGTTAGGGTTACGGTTAAATATTTGAACAAGTCAAATTAGACCTCATTTGTAGACTTTTTTTTCACCATGTTTTGAACCCACTTTGTACAGCAATCCCAAAACACTTTTTTTACTTTTATAATTCTCTACCAGTTCCAATCTGTAGTGATCAGCCTCATGCCAAATAATCCTTTCCAAGACTTTTTCATTCTGTGAAATACAAGAAACAATCGAAAACCTGTTCCAGATTTACTTGACTAACCCCTAACTGTACATTCTCCAGAGAGCTTAACTTTTTACGTTTTTACCACATTTTCATGTGCCCCATGAAGCATGAATTATGGGGCAACATCTTAGTAAATCAAATTTTGCATCCGAGTGAAAATACTTGTTTCTGACCACCATTAATTTGAAAGATAGTTGTATAAAATTCAAATAAACTTTACATATCTTTATTGGAAAGTGTTTGAACAATGTTTATGTACTGTACTGTACTGTACATGCACCTTAGTAAATGCAAAAGCAGCATCCATGTGTATATAGTTTGACATGCAAAGACACTTTTCAAAATGCTTTAAAACCAACATATATGATATAAAAAAGTTGATTATAGTTTTAAAAAGTTTATTATCAGCAAAATCTGAGCACTTTACGGATCATTGTTCTAAAATCCAGAGAGGCAAATAAAATCATTGTACAGTTAACAAGACATTTTTATCATTGATAACTCACTTCATACATTAGATATGCTGTCTAAATTAAGTCAACAGCAAAAAGGTAAAATACTTCAAACAAACTCAATATTTTTTTATTCCCCGAAAAAGTCTAAATAACTTTATAAGGTATTACAGTTCTGTAGCAGTTAATAATTTTGTACCGTAAATAAATATGATGTCATTTATATTCCTGCGCTTTTGGCATTGGCAGCTTTATAGCAGAATAGGTGCAAGCAGTATAGGTGCTGTTGTCTTTGCTGGGACGGAGATTTTTATGCATTTTGGAAAAGTCCACCGCTGTATACTGAAATATCAACAGTAGAAACAGTATTAATATTTAAACTTCAGTTGCCCCTCAAGCCAAATGGACATTTCATTACCAACCAATGGTCTACTCATCCTGAGTAAAAGTTTAGCAGAAATCAACAGAAATGATCGTTTTCTGTAATGAATTTGAATGATATTAATGGTTTTACCTGTACTTGATTTGGATCTTGATGCTGTTCTGTAACTTGTGTCTGCTGTAGGTCATTGCTATAAGATTGTCCTGAGCTTTTTCCAGATTTTGTCCAACATCCATTTTCAATAACATAGACTTTTATTAGTCCTAGGAGTAACACAGTGGACTAAAACTTTGTTCATCTGAAGACCTGTTGCACTACAACGTGGAGCTCTGTCCACGTGGCCACAGGCTACAACATTCATAAACTTTTTTGAACACAAAGGATTTTATGTATGAATGTATTAGAAAAACTGCATGTATATATGTATTCTATGTGGGCTATTATATGAGGCTATAAACAACAGTAGCGCAATAATCATATTTTTTGTTCAGATTTGTTTCAATGGTACTTTTCTTTTCCACTGCTGCCAAAAAGCTTTACAGAAAATACAAATGCGTACAGATAGTAGTGACAAAAGTAAAAACAGGATGATCTGAGATATATAGACACATAAAATATGTGATATAAGAATAAATGGTGTTATTGCATTTGTTCAATACTATAGACTAAACGAATTGTCTTTATGTTTATCAGACTGTTCTATATTTATAGAATTATTATACAAGTGTATATGTAAAATCTTTAAAAAAATGAATGTTATGTCACAATACCATTTATACTAAAGATTGTGGATTGACATTTCTTTAATAATAAATAATTATAGAAATAAATGCAACCTCATCTATCTAGAGAACAGCATTAATATTTTTAAAAATGGCACCACCTTATATGTACTTACCTACAACTGTTATGATCAGAACAGCATTTAACAAACCAGATATGATGCTGAAAGTCTTCCAATGTGTCCAGTTTTCCTTTATCTCTGTAAAATCAGTGTGATTATTCAACCTACAGTAGATGAGTTGTTTCTAAAATGTGTAGTGTGTTACTGCAGTCTGCTCGACTTATGCACAATATCAAACTACAATTTTGCAGAGTATTTACAACATATCTATCACATGGGTGAAGCAATCAAGGTACAATTAAATATTACTTACCCATGATGTGCAGACGTGTGCTGTTACTGACTCTTGGAGGTTTATCCATGTTCATACAGTAATAAACTCCTAACTCATCTACAGTGACATTATATATGACCAGACGATGATTAGATTGTACTGAATATTTCTTTTTCAATGTTTTTTCGAAGTGAAAAGGTATCGGCTGGTTTAAGAATGACTGCAGTATCGCAGTAGAATCGGATTGTTTCAATAAAATCCAATAAACCTCACTGGAGTCCAGATCACAGTTTATAGTCACATTTTGTCCCAAATCAGTCAGTTGATCTAAAGTCTCTGCAGCTTCACACCACATTAAAACATCTATAAGATAATATCATAAAAACCTTATTAGAAAATTCAGTAAGAAGAACACATAACATGGGTATAAGTCTATAAACATATATCAATAGAGATATTCATAATATGTAATAAACTCACAAATCTGAATGTGAATAATCCTCATGTTGTTCACTTCACACAGTATTTAAGACGAACTGAACTGCAGAGCTCTCCTAGTAAAAAACTGTCCTCTTAAAGAGGAAGTCAATGTCAGTTTTGCTCTGACCACATTGTCCTCTCCTTTCTTACACAGAATACACCATTATTTAAAACACAGATTATGTGAAGAATATTGTTTTCCTTTTGTATTCACTGTTTGTCATGTGACTGTTCTCTGATGTTGTCAATCAAACAGTCATAAATATTTCACAAGAAGGCTAACTTGTATAATGGTATGATTATGTAATCTCAATTTTGTTAATTCACTATTTTATTTGATTCTTTGTTTTGTTTCCAAAGACATCCAAAGGCTAATCTATGGCAAAGTACATTTAGCAGTCCCTAACCAACAATATGTAGAAATGTCTGCATTATGCTCAGTAATGAAAGAGTGAACAAAAAGTTTGATGTAAAAATGTATTAAATCAACAAACAATACTTTGAGATGCATTTCCTCGTCCATCATACACATCTGCGTCACAAGAGCGATGCATCTCCATGTTTTGTGGCATGCAGTGGATGAACATTCCATCTCCTTTTTGGTCCGTTCTTTTGATAGTAGCAACAACACAAAATCTCCGACGTTTCCTTGTCGAGCAGTTGCTCGCAAGACGCCATTCTGAATGATCTGTTGTAATTCTGGTTAAATTCCTATTTCTCTTCTACTTCCTGTGAAATTACAGGACGATTTAGTTTGTGCGCCCCCTGTCGTTTCAAAGAATATCTCAATGCCGAACGTGTCAAGTATAAACGCCCCGTCCGTTCGGGGAGGTGCGCGAACAGTCAGCGGAGGCTCGCGAAAGTGAGCCAGGCATGAGTATAAACAGGGCTTAAGATGGTGCATTTTTCAATACTCCTTGAAGCGTATAGTGGTGGGTCAATCTGAAGATTCTAACTTTTATTTTATAAAAGACTGTTTCAAAAGACTGCTTCATCGCTCGCTGTGTTTGACATTAAACAGTGCATAAACACACGGGAAAAATGTTCGGGATTCACTAGATTAGTTCAACATGATTGTAGTAGAGTAGGCGGGGCGAGACCGTGGTTCGAGGCAGGTAAGTAATTGTTAATTAGCGCCAGTGGTGCGCTCACCGGCCTCGCATCACGTAGGAGATTGGGAGCGTATAAAACGAAAGAGCGACCGAAGCGTCGAAGAGAGAGGACCGGGCCCGAAGTGTTTGTATTGTTTTATGTTTGACTGTTGTTGTTCGCTGGCGGTCGTCCGTGAGGGGCCGCCGGCTGTTATATTATGTTTTGGTTTGTTTGTTAGCCGGCGGTCGTCCGTGAGGGGTCGCCGGCTGTTATATTATTTATTAAATGTTTTTTTATTGTCTTCCGGTTCTCGCCTCCTTCCTTCCTTTTAATGAATCCCGTTTCACTGGTGCAGAAACCCGAGAGGAAGGAGAGACATGCTGTCTGAGTTCCCCGCTGCGGAGGGTTCTCGCGGTGCTGAGGAGTTCGGGCAGCGCGGACGAGGGACGTCCGCCAGCGGCTGCCCGAGGCGGTGGTGCTGGAGTAAAGATTCGTGTTGGTCGGAGAGCTCGCTGCCGCGCTCCTGGGCCGAGGTGGGATGGCTACAGTTAAGGTGAGGGAGCGGAGGAGTGGTCGCCGCTTGCAGTGTGCCGGAGCCTGCTGCCGTCCGCCATGTAATGGGAGGAGCAGGAAGCGGGACACTCCTACTGGCTGTCCTCAGCCAAAGAGCCATCGCCAACCGCCAGGAGGCGGAGGAGGATCGGGCCGTCCACCGAAGGTCCAGCACCGCCGCATAGCACCTCGAATTAGACCCTCTCGGTTGGGTTGAGAACGAGCGGCAGCATGTCAGGGAACCGGACTATATATATATTTTTTTCCTCTCTCCCCTCTCTCTTTCCGGTCACTCTGAGGGCTCCCGTCTCCGTTGTCTCGTCTCGTCGCTGCATACCCCCCACCGCACCCCCCCTGAGGAAGGGGGAGGAAGCATGCACAGTCGCGGGGGTACCCCCCGGACTGTGAGGGGTGATGGGGGTTTGTAGTAGAGTAGGCGGGGCGAAACCGTGGTTCGAGGCCGGTAAGTAATTGTTAATTAGCGCCAGTGGTGCGCGCACCGGCCTCGCATCACGTAGGAGATTTGGAGTGTATAAAACGAAAGAGCGACCGAAGCGTCGAAGAGAGAGGACCGGGCCCGAAGTGTTTGTATTGTTTTATGTTTGACTGTTGTTGTTCGTTTGGCTGTTATATTATTTATTAAATGTTTTTTTATTGTCTTCAGGTTCTCGCCTCCTTCCTTCCTTTTAATGAATCCCGTTACAATGATGTGGTGTTGAAGCCCGAGGCCCTGGTGAGGTGGCGAAGTTAGAGAGTACCAGAGAGATGTCAAGAGAGCCTGAAGAAGGAGGTAACCTTCATGTTAAGCTTGGGTGTCATTGAACCCTCATACACCGAGTGGTGCCATCCAGTAGTTCTTGTACCTAAGAAGGATGGGGATATCCGCTTCTGCATAGATTTCAGGTATTTCTATTCTGTCTCAATTTGATTCATACCCTACTCCGCGTGTGAGCGATTTGATTGATCGGTTGGGTCACAAAAGGTACATTACAACAATGGATTTACCTAAAGGGTATTGGCAGATACCGTTTACCATGTCTTCTAGACCCCTGACTGCATTCCGAACATCAAGAGGCCTGTATCAATTTCTGTATCAAGGTTTTACCCTTCGGACCATGCAACCGAGTGTTGCATGGTCTGACTTTTGCGGCTGCCTATATTGACGATATTGTTGTGTACAGTGACACGTGGGAGGAGCATGTAAGACATCTTCGAGAGGTGTTAAGACGGCTCAAGGAGGCAGGTTTGACTGTCAACCCGAAGAAGTGTACTGTTTATATATATTTTTTAGATAGTTTGTTCATTCATTCATTGTGAAATGAGCTTCCCCTCTTTGAAAGACCAGCAGCCGCCACTGTGTTAGCAGTATGTTGGCTTAAAGTGAAACACAGTGAGTGTAGTTTTAAGTAGCATCGCTGAGCATAGTAATCCATTACCAATGTAAAGTGATTAACTACATTACCCATACAGCACCGCAAACAGGAAGTAACTCGTGTGACAGTGAAACGCTCCAATTTCAAACATTTGCTTTTATAGCCAGGGATATTATCAAGCCAACAACATTTAACATCAGACCGCTCACAAGGTTTTATCAGCGTGACCAAAGTAATAGTTCTTAAGCATGTACAAACTGCGCACACAATACAACGGCTGCACAGCAGTAGCGCAACAGATAACAAACTCAATGTATAGAAACAGCAGCTTACTGGTGGCGCATCTCTCCTGACAAGACAAAATGCCAAACTAATACTCGCTCCCGCTTATAGCCCGCATTTACTCATTACTGGATTCTAACACACCCTTTTGGGATTTTACTGGTCCACGTTTCAACCTTTGACTGGTCTGCGCTTCAATCAGGTAAGTGAACCTCCCACCTATTATCCTACGTTACATTTCCGCTGAACACCCGTGACGTAGTGAACGCGACACATATAGATACACTTACATCTGCGTGCGCTTGTGAGCCTAGATTTCCCTGTCACTTCTCTCATGTTCAAACACACCCCTATGTTACTTTTGGTTATAACACGGTTGTATATTTAAAAGCTTAAAGTATTATTTACAATAACCACACAGGACAGCAGTAATCTACAGTTTTCATTTATTTATGCAGTCACATACAATATATGATTTTGCGTACCTTTAACTAAACCATATTTCTTTGTATGAGTTACCGAAATGACGAGGTGTCTGCAGGAGAAATTCCGGTCCGGCAAAGATTGGAGTCCATGCGGGAACGGAGTTTTTATCTGATTTTGGTTCCCCTTCGATGGACCATCTGTAGCTGAGACGTGGGGAGATCCTGAAATGGACCGTTTAATTATCTCCTCATTCGGTTTATATTCATGAGTTGATTTAGTCATTTGAGATTATTTATCATTATAATAGATGTACTTGTTGTATAATGTTTGTCTTAAAGTGTGATGTTATTTGTTATATTTGGAATTTATTATTTCCCCCTTTCTTTGTTGTGTTGAGCTCATCCATTCCTTTTTAAGAGTTCTGGAAAGATTGTTTGAGAGATGGGTTGGCACAGATGTGATAAAGTGATCTGAGGTTATGCTGGAATAAAATCTCCATTGTCTGGTAAAATTTGTTCTCTGAGCTTTCTTTAAGTCGCACCAGGCTTGTTACCTAGAGAAACGGAGTAAGATCCCGAAATATGAAGTGGGACTCATGAGTTGTTTACCTTGACCGGTCGGTCAAGGTAGACATACCCGAATACACCGAGATAAAACAACGCAAGCATTGATTACAGTATCATTTGTCATGAAGCTGATATCGACCCAATTATGTACCGGTCCAAAAAAGTACCAGTTCTTGGTACCCATCCCTATGTAAGAGGGTTTGTTGGTTTGTGCTCATATAACAAGAGGTTTGTGAGGAATTTTGCAGTAGTGGCTGCATCCCTTCAGGTTTAAACCGGGAAGGGTTCTGTTTTCAATTGGTCGAGTTAATTAAATGAAGCTTTTAGGTCTTTGTAGGATGCTCTCACTAGTCCTCCAATTCTTGCTCACCCTGTGTTCTCATAGCCTGTTCTATTGTACACTAATGCTTCTCATAATTGTGTAGGTTCAGTACTTGCTTGGGTGCCGGACGGGAAAGAATGCATAATTGCTTAAGAAAGTCATGCTGTCACTGCTTCCAAAAATAAAAGGGTCAACTTATGACCGTGAGCTTTTTGCCGTGGTGTGGTCTGTCCGAGATTTCAGATATTCTTGTCAGGGGTCCTTTTAAGATAATTACCGACCACAAACCCCTTGTGAATCTGAAAAAAGCCTCGGTTGATGCTGATCCGACGGTTATGTGCACACTGGATACTCAAAATGGATGTGAATGACTTTACGATTTGGACAGTGAAGGAAAGCAGCATAGTAATGCTAATTCCATGTCATTGTGTCCTAGCTCACCAGGGACTGAAACAAAATTAGTGCAGTGTGTAATATCAACCCATACTACTGCTGCAAGTGTCTCTTCTGTTGAAGTGCTGTAGTGTTCTTCCTGACATGAGTATGACGCTGTCCGTTGATTTGACTAAATTGCAAGTTCAGCAAAAGGCTGACATTTGTCTATGTACTGTCATGGTCTGGAAAGAGAACGATGGTAAAAGATCCCCGTTAGGAAGACTCAAACATTCCCCTGATCCATTGAGAATACTTTGGCATCAATTTCCCAAATTTTCAGTCTAAGAGGGTCTATTGTTTCGCAGAGTGAAATCAATCAGGAAAACATGCTTTTGGCCTTACATGCCCCGTGATATACAGAAATTCTGTGCTGAATGTGTATCATGTCAGTCATGTTCTTCTACTACTCCTCATGAAAGGTTTCCTTTAGCTCGGTGGTAAGAGCATTGCATTAACAACGCAAGATTGTGGGTTCGATCCCAGAGGATTGCAAATACCTATGTATAAATGTATAGGATAAAGCAATGTATGTCGCTTTGGAAAAAAGCATCTGCCAAATGCCTAAAAATGTTAATGTTAAAAAATGAAAGGGCCCCACTACAGTCTATAAATGGAGACAGACCTTTCCAAAAAATTGCTGCTGACATCGGTGAGCTACCTGTTACTTCACAGGGTTATAGGTATGTTTTGTTTAAAAAATTGACTATTTTACAAGTTTTGTAAATCTGTACCCACCTGAAAGATAAAAATGCAATAACTGTAGCACATTGTATTTTTGAAGATTAACCCTAAACAGCATCGGGTCCCTGAGATAATTCATACAGACCAAGGTAGACAGTTTGAGTCATATTTAGTAAAATATCTGTGAAGTCAACTTGGCAATGAAAACACCACACCTCTCCCAACCATGCCGAAGGGGATGGTATGGTTAAAAGACTGAAACGAAATTTGAAAGACCAACTCTCTAAGTTCATTTGTGAAAGTGGAGGTGAATGGGACAAATACCTGCCTTTAGTGGAATTGGCCTATCACTCAAGCTTTCATTCCAGCACTGGATTCTTTACTTTCTATCTTGCACATGGTAGAGAACCACGACTACTGGCTGATCTCCTTTTGAACTGTACTGCTGCTCTCACTTCCTGGACTCCAGGTACCCCTGCGAATTATGCTTGTGATGTGACAGCACATTTGTCCTATGCTTTCAAAGATGCAGCTGCACGGTGTAACACAGTTCAAGGAACGGGAAGGAAGGAGGCGGGAACCGGCGAGCATTTAACAACTTTTAATAAAGAAACATTCAACCAAAATGAACATTAAATGCTGTTAGCCACCTCACGGCGACTGCCGGTAACACAAACATAATAAAATCAAACATATTGCTCAGGCCTTGTCCTCTCTCGTCGTAACCTCCTGCCGCTCGTCTTTTTATAAAACAGCCTGTTGGTGGGACAAGAAAAGAATTTCAAGCTCCAATTGTTTCAGTGTCTGTGCCGGAATCTGTGCAACGGCCTAGTGTTTTTCCTACAGCCCCTCGGGCTCCATGGCAGGAAATGTTCGTTGACATGCCTCAACAGACTTGTAGTGACCGAAAGGTTAAGAAACCTGAAAAGTTTTGTGGATTTTCTTTGTTGATGAGTTTTTCACATGTTTGTGGATCCACTGTTTTTTTACTGTATTGAATATGCACATAATGAGTTTACATATGATTTTGTGTTATTGATTGTAATACAGCATATGTAAAATATGTTCTACTGATGTTAGTATTGTCTTGAGATACAACTCCTAATGATGTCCTAATTTTGTTGCAATACTGTGATGTTACCGTGGTGTTGCCATTTTATCAAATATGTAATGTTGACAATGATGATTTGAATGCTGGTTGTAGTCTATGTAAATGGGCAGCCAGTGCTCTTGAGAAAAAAAGAAGGAGAGAGAGTGAGAGAGAGAAGCAGTGTGCATTAGGCGGTTTTTGTGTCTGATGCCGATGCTTTCAAAAATTAAACTAAAAACTATACATCTACCCTGTGTAATTCCTGTTTTATTTGTATTATCCACGTTGAAGAGACTGGAGTGTTTACAGTAGAAAATAAGGGTTACAATTATTAGAAAAACTATCTAGCAGAAATGCAGAAAATATGCTGAATATGCAGAAAATGGGGAAAGATTTAACCAGAATTTTTAAATCCTTGATGGAGTTTGTAACACATAAGGGACATGACCCTGTTGAAAGCACATTGGACAGTTTTTGAATATCATTTGTGAACATACGTGGTGACAATGTACCTGGACCGGACCATATTCATTGGAACGACATACCAGAAAACCTTTCAGTGACGTAATTTTATGATTACCATATTCGTTGTGATGATGTAGCATTGTACGTTGCTGGTACGTTGTGATTACCTCCTGAAGACATACCTTGAACGTACCATATAACGTTTCTGGGGCGTGATGAGCAAGTCCTAATGGCCAAAATGTCATGATTCTGTCCCATATTGTCATGTTTTTCTTGATCTAGTGGCAGGATCATGACAGAACCTCCTGTTTTATATGGAGAAAGACAATTTTGACAATTATGGGTTGTCATACTCTCTCTCCAGTCTTGTCATTGTTTCTGCTCTCTTTTTTCCTTGTTAGTCCTTGTTATGAATTCCTGCCCCACACCTGCCCTCTCCTGATTTAGTTACCTTTATAATGCCCTTGTATTTTCTGTCCTGTCCTGGTTCATTGTTTGTCTCATGATCTAGGTCTGGTTGGGGCATTTCTCTGCACGTGGGTTTTTGATATCTTGTCTAGTCTGTCTAGTCACAAAACGTATGTGACGAGTTCTCAGGATTCTCACTAGTCTTCATATGTTACTCTTCGAGGACTATAACCTGTGGCGTCTCCTTCAGTGTCTGATATCTCCTGGTGTTAATCTCCAGCTACTGTTGACGCCTCGGACTGCCTCTTCGGTCTCATTTGCCATCCTCGCCGGGAGAGGGTTATTCTCCGTTTCGGACCTACTGACATCAGGGGTCCAGTATTGCTGCCACCGTGGACGGAGGCACCCAGCTACAGGATTTTGTCCGTACTATTGACTTTGCACCTCCAATAAAACGTTCTACCCCGCATTTGGGTCTCACTCTTGTTTGGTCATGACAGTTTGTGTCATTGTGTTGAGTTTTGTTCCAGTGCTGTAGTTAGTCTAGTTTATTGTAGTTAAATGTCAAGTCTTGTTATTATTCTAGTCTAGTATTCCTTGTCCTCGTTGCCATTTTTTATTATGTTAACCCCTTGTGTGTGTTTGTTTTGTATTTATATTTTGTTAAATGTCTTGTAAAACCCCGAAATACCCTCTGACTGCTTCTGGGTCCCCTGTCTTTGTCCTCACCACCCACATTCATGACACAAACATTCAGGTTGTTACAATCGTTTTTTATTTCATTTAAACAATTATCATCCCTCACATGAATGATTAAATATATTTATGATTTAATCTTTGCGTTACAGATTCAATCTTATGCATAATTGGATTATTTCTCTATTCAAATATGTATTAAGCACAATATAATGATTAATAAAACTCAACACAGCACTATACAGTGTATCACAATCAGATTTTATTAACTGAAGAAATGACATAAATAATCAATGACTTCAACACAAAAGAGAGGATATAAAGCATATATTTATTGACAGAGATGAATAAAACATTATCTTTAAGCTAAACATTATTTTTCCAAAACTACTTACAGAGAGTTCAGGGAGCAATAGAGCGATATGTCATACAGGAGCAATAATACCATAGCTGCTAATACAAAGTTACTACTTGCAACAAAATCCAGAACAATACCTGTTGAGAGAAAGATAGAGGGTTAGTCTTTTTTCCCTCATTTGTCTCTCAATTATTCACAGAACAGGTGGGTTTTAAGTAGTTTTTCCCCAGATGGCATAGGTACATCTGAAAGATGTCTGCTAAAGATCAGGAGATCTGGAAACATCTGCTGTGTAAAAACATCTGCTAAACATCTTTGAAAAAGCTCTTTTACATTCATTCTAAATCATACACATCTTACAGACATCTTCTAGAGGTCTATACTGAAATAGACGTCTCAGAGATGTAGCGCAGATGAGCAAACAGCATCTGCCAGATATCTAGCAGATGAAAACTTAGACATTCAATACATGTCTGCCAGATGTATGTATAATATCAGAGTTTAATTTTGTGAGAGATGTGGTTAACCGGATATGTTAGTCTTCTCCATGACGTATTTGTGCAATCTCAATCTCCCAGCCTCACTTATCAGCCAGAGCAATACAATCACCTGCTTAATAATTTGTAGGTCCACCTCATCATACTGCCAAACAAGCTCTAATGCATAATAATGAGGAGGACCGCATGAAGTAAGTCAAGAAAATCCAACATACTATCTACTGCATACTATCTAACGAAATGTGTCCGTATCCACTTTTGCTTCTTTCACTACGGGAAAACAGTTGCGCTCCCAGGCGCACGATCTAAATGAGTTTTCCTGACTCTCTTAAGGAATCATAGTTGTGTGTTGGGCAAAACCTGCAGTTATCCAATCAAAGTCTCATCTCACATTCCCTTTAAGAGCCAGTTGCATTTGTGCCATGGCGGATTCACTATTTACATGGCAGAATTTGCAAGAAAAAAGACTGGATGCTTCTCCAGAGAGGAACTACAGGACATGCCAATTTTTTTTCTTTTTACACAAAATACATTTATTTGTCCCACAGCATTACCTAGCGTTGCCTTGTTACATGTATACCTGTGTTTTCAACTCTGGCTTGATCTGTACCTGGATTTCATTTTATGATTGTTTGATGCCTGTTTCAACCTTTTTTCTGTTTTAGGGTTTATGACTTGGAATACCCCTTTAAAAAGCTGCTTTTGGATCAGACCCTGCATTACTGACCCCTGTTTGTTGCACAAAGGGGTGCAAATGAATTTGCTATTAAAACAACATGGCGCAGGATGGGAAAATGAGAACTGCGTCGTGGTTGAAACTAGCAAAAACACTTGCGTTGCACGCCGGGTGTTAGATGGGGCCCAATGTATTTAGATTGCCTGCTATGGCTGCATTCGTAAGATGACTGTAACACATTTCATTAAAAGGAAGGAAGGAGGCGAGAACCGGAAGACATATCAAAACATTTAATAAAGTAATATAACAGCCGGCGGCCCCTCACGGATGACCACCGGCGAACAACAACAGTCAAACATACAACAATACAAACACTTCGGGCCCGGTCCTCTCTCTCCGATGGTCCGGTCTCTCGTTCTATTTATATGCTCCCAATCTCCTACGTGATTCAAGACCGGTGCACGCACAGCAGGCGCTCTTTAACAATTACTCACCGGCCTCGAACCACGGTCTCGCCCCGCCTACTCCACTACATACCCCCATCACCCCTCACAGGCCGGGGGTACCCCCACAACTGTGCATGCTCCCTCCCTCGGGGGGGGATGCAGCGACGAGACGAGTCAACGGAGACGGGAGCCCTCCGAGCGACCGGAAAGAGAGAGGGGAGAGGAAAAAAAAAATTATAGTCCGGTTCCCTGACATGCTGCCGCTCGGTCCTCAACCAGCCAGGTACTCTCCTTCGCGGTGCCTTGCGGTGGCCCTGGGCCCTCGGTGGTGGGATCGACCGTCCGCCCCCTGGCGGCCGGCGGTGGCTCCTCCTTTAGCGGGGAAATCGGGGCGAGTTCCGTGTCCCCTGCTCCTCCTCCTTGGGCGGACGGACGCAGGCTCCGGCCTCTGGCAGGCGGTGGCCGCACTCGGCACTTCCGCCCCCTGCTCCTCCCCCTCAGGGGACGGACGCAGGCTCCGGCCTCTGACGGACGGCGGCAACTCCCCCGCTCCCGCTTGGACGAAAGCCACCCCACCTCGACCTAGGGACGCGGCAGCAAAGGTCGCCATTCCACCGAGGCTTTGACGGTGGCCGCACTCTGCACTTCCATTTCCCCAGAGCCATCGCTTAGGGCAGACACTGGCGGACGCCCTTCGTCCGCGCTGCCCGAACTCTCCGGCACCGCGAGGCCAATCGGCGGCGAGGACCCTCCGACAGCATGTCTCTCCTTCCTCCAGGGTTTCGGCACCAATGTAACACGTTTCATTAAATGGAAGGAAGGAGGCGGGAACCGAAAGACATTTCAAAACATTTAATAAAGTAATATAACAGCCGGCGGCCCCTCAGGGACGACCGACGGCGAACAACAACAGTCAAACATAAAACAATACAAACACTTCGGGCCCGGTCCTCTCTCTCCGACGGTCCGGTCGCTTGTTCTATTTATATGCTCCCAATCTCCTACGTGATTCAAGACCGGTGCGCACACAGCAGGCGCTCTATAACAATTACTCACCGGCCTCGAACCACGGTCTCGCCCCGACTACTCCCCTACAATGAAATATTACTGGTAGCTGTCCTTCGACTGGGGATATTGTGTTTCTAAAGTAACAGTAACAAACACCATTTAGCTGTTGTTCCGTACTTTGCTGCATTGGCCCCATGGGACAACTTTACGAGGACGCAAACGCATTTTACAAGTTGAGTTAGACCAATCCGTGGCTGACTTGAAGCAGTGCATGCCGGTTTATTCGACTTGAACTGGCGATGCCATGTGACATTTGGCCTGTTCGACTTCATGCATGTTTGACATCAGTATGACCTTTTCATCATAAATACGTATAAGGTCGTATTAAGTCATGATCGCGCATAGCAGAAGAGACCAAGGCGAGCATTTGTGTTTAACGCTTTTCCATTTTTATTTTTTTTAGAAAATGAAAGATTGTTTAGCTAGATCAGACCGTTATTCATCGTCTGGTAACGTTGAAAGCCCTTTGAAGCTTCACTTAAACTGTAATTTTGGGGTCCATTGAAGTCCACTATATGGAGAAAAATCCCGGAATATTTTCATCAAAAACCTTAATTTCAGTAGTTAGATACAGCAGGAGGGACGATACGCATATTGGGAGGGACCATACACCCTTCAACCCTCTCAAAGCATTCTATCCGGAGAGTAAACCCTTCGAAGGGCTTAGGGCATAGGGATGAGCCCTTCGGAATGGTATGCATGGTATGGCCCTGTCCCAAATGACACAGACCGGTCTTGTGCACCTCCTCTCAGTCCAGACTTGGTGAAATCAGGTCACACCTCTGAGCGGTAATAAGACTAATGGCACATCCTATGGATTCGTAGACATGCTGGGCATGCGGAATTTGAAGTCCACGAGACCGCAAGTCCACATGTAGTGTGCCATTTGGGACAGGGCCTAAGAGTATCTCTGATAGTCGTTTGGGCACACTGACGGAGGATTTTGGCAACTAGGAAAAGTACAGTGAATATCTTTGATGCTAGCGATATTAGCAACAATTTTACTGTGGATGTAACTTTCATGAGCGAATTTACTGATGATGATAGTGATGGTATGTACTGGCAGGAGGTATCACAGAAGAGGAAAGACACAAACCCCCCAAAAAAAGGCTGCAAAGACAAGGCTCTCACTAAATCCTTGATGTTTCGAGTCAGATCTGTGGGTGCGGCTTGTTGGTTTTGACTAAATCCTTGGTGTTTCAAGTTTTACGAAACGTTTACCCTAATCTACACCCTAATCTAACTGTTATCCTCTACACTACCTATGATTGACAAAATTGCCAAACAAACACGGTTGCATCATGACATCAGACTCAAAACACCAAGGTTTTAGTGAGAGCCGTAAAGACAAGCATGAGGAAGGAGGATGAAAAAATGGAATGGAAAGTGATGGTAACATTCATAAGAGAAAGAGTACATTTTCACCTGTTACAGTTAAAAGACGATGAAAAAGAAATGGGAAAAATTAAGTTTGCTGCCAACGTGTCCAAATTACGTCGTAAAGGTATTCCCTTAATGTTTACATGTATTTCTATAACTCTAACTATGTTATGTGGTATCATTTGAAAGCTAATAGTCACTAGTATCTAGTGAAGTGAAATATTTCAGCATTTATCATACATAAAATGAAATTTGTCATATTCCCATGTTACAGGTCCCTTTAAAATTGTTATAAAAAATGTTTATGATCATAACACTCACATATGTCCATGCCAACATGTTCAAGTTATATATATCAAATAAAAGCTCTTATTCTATCGAATAAAGATCTCAAGTTAGATTAATTTATATTTTGCCCCAGATTGAATGCAAGTCGCATTAATTATGAATTATAACATTTATATTTGTAAGGAAATAACACATCTATTGAATATCTAACGTAATACCTGCATCCTATCATTACATTTAGCCACAATTGCTACAAAATCTATTGTGAATGTAGCAATACAGCAACAGGGGAAAAGTGATCGGATAAAGACAATTGTAGAGGCTACAACGGAGGTAATGGCGATAAAAGATATTAAGGCTGAAATTATTTATGAAAAGCTTAACCCCGATTACTACCATGGATTGTCTGAGGGTGATTAATATACTTATGGTATTTCATGTCTTTCAATGGAATGCCAGAAGTTTAGCTGCAAATGGGCAAGAGTTCAAGAAAATCATAACTGATATGGAAGGAATTTGTTTTGACAGGATAAAGTAATGTCAGGTGTGACAGAATTGAATTGCAAGGTGGAGGATTGATGCATGGTATATTGGGCAGTATTGGTTCTACTAAAACAACTCCTAATAATGAATTACTTGTGGAAACCGAAGAACTTCCTTTATGCCTGAGAAAAGGATTTGTTTGTGATATAAATATTAGTACGGTCTAAACAAAGTTGAGTATGGGCCAAACTGTCACAAAAGGGGATGCAAAAGAACCCAGGCGCAGGCAGGAAAACGGTAAACTAAAGACTTTTATTAAATTAAACAAACACAAAAACCCACAATAAGGGAAAACAAGTTACGATTCAAAACAAGGAATCGAACCAAAAACTGTGAACAAGCGGGACAAAGCAAACTAGGCAAAAATAACCCGCTGTAATCCAAATGATAAACCCATAACACGAAAGAACACATTGTACAGGAACAGGGTAAGCCATTGACAACAGGTAATACCCTAACAAAACCGCATAGGTCAGAGAAGAAAGGGGCATTAAGAAGGGCACAACTAATGAGTGATAATAACAAAAGGGAGGTGACGGGCAGGTGACGGAGAGATATGAGGGCCCTAAAAGAATGATCTGAAAGTAATTCAGGCAATATTGGGAAATTGGCTCATGAATATGTTAAGAGGAAATACATTTACATTTATTAATTTGGCAGATGCTTTTATCCAAAGCAACTTACGAGAAGAATAGCATATAAACATTAAGTCAACATCAATACTATAAATTACTATCAATATATATTAATATTCACTGATTGGTCTTTAGATTCAATAACAATCATGTGGGAGTAGAGTATATATACCAGAGTTCAAAATAATTAATCTATCTGTATACACAGCAGTATGGGTAGCTATAATCCTAGGCTTACAATGGGTAGAAGAAGTACAACCTCAAAGAGCAATCATGTGTTAGGACTCTATTGCAGCACTTAGTAGCTTGGATTCAAATGAAACAGCACGAGATGATCTATTAAAAAAAAAACATATTTATGATAATGCTAACAATAGAGAGACTTGGAATTAATTTACATTTATGTTGGGTCCCGGCTAGAAGAAAGCATTTTTTTTTTAAATGCTCTAAAAATAAAGAATGAGGATACTCCCATTTGGGAAAGGTGAGGCCAAGTCATTAATAAAAACAGTAGTGAGAGAATTATGGCAAGGAAAATGGGATATAGATAACAAAAGGCCAATGCACTTAAAGGGAAATGTAGAAGAGAAGAAATGATTTTATCAAGATTAAGATTAGGACACTTAGATTCTTAGATACTTAGATGCCTGCTAGTCGGCTGGGGTACGGCGATGGGCACACGCTTCCTTCCACTGCGTGTCGTAGCTGATGGTTGCGTCTTCCTGGGTAGCTAGCCCTTTAGGTCGACGACCTGACGCGTTGCCGCGTCCACATTGCTGCCCCCTTGCTACGTCGAGGCTTTCAGTAGGGTTTTAAGGGGGGATTAGGACGCACTGGGTAAAAATTAGTGGTGGGCCGTTAACGCAGTGAGACTCTTATCGCGCGATAAAAAAATGTCGCCGTTAATCTATTCTCAAAGTCAGGTTGGGAGCTGGGTCTATACTACGCAAGCTATGATGACTTTCGCTTTGATATTTTAGCGCGGATGTATACATAGCTTAATTGCACTGTAGGGGAAGAGAACGAGATTTTTCAACTCGCGTGATTCGCGTCATTCGCGTGATTTGCGCCGCCTCATCATCTCATAACCAGGGCTTCATCGCGCGATTCGCGAAGCAAGTAGGTCCATTGCCGCTTTGCATTCACTTAACATGTAAATCACTCACGCTTGACGCGCCATTCAAGTTTGGTCCGAAAACAACATAACGTTACTGTGAAATGACCACATCAAACGTGACGTACTAACATGGATGCAGCTATGAAGCCGCCGGGTTTGCTTCAGGGAAAATTTATTTTTAAGACGCTTCCAACTGGAAACCTCGACAAGACTAAGGTTGTTTGCACCTTGTGCAATGTGGAATTGGTTTACTGTACGGAATTGGTTTACATACAGTTAGTTTAAAAAAAAAACTTTCTCTCAACAGGTACTGCTCTAGCTTTAGTTGAAACCAGCAACTTTGTATTGGCACCTAATGTATTATGGCTCCTGTATGACATATCGCTTGTTGCTCCCTAACTCTCTGTAAGTCGCTTTGGATAAAAGCGTCTGCTAAATGACTAAATGTAAATGTACTGTAGGAGCTCTTCCAGTTTCAAGTACCACCTAAACGCAAAGCATCCCTCGCTAATGCGGAAGTAAACACAAGTACATCTTATTGAACATAATTTAATTTTCATCACAAATGATCATAGTAGAACAGCTTTCTCAAGCAGTTTGTGATGCATTTTGGAAACAGGAGATGAGCCCCTGGTCTAATGCGCCACCTGGCTTGAGATAACCGTTCTCAAAGACTTACTTTTAGTCATTATTTGGGTAACACACATATTATGAATGCCTTCGGCAGAATTCAAATGAGCCATTTTAATCTAGATTAATCTAGATTAATTCCAAGATTAATCTAGATTAATCTAGATTAAAAAAATTAATCTATGCCCACCACTAGTAAAAATCCACCAAGTTTTGCACATCAGATAAATGTGAAGCCTGCAATGTTCCAGAAACGAAATGACGTGTTTTTTTTTCATAAAAACCCCAGGAAGGGAAATATTTAAAGGAAATATATAGTAGTTGGGACAAGAATGTAGTTTGAACGAGATTTTGGGGACGGGTGAGAAAAAGTGGGACTCTAGTAAGGAACCCTTTATCGATCTTTGAGATTCAGGCTAAATCATAGAATTTAGCGTGGGGGGGGGGTAAGTTGCATATTCCGGTACAGTAGGTGGCTGTATAAATCTAAGTAAGTTGGTGGGACCCACCATATAAACCGAGAGGATTTATGCCCTAAGCCCTTCAAATGGTTTACCCTCTGGAGTGAGAACTTTGAAGGGTTAAAGGGTGTAGGTTACCAAACAACTACTTCTTGAAGTCCTCTTCTGCGTCATCATCAGCGCCCATAAGGAGGCAGCGTCACCACGCAAAGAATCATGGGAGCCCGAAGTGACTGTTGTGCTCTTCTGTGCATGTTGACCTGTAGATGGCAGTAGAGGTTGCTTCAATGGTTATGTTGGAATAGGAGACGGGGAGTGAGACGTGTTACGCCTGCGACTACATGCGCTATACTATTCTGCTACTTGCTTTGTTTAAATAAAGTATTCTTTATGTTCGTCTGCCTCCTCACTGTTTCTTAGTAAGGACATTACAGTGACCATCAGTTGTACCCTTCAAAATCCTTCATTCTGAAGGGCCCTTTGAAGTGGCCAATTACTGTATGAGCACTTCGGCTCGGAACGACCCTTTAGTATGATGGCCACTTTGGAAGGCCATTAATCCCAATTGGAATGCAGGGAGAGAAAGAGAGCACTGCGTCCGAATTCAACTACTTCCATGCTACGTATATAGAGGCTATGGACTTGATCATTAGGGTTGAAGTCTTGAGACTTGCACGGTCTTGAACTCGGTCTCAAGACCCTGTTTTAATGGTCTTGGTCTTATCATTGACTTGTGTGAATTTTGACTCAGTCTTGACACGTATTGGACTTATGCCCGAGTCCATTCGAGTTCCATCAAAAGTAATAAATACATTGAAAAGACGTCCCGTTTTGGGACAAAAATGTAGTTGTTTCTATGGCTTTGCATGCAGGCGTCTCCTAATTGTCTAATATTGATGTCCAGTCTGTACAAAGTAAAAACCGTTTGAAATTTCAAGTTAATCAGACTAGATTCAATTTCATTTGGAAATAAATTAATTGAGACTCTTTGAAATAAACTGAGTGGAATGATTTGAATCCAGTAAGAAAAGCAACCATTGAATCAAGGTGTAAGGTCGGAGCCAAAATGTCCCGACCAGAGACATTATTCTTCTCCTTGGAAACAGAGGACGTTGATAAGCACAGTGGGGAACCTAAACCCAAAAGGGTGCCCCTTCCTGAAAACAACACACCCACTCCTGATCAAAGACAATCTTCTCGAGAAAAGACAGAGAACATCTCGCGGTACAGTGGGAGTCCTGAACCAAAAGGGCACCTTCCTTTGAGAAACAACGGACTTCCTCCAGTACAACAAACTCCCTAGTGAGATGCAATCTGCATATCAAACGACGCATACCTGTGAATCACAAATGCACACCTCACTCTGCACCCCCTACAGTTCATTTCCTCTAACTCAACGCAGGACACCCAAAAGCTACAAGAAAACACTACACATTCACACAAAACGTAAACATGTTTGGTATCATCCAAACGGTCTCAGTGTAACTGGTACAATGGTCTCACTTCCATAACAACAGAATGTAACAACAATGTTTATAATAATTTAGCAAACGTTCCTCAGTGCTGGAACATGTCTCACACATTTGGTAACTTTCACCAATCACCTACTCTATGTAGATTAAGTTCAACCCCTGGGCTCACAAGACCCAATCACCTCCAAATCCCTAATTCTAGAGAATTTACATAATGCTTTGTCTGGTTTGGTATTTAAGGATGGTTGGCAAAAATATCAGGGAATCTGTAGCCAGATCTCACACACTAATTTCTGTGTGTCGTCTCTTGCCAGGTATGCAATACTGAATTTCTCTTTACTTTATTTCTTATGATTTTCTATTATTTGTTATTGAATTATTGATTGCTTTTGATTATTGAATGGAATCTTGAATTGGATTTGAATTATGCTTTCTTTACCTGGCTAATAAATTGTTATGTTTGAATTCATTCTGTATTCTTCTGAATTTATAAACTTTAGTAGATCACGCTATATCCTTTGTTACCACAAATCTACGTTCAGGTTAGTGACGGACTAAAATCCTGTATTAGGTGGAGCATTGGGGCACGCCAGCTGAGATTTTAGAGCTCCGGCTAACTACTTGGCATTAGTTTAAGTGTACCTAGACCGTAGGGACTAATGTTTCCGTTTAGAACAGCACATATGTTGTCTGACCAATCTAAATAAGGTAAGTCTCAAACCTCTGGTTATTGGAATATTATTCTAACTAAGTGTACATAGGAAACTATGGCATGATTATACAAAGCTACCATCAGAGGAAGTAAGATTGGTCTATTTATCTCTATGGAGTGGTCATGACCTCTGGTTAGAAATAATCATTACTTTAATTAAGTTTTTATAGTCTAAGGGGACTAGATCAAATAATGCTTTCTGAGTATTACTAGTCATAGAACCTCTGGCAGTGACCAAGACTGTCTAGTTTGTGGCCGTGAGATCCACGTGTAATGGCCGGCGCGAGACTCTAAGCGACACTGAGAATCGGATGAAGGACTGTAATTTAGAATTAGGCAGAAGAATCAGACATTAATCAAAATTACATAATTATTAATGATAAAAGTAAAAGTAAACTAAATGAGAAGTCGAAATATTATTAATTTGAGTCAGATAAAATGTTGGTAATTAAATGAAATATGTTTTCATCCAAATGGTTTTTTCACCAAACAAAGGAAAGACAAGAACACGTGTGAAGCCTTCGCCACGCCTCTGGATACCGTCATTGGACCAGCGGGTGGTACCTTACAAAGGTTAAAAATGTATTATTTTTCAATTTTCATTGCATTGAATCATTGTCACTATTGTACCTGCAAAAAGACTAAATGTAAAATCCCCATTATTGCGATCTTCAATAGCAATAGCCTTTCGGCTCTCACATTTCAATGTTAAATTAGGTTTCCTTTAGCCATAACTGTATGTTAAATTACATTAGTTGTGGCAAAGAGTTGAAGACTTCTAAATGGTAATTTATACATTTTGAAATTGTTTGGATCACTCTGCATAATTGGAATTGTTTTATTAATCTGTCAGCTCTGTGGATCTGTAGTTTGATGTTGATGTGATTTTTTAAGGAATTAACATATTCACTGCTAAACCACTTTAACATACAAAGACATCAAGAATCTGCATAAGAAACTCAACAATGACAATCAACAAGAGAAAGCTTCATGCTGCAATGCATGCTGAGTATAAACATAGTACAAAACTCATTCATGACTCCCAGAATGCATTGCAGTTGATCCGTTTATCTGAATTATTAGGACGTTTGTCACCAATGTTGGGGGTTGTTTGATGAGTGTTGATGTCGGTGTGTGTCAATGAAATATGTTAGTTTATTTTCTCTCAATACTTGTGCATTGGCTAGCCAGAGCACTCAGACCAGTCATCAATTGATCAATAATGATTAAAACTACTACATTTATTAAAGCCTGACAATTTCCTTGAGGACAACCCTAACTTTTGTAAAAGCATCTTTGTCTATCTCAGTTTTTATGGACTACTCTGGACTCGGTCTTGACTCGGTCTTGACTCAGAATCGAATGAGCTGGTCTTGACTGCAACAATGTTGATCATTACTCTTCAATGTGAGCATGCCAGAGCGCGCCTCCGTGGGTGGCAAAATGACTGCTTACAATATCGGGAAACAGAATTTCGTGCAACTTTTCAGTCTCCTGGAAAACCTGATTCTTTTGTGAGTCGTATTGAATGAGTAAGGATCAAAGTCGAGTCCAACTGCGAGTAAGTTCAGAAAATAATTGCGTGTTTTAAATTCCGGTTTCTTTATTTCTCCTATTCTCCCCATTTTGCTGGGTGTTTTTCTCACTCAGGGGAGTTTGTCCCATGGCGTGTCCCTACAGGTTCATGTTGATAGGCCATAGGTCAAAGAGCATACAGATCACATGACCATACAAAATGTCGAACACAATAATCTGTAGCCTTCTGACAATAGCAACGCGTTCTGGTTAGACAATTTGTCAAACTTTGATCGGCACTGCAGCCGCCTTAAGATCAAATGTGTATTAAAATACCGCGAGAGTATGCAAGGTTGTGGGTTCGATCCCAGGGGATTGCAAATATCTGTGTTAAATGTATAGGATAAAGCAATGTAAGTCGCTTTGAATAAAAGCGTCTGACAAATGCCTAAATGTTTATGTAAATGTGAGAGCAAAACAAGACCATCCGTCAAGGCCATGAGGACACACTTTATTCTTATTATGTGTGTTAATGTTATGTATATTCTGACGCACTCAGTTACGATTGTTCTCACACATTTGATTTTTGTGTAATATAAATGTTTATCCTACTGATCTTAATGCAAATGATCAGGTATTCTTATCATATTCACTTAATCTGTGATAAAGAAATGAATATCCCTTGGTCTGCTGTAGGTTGGAAAAGTGTCCGACCTAGCGGCCGTCTTACTCCTCCCCCGAATGCAACCGGCTGATCTCGCCAGTCGGTGGCAGGAGGCTGTATGGGTCAACTCAAACAAGCCTGTCCGAAATGCACTCCCACTCATACTATATAGAACATACTGTTTTAAAGGTCCTTATTCAAATTCAGAACGTACTGTCACATGATGCGATTTCATCAGTCTTCCAGTTTGAATCACGTGACACTCATGCTTTTTGAACTTCCGTAGAAACCGAAAGTAACCGGTTGTTGCTAGAAGTGACACAGCCACAGCAGTGGTGCAAAACCTCGCCATATAATTACAATAATTTCCATTAGCTAATTCCTACACATACCCTTACCCTACACTTAATCATAGAATAATGATAAAATATTAATTAAATGTTTTCAGCGTGACAAAAATTACGCGGTATTGAAGTGCGCATGCCCAGTGGAAGTAACGAAAGCTGTATTCCATCTTACACCGCGAAGAATGCTTTCCATAAAGATATAAAGATATACACAATTAAAAAAACATAAAAGTCAACTTCATTAAGACAATATTACACGTTTTCATGGATTCATAATATTTCGCACCATGATCATCAGGTGAGGATATTTTTTGTGAACTCTGTAGCGTGATTGTTAGCTAACTTAGCATTTAAGGGCTAATATGGTGCTAACATGCTTATAAAACGGTCATTAGTTTCTGAGTTGTCTATTCGGTTGAGTCACTAATGTTAATTTTTTAATCGATGTTAGACTGCTGGGCTTACAATGATTGTTTCTTAGAAGAAATGGACTACATTCTTCTTTTCAGGTTAATTGTTGTATTTGAAAACACGTTATTTATATGCCAACGCTTGTTGCTAGTATAAAAGTAAAGCTGGAGCCCTAAGTTACCATGTTGTTTTTAAGGGCATGTGAACTGTCTTTTTGCTTGCCTTGAAATCACTATATGGGTCAGTCAACCCCTTATAATATTTACCATGGTTTTACTTCGGCTATTATAGATAAATAGAAATAGTTAAAACTTTATTACCTAGACTAGATAGATACTAATCTTACATACTCACTCATACAGTCAAACATTGGAAGAAGGTTGAAGCAGAGAGAAGAACAGAGCATGGATTTATGGCAGTATTTGATCAATAGCCTGAACAAAACATCAATTTCTTACTTGTAAAGCACCTTTGTTAAAAGGATTAATGATGCCCTATGCGTCCATTAATAAGACTAAGTTTGATACTTGGACGTCCTGCCAATCAAAAGAAAGAAAGTGTCCTGATGCAGTTTGTTAAGGCTCGATTTGATCTTGGCTGGAAGTGATCATGATCAATTTTTAAGGGCATGTCCACTACAGAACTGATTTAAGGTCTTATTGCTTGCTTTTAAAACCCTAAATGGGTCAAACATCCCCTTATGAAAATTTACAATGGTTTTACTACAGTTCAAATTGAAAAAAAAACAGGTTTTTTTGTTTAAAAACCCGTCGGTTACTGTAGTAAAACGTCTTGGGAACGTCTTTGTAACGTATGTAACCTCGGTTCCCTGATGGAGGGAACGAGACGTTGTGTCGAGAACGACAGATGGGGTTCGCCCTTGAGAACCAATCAACTCTGACTACTATAGAAAAGGCCAATGAAATTTGGCGAATTAAATTTGCATGCCGGGCTCCGCCCCCGGATATCCGGTATAAAAGGAAGCCGGCGTGCAGCATACATTTACCTCTTGTTCTGAAGAGCCTGAGAGCCTCTTTTGTGGCATAAGGGACACAACGTCTCGTTCCCTCCATCAGGGAACCGAGGTAACATACGTTACAAAGACGTTCCCTTTCTGTCGGTCTCTCGACGTTGTGTCGAGAACGACAGATGGGGTTACCTATGGAAAACGCCACAAACGCTGTATCGCGTCACAATCTCAACGAAGCGACGGTAACAAGCCTGGGCGTGTCAGCTCGAAGCTTTCGTGAAATTTGTATCCTTCCAGTGTGGTGGTCGGGGGGTTCCAGAGGTTTCTGGGAAAGATGGGTACAGCCCTGACCGGTAACCTTTCACGGACGGGGCCTTAGCTCTCTACAGGCGAGAGGCCGTCCGGCTCGGGTTTACACCGGGTAAGCGCGACTCTTAATCAGAGAAGCGCTGCAGAGGCCACCTCCTACCCGTGGGGAGGAATATGGTGGAAATATATGGTCTCGTCCTTGGAGGAGAACGCATGGAACGTGCGGACTGGGTAGTTAACCGCGAGGTGAAGGTCCACCTGGGGAAGCTCATGGGTTACCATGTGAGGGAACCACTGTCATGAGGGTATAGCAGATGGAACAGCCCACGGTTGGGGTGTTGCTGCATCTGATAGCACAGGTCTGGTTAGAACTATCTGTGATAGGTCATGTGGTATCCCGGCCTAAGGGGGAAGCCTGCTCTGCCCAGCCAACCCCCAGGAGGTGCTTGCTTAGTGATGGATGGAATGCCTGTTCTTAACCAGTGTCTGGGTATGAAGGAAGGTTGGTGAGGTACCAATTTTGAGGTACCATCCCCCCGGATGCCAGTCCTACATGTTGCCACGCAGGACGTGGGCTGACACCGGGTTTACGTGAAGGATGTTTACCCTAGCGAAGGTGTTTGGGCGTAGCCCAACCCGCAGCTCTATAGATGTCTGCTAGAGAGGTGCTTCTGCCAGTGCCCAGGAGGTGGCTAAACTCCGTGTGGAGTGAGCCCTCACTGCCAATGGGCATGGGAGATTCTGAGATCGGAAGTGCGCCAGCCTCTGCTTGGAGACAGCCTTCCCCTTCTGCTGTCCTCCAACACAAACAAGGAGCTGGTCAGAGCTACTGAAGGTCTGCGTGTGGTCCAGGACACAACACGGATGGGGTTGGGTCTTCCTCCCCGATGGGGAGCGCCTGCAAGTCCACCACTTGGTCCCCGAAGGGAGAAGTGGGAACTTTGGGAACGTATCCGGGCCTGGGTCTCAAGATAACGTGAGAGTTTGCCAGGGCCGAATTTAAGGCAACCTGGGGACACAGAGAATACTTAGAGGTCCCCTACCCTCTTGATGGAAGCGAGCGCCAACAGGAGGGCCGTCTTACTCAGGTGAGGAAGATCCGAACCTCCGAGGGACTCTCAAGACGGTATGGAGCGTAGATGAGGCGGATTCTGCCCTCTCGCGCCCGTTAGGAACCTGGTGACCAGGTCGTGTTGCCCTAGAAACTTTCCATCAACTGAATCATGATGAGTGGCGATAGCGACTACATACACTTTCAGTGTGGGGGGGAGATGTTAGTCTCCAGTCTCGTGAGAAGGACAACACAATCCTGATCAAGGACTTCAGTGGGTCTTCCTCGTTGAGAAAGACACCAGGATGAGACGAGGCGCCGTCTAGAGGCGTGTAACCGCCTTGTAGATGGGGCCCTAGCCTGGGTGATGGTCTCTGCCGTAGAGGGGGAGTAGCCATCTCAGGATCTTCTCGTCCCGTCTAGAGACCAGACATGGGTGTTCAAGAGGTCTGATCTGGGATGCCAGAACGTGTCCTTCCCCTGAGAGAGCAGGTCCTCTGTCAGGCGAATGGTTCAGGGGGAGTCGCTGTCCAGAGCATCAACTCTGAAGCCAAGAGTGGTTAAACCAGTGCGGTGTAACCAATAACACTTGGTGCTCCTCTTCCCTGACTTTGCACAGTGTCTGTGCAAGGAGGCTCCTGGGGGGGGGAAGGTGTGCTTCCGCCCGTCCCGTGGTCAGCTGTGCGCCAGGGCATTCGTGCCAAGGGGGGCCTCGGTCAGGGAGTACCAAAGCAGACAATGGGTGGTGTCGTGGGAGGCAAAGAGGTCTGTCTGTGCCTGTCCAAACAGCACCCAAATGAGCTGGACCGGGGGCGTATACTGACGAGTATACTGACGAGAGAGCGCGTTGGCTGTCTGGTTCAGTTTGCCTGAGATGTGTGTGGCCCGCAGGGAGCGGATCACCTGCTAACTCCACAGGAGGAGGCGTCGGGCAAGTTGTGTTAGCTGCCTTGAGTGTACGCCACCCTGGTGATGTACACTACGGCTGTCGTGCTGTCCCGGAGGACCAGCACGTGCTGGCCCTGCACTAGAGGCCTTCTCAGGGCAAGCAGCACAGCCCACAACTCTAGACAATATCATGCCAGCGCAGACGGGGGCCCGTCCAGCGCCCCGCTACTGCGTGCCCGTTCACACTGCACCCCACCCCTGAAGCGAGGCGTCTGCCGTCACCACAACGTGCCACGTAACCTGCCCGAGGGGAACCCCCGCCCGGAGGAAGGTCATGGAAGACCAAGGGGTTAGGGTGCGTCGGCAGCAGGGCGTCATCACCATGCACCTGCTGCCGGTGTGCCACGCTGTCCTCGGAACTCGACTCTGTAGTCAGTGTTGATGCGGTCTCATGTGCATCAACCCGAGGGGTATTATCCCCGCGGAGGATGCCATGTGTCCCAGGAGCCTCCAGTTCCAACACTGACTGGGCGCGTGCTGCGGACAGCTGCGTCATTATGGTGACAGAGTTTAATTCCATACCGAGAAAGAGGATGCTCTGCACTGGGGAGAGTTTGCTCTTTTCTCTGTTGACCCGAAATCCCAATCGATCTAGATGCCGGAGCACCAGGTCCCTCTGTGTACACAACAGATCTCACGAGTGTCAGGGACAGACCGAAGAGGAGGACTCTGTACTGATATGCCTGACCCTTGAAAGCGAACCGTAGGAACGGCCGGTGTCGAGGAAGAATCGAGACATGAAAGTAAGCGTCCTTCAAGTCGATTACCACGAACCAATCCTGACATCTGATAGATGTCAGGATGCGCCTCTGGGTTAGCATCCTGAAAGGCAGCTTTTGAAGGTGATTGTTCAGGGTACGTAAGTCCAGAATGGGGCGCAACCCCCCGTCCTTCTTTGGAACGATGAAGTACGGAGTGTAAAACCCACTGTACATCTCGGCTTGTGGGACGGACTCGATTGCCTGTTTCGCCAGGAGGGTGGAGACCTCTGCCCGAAGCACGGAGGCGTATCTGCCTCTGAGAGAGGAGGAGATGATGAGGGGTCCTTGCTAACTGGATCGAGTAGCCAAGACGGACCGTCCGCATCAGCCACAGAGACAGTGTGGGCAACTTTTGTCAAGCTCCCAGGGACTGTGACAGGAGGACCAAGGGGACGGTCTGCTTCACCATTCCGACGGAGGGTGGTTCGTTGGCAGGTGGAGTCAACCGTATGTTGGATGGTTGGCTCCGCCTTTTTGCCTGCCTGGCAGGACACCGGCACGCACTGTCGGTTTGAGAGTGGTGACAGCTGTCGTATGTGTACGGCCTCACACCTCCCCAGGGTGTGAGGTCGGTTCGCCGAGCACAGTCCGGTGGAGTGTGCGATCGGCTGGAGTGAACGCCTGGAGAAAACAACTCTCCCCCTCAATGGAGGGGTCGTTCCATACCGACCGGTCAGAGGTAGTGCTGTGAGGGTTGGGCCAGATGTTGCTTTCTCCGAGGTCTTCTCGTCAGGGCCGCTTCTTCCTGGAAGGTTGCTGATGAGGAGGAGGGGTCTTCCCTTCGGACTCTTCTTCCGGGGTACAGCCTGGGGGTACACTTGGACCGGTGCAGAGTTCGGAGGGGCCCTGGGCTGTCGGGGAGCAGATGGTGCGCGGGAACTCTGAGACCTGGAGGCGGCTGAGTCGCGACGCGGTAGGATGTGGCTTATCGCCTCCGTCTGCTCCTTCACCACCGAGAACTGCTGTGCGAAGCTCTCAACGGTGTCACCGAACAGCCCACCCTACGAGACGGGTGCATAGAGAAAGCGGGCTTTCTCGGTGTCACTCATTCTCGCAAGGTTAAGCCAGAGGTGTCTCTCCTGGACCACCAGAGTGGACATTGTCCGACCAGGGCCCGCGCCGTCACCTTTGTCGCCCGTAGCGCGAGGTTGGTGGCGGTGCGTAGTTCCTGCATAACACCTGGGTCGGCCCTGCCCTCGTGGAGCTCTCTCAACGCCTTCACCTGATGGACCTGCAGGATGGCCATGGCATGGAGAGAGGAGGCAGCCTGGCCCACAGCACTGTAAGCCTTCGCCTTGGATGGAAGGCGAGGTCAGGTCCTCCAGGTAGCAGCCGTCTGCGGGCATAGGTGCACCACAACCGCACGCTCCACCTGAGGGACGTCGACATAGCCCTTGGCTGCCCCACCATCGAGGGAGGTGAGGGAGGCGGAGTTGGTCTGAGAGGAACGAGCCGTAAGTGGGGCGCTCCAGGTCCGACACAGCTCCTCATGCACCTCCGGGAAAAATGGAACCAGGGGTGGGCGCGGTTTGGTACCGCATTCCGACCCCAGAAACCACGTGTCCAACCGCGAGCGCTGGGGAAGAGGCAGTGGCGTACACTGCAGCCCAATGCTCGCGGCAGCCCAGGTTAGCATGACCGACATCTCGACTTCTGCTTCCTCCTGAGCTCTGCCCCCCTTGGGGGGAAGCTCGGATTCGTCATTGTCGGATGGACATCTCATCTGCACCACGCCCCGTTTCCGAGTGCGTGGAGGAGGATCATGACGGTGTGCCACCACCGGTTGGGGAATGGTCAGGAGAGCGTACTGGGGTGCGAGCGGCCCGAGAGCGCTTGGGTGGCGGGTTTACGCTCGCAGGAGTCCCCAAATCATGCTGCAGGAAGGGACAATCCGCTGTAACACGTCGTAGATCCGGCAGTGCAGTTGTAGGTAGATTGTAGAATCTGGATTTGTAATCATGAGACGATGGCTCAGAAGAACAAAAGGTAAATGAATGTTGCACGCCGGCTTCCTTTTATACCGGATATCCGGGGGCGGAGCCCGGCATGCAAATTTCATTCGCCAAATTTCATTGGCCTTTTCTATAGTAGTCAGAGTTGATTGGTTCTCAAGGGCGAACCCCATCTGTCGTTCTCGACACAACGTCGAGAGACCGACAGAAAGGGAGCCAGGGTTTTGCCCCGAGTAATCAATGCACCAAAAAATAATGCTTACTACACTTGTACCACAAAACAACACATTGTTAATTTCCATAAGGGTCACCATCCTCTTTCCTAATTCATTGTTTGCAGATACACAAGCCCTTACTCTATAACTGTAACTTTCAGATAACTTTATCTGTTACCAGTTAAAGACATATTTCTTAGATATATGGACATACCAGCATTCAGAGAGTCAATCTATCAGGTCTATCTTGTATCTATCAGATGCCCTGTCCCCACAGCCGTACTGTGCTTGTAAATGTGCGGAAGTTTTCATCTCCATTGACTTGCATCCATACACATACGAATATGATAGATTGGAAACGCAAGCTTCTGCTGCAAAGTTTTGCATTCCCTGCGTTCCAAAGTTCAAGTTTGTTAAACTCTGACCTGCGAATTTGTATCACGTGAAGATGTGCGACCAGATAGATTTGCCAAGGCGTGACCTTTCTCTTCTCATGGCGTGACCCTCATCCATTATTTTAGCAAAAATAAAGCAAGGGCTAACTTCCTCATATCCTGCTCCCTGCCCATATTCGCAGCTGCATACAACAAATATTTGATAATATATAATGCTAATGCTGAATGACCGACATCGCGCACGAGTGAAAAGCTCACTCTTGTAATTTAAATTTACGTTTTGCCTCCAGACAGCAAGAATTTCCCGGCCTATTGTACAAAACAGGAACGATGATGAATTGCGTTGCGTGTGTTGTATGCAGTTTAAGCTAACGGAGGAACAACATTTGCAACAGAGTATTTAAACTATAAACAAAAAATCACTAATGCTGTGTTCAAACCAGACATGAATTAAGGCCTTCCGCATGAGCGGGTAACGCCACGGATTTCCCGGATGCCATGAACCCACTGGTCGGGGGCTTCCAACAACTCGTCCCTCCCGCCGTAGCCAGCTTCAACCTCGAGCCAACGCCCCGCCAGCAGTTAACACTGCGGGCCGCCCACAAAACAATAGCTCGCCAGCACCTGGAGCTCCGGTGCTTTCTCACCCATTCCCCGTCCCTGGCTCTTGGCCCATGGCGCCTCCGTCGACCACTAGCGTGAGGCTGCCTCAGTTAGCGATGCAGGCGCCATTTCTGGTCATTTCCCTGCCACCCTAGAAGCCGCTGCTAGCGCTAGCATAGGGATGGGTATCGTTAAGATTTTAACGGTACTACTACTCTTATCGATACTGCTTATCGGTACGGTACTTTAACGTTTTTTTACTATCGGTCCTTTTGGATATATTTTTTTACATGCAGCCCTTGCTTCCTCTTCGTCACTGTGTTATGTTTCCAAGGCCAGGAAAGTAATATTTCTTAGATTTGAAATATGATCTGCTGATCACTTGGTGGACGAGTGAATTTAGTTTGTCGCTATTATTAGGTCTGCGGAATCCGATAAAGTGTATAATATAGGTATAGTTAATCACCATTAATTATACGTATTTTACTGTGATCAAACTCATAGTTCCCCGAAATACATTACATTGTTCAGGGAAATTGTAATATTGCTCGAAGTACATTATGTCATGATTCCGCTATCATGTCATGTTTATTCTTGTCTAGCAGCGGAGTCATGGCATAAGTCCTTGGGTTTTGTGTGAGATGGACATGTCTTTGCTTTAATATTGGCTGACATGCGCCTTCTCATGTCTTGTCCGTGTTTTTCCTCCATCTCAATCCTTGTTACCTTCCCATTACTGTCTCATTACCCACACCTGTCCCTTGCCAATTATCCTATGTTCGTTTCCCTTTAAAACACCCTCTTGTCTATTGTCTTGTGTTCTTGGATTGTTTGATGTACCTCTACGTGTACGTTGTACCTTGCTGTAAAACTTGTTCCTGTTTCCTGTCTTCCTCTGTCAAGTAAGTCTAGTTTAGTTAGTGTGTTTATGTTCAAGTGTTTGTTTGGTAGTTTAGTTAGTCAGTGTTCTTGCTTTTGTTAATAGTTATTCCAGTCCTGTTTTCCCCCTCGTGGGTTTTTGTTTTGTCATTTTGTAGTGTTTCTTATGTTTAATAAACCCCTCTTAACCCCTTCATCCCCGTGTTGCCTGCACTTGAGTTCTTCCCCTTGAAATTCATGACACATTATGCACCAAAAACCACTCATCATTGCTAAAAGATTTTGCTTCCATAAACGCAACCAGTTAGATGGAGAATCAATTCCACATTTTTTTGTGCTATTGAAAGCCTCTCTGAACACTGTGAGTTAAATAGAAACCGCTGCGATATCACAATAATTGCACGAGTCTGGTAGATTTATGCAATATTTAGTGAAATTCGCAATCAATCGTGCAGCCCTAGGATGAAGACAAAAAACACCCACTGCTCCTGACATATTAACTTTTGTTAATTATTAACTTAAAAAAGCTTTATTTCAGTTGTATGTTTGCTTTATTACATTTATTTGTGCCAAGAACAGTAGAACAAATCCTTAGGTCTTGTTTCAAACAAAAGCCATGAGACAATTGAATCAAAATTTGTTTAAAAGGCCCAGAAGTGACCAAAAAACAAGACAATATGTTTAGAGCTCGGCAAAGCATACAGTATTTTAAGTTTATGTGTAAACCATAATAGTTTGTTTTAATTTGTAATTAATTTATTATGTATTAAACAAGTTTGGATGTAGTTTCAGTGTTTCCCTTTTCTTGCCTCACCCCACGACTCTGGTGCTTCCAAATAAAGAGACAGTGGCATCAACTGTTTAACTTGGTAGTATCAGTGCCATCCCTCTCAAATGTTAGTCTAGGGCCCTGACTCTGTTTTTCTGTTTCTGCAGGTGCTGCTACATCTATGCACTGCTGGTAAACATCTGGACTATTGATAAAGGTGAGCATCAGCTGAGACTATTTATACAAGTGCATTTTTGTTTAATACTGCTTTTATTGGTTGAAATTAAACCGCATCAATTCTTGAAAAAAAAAAGGTCACTTATGTAATGATTTAGCTTTATATGAGCATGGCTGTGAGTAGGCTAGATGCACAAGGCAGCAGGCTGAGTACAGGAGAAAATTAATGCCATGCTGATATAAAGCCATATGACACGACTACGATAACAATGTTGCATTAATACAGTGAGGAAAATAAGTATTTGAACACCCTGCTATTTAGCATGTTCTCCAACTTAGAAATCATGGAGGGGTCTGAAATTGTCATCGGAGGTGCATGTCCACTGTGAGAGACATAATCTAAAAAAAATTATATTTTTATATTTTTTTATATTTTAACTATTTATTTGTATGATACAGCTGCAAATAAGTATTTGAACACCTGTCTATCAACTAGCGTTCTGACCCTCAAAGACCTGTTAGTCTGCCTTTAAAATGTCCACCTCCACTCCATTTATTATCCTAAATTAGATGCATCTGTTTGAGGTCGTTAGTTGCATAAAGACACCTGTCCACCCCATACAATCAGTAAGAATCCAACTACTAACATGGCCAAGACCAAAGAGCTGTCCAAAGACACTAGAGACAAAATTGTACACCTCCACAAGGTTGGAAAGGGCTACGGGGAAATTGCCAAGCAGCTTGGTGAAAAAAGGTCCACTGTTGGAGCAATCATTAGAAAATAGAAGAAGCTAAACATGACTGTCAATCTCCCTCAGACTGGGGCTCCATGCAAGATCTCACCTCGTGGGGTCTCAATGATCCTAAGAAAGGGGAGAAATCAGCCCAGAACTACACAGGAGGAGCTGGTCAATGACCTGAAAAGAGCTGGGACCACCGTTTCCAAGGTTACTGTTGGTAATACACTAAGACGTCATGGTTTGAAATCATGCATGGCTCCTCGTCCAGGCCCGTCTTAAGTTTGCCAATGACCATCTGGATGATCCAGAGGAGTCATGGGAGAAAGTAATGTGGTCAGATGAGACCAAAATAGAACTTTTTGGTCATAATTCTACTAAACGTGTTTGGAGGAAGAAGAATGATGAGTACCATCCAAAGAACACCATCCCTACTGTGAAGCATGGGGGTGGTAGCATCGTGCTTTGGGGGTGTTTTTCTGCACATGGGACAGGGCGACTGCACTGTATTAAGGAGAGGATGACCGGGGCCATGTATTGCGAGATTTTGGGGAACAACCTCCTTCCCACAGTTAGAGCATTGAAGATGGGTCGAGGCTGGGTCTTCCAACATGACAATCAACCGAAGCACACAGCCAGGATAACCAAGGAGTGGCTCTGTAAGAAGCATATCAAGGTTATGGCGTGGCTTAGCCAGTCTCCAGACCTAAACCCAATAGAGAATCTTTGGAGGGAGCTCAAACTCCGTGTTTCTCAGCCACAGGCTAGAAACCTGACTGGTCTAGGGAAGATCTGTGTGGAATAGTGGGCCAAAATCCCTCCTGCAGTGTGTCCAAACCTGGTGAAAAACTACAGGAAACGTTTGACCTCTGTAATTGCAAACAAAGGCTACTGCACCAAATATTAACATTGATTTTCTCAGGTGTTCAAATACTTATTTGCAGCTGTATCATACAAATAAATAGTTAAAAAAATCATACATTGTGATTTCTGGATTTTTTTTTTAGATTATGTCTCTCACAGTGGACATGCACCTACGATGACAATTTCAGATCCCTCCATGATTTCTAATTGGGAGAACATGCAAAATAGCAGGGTGTTCAAATACGTATTTTCCTCACTGTATATTGCTTAAAATTGAGTCTGAATGAAATAGAAATATTCAGGTCAATGCAACAAGTTTGAGATAACAATAGATTCCATTGGAAACAATTTAAAAACGAATAAATTTGCATGGCGATCTCTGTAAAAATATAAACATTTTAGTCACAGTCTGGAGCCCTGCTATTCCGCAGTTAGGGGATGGATGGGGCTGTGTGTACCGACCAGATCACCAAAGTTACAGAGCTCCTACAGGGCTGCTCCTACCAGGCATTTTAATTTTGTTAATGCAAAATTAAAATGCATTAGTATAACAAAGCATTAAACATAAACTAATGCTGTTAAGTTCATGTCATATGCTGAAATGCCAGAAAGTGTTTGTACTTAATGTTTCTCTCATTTCAGTATATTTACAGGTGACAATTGATGGGGTTATTGGAGGTTCTGTTCTCTTGCCATGTTCTTCAAATAAACATGAGCACAACTTTCAAGACATCAATGTTCATTGGAGACACAATGCCAGCATGCCTGTCTACGATATTTTTAAAGGTAAATTGTCAGTGGAGCATCAGGAACCAAGGTTCAAGAACAAAACAGAAATTTTTCCTGATGACTTTGTAAGAGGAATCTTCTCCATCCAACTCAACAAACTTGAACACACTGATGCCGGAGAATATGAATGTTACATCATACATTCAGGAGAACATGTGAATGTCCAGCTGCTTATTAATGGTGAGTAAAAACTAGGGCTGGGACGATACACTTATCTCCAGACTCAATACTATCCCGATACTTGTGTGCCGATTTAATATATATTGCGATAATTCAGAATTGCGATTATTAAACTATTGCGATTCAATATTACAATTTATTATGATTTTTGTTTTATCACTATTGGGATTTAAACAGGGCTGAAGACTAACATTTGAGATGGATGGCACTGGTGGCACCAGCCCTTAACTTTATAGCACATTTTTAACAAATTAAATAATTGAATGTTCCTTTTTTCTTTATCTGTTGTAAACAACAGAAGAGCATAATTCCTCTGCGCTGTAAAGACTTTTTGTAGCCAGGACTTGTAATTTGGTTTATTTTGGCCCCTTTAACCTATTCTAATGAGATCATCTAACATGTCTAGTTTGAGACAAGTCCTCACATCACACACAGGGCTCAACAATATTCTTTTCTAATGTTATAAAGCAAATATACAATACTAATCAGTGCTTCTCAGTGTCTCAGGTTGGTCTTACAGTAGTTATTAGGTACAGAAATGGGATAAAGTAATCAAATGTAAAATAACACTTCATACTCTTCACTTTACAAATAAAATATAGATTAAACCTTATTAAATTTTCACCAGTGTTAATCAGTCAGAAGTGAGTTTTTTTATGAACATTAAAAACAGAAATGTTTATTAAGCTGCTGCTGTCCCTTTAAGAGCTAGCGCACAGATGATCAGTAATATACTGTAACAAGTGCTTTTGTTTGCCAACTGTACGTTTACATAACACACTACTTTCACAAGGATACATTCTAATATGGGCATTTGGACATCATTGTGTGTAGATATGTCTGTAGTAAGAAGACATGAAAAAGAACCTGGTACAGTATTTTGACTTGTCTGAGATGCATTGCCTGTGCAATACAACATTTCTGCGCATTAAAGTTTAAATATACTGTATACTCATCAGTCTTGAAGTCGCACTCAAGCGATCATTCAGAAAAACTGCGCTCTGTGCAGGTTAATAATAAAAAGTACAAACAGATTCTGTGATAAAACAATCGATTCTAAAGTCTTTTAAAAAGAATCACGATAGTTAGGTCCCTCAACCCCCAACCCTAGTAAAAACGGTTTGATTCTTTCAAAGGGGTCCTATTATGTGCTTTTAGAAAGACTTTGATTTGTTTTGGGGCATTACTAGAATGTGTTCTTATCCTTATTTGTTTCTTAAAGCTGCAGTCCTTAACTATCATGACATGTTTACATGACATTCTCCAGATGATCGCTTTCAAACACAGCCATCTAAATGATGATTTAAATTTCAAGCAATTTTTATAAAAAGGAACAACACTCTGTCAACCGTAGCAGTGGGAGTACAACACACGTGACAAACTAGTCAGTTCTTCTCCTTTGTGTTAACGGACGTGATATAATGACGCAAATTTTAATTTCCTGCATGGGGCGACCTGACAAATGTTCCCATATTATTATAAGCTTCTCGTTGGAAATAAGGTTAAGATAAGATAATCATTTTGAACACTGATATGTGATTTACTCAACAATTGATTTCAGATTATTTTTACCCCAAAATTATCTCAGATTGCCACTTTAAAAATGTTATCAGTTTTGCCTCATCAGGAATTGCAAATGAAGAAAAACAAGCATATTATCAGAACCACGTTTACAAGAGCAAAAGACACCAACTAGTGTGTAAAAACTGTGTAGTGTATAAACGCCACTCCTTGTTAAAGTGTTTGACACCCATACTGGAATGATTTTAGTTCCCTTTCTATCGGTCTCTCAACGTTGTGTCGAACACAAGCTGCCTTTCAGGATGCTCAAGCAGGAGCACATCCTGGCCTCTATCAGATGTCAGGATTGCTTCATGGCAATAGACATTAAAGGCCGCTTACTTTCATGTCTCGATTCTGCCTCTTCATCGCCCATTCCTACCGTTCGCTTTTGAGGGCCAGGCATATCAGTACATAGTCATCCCTTTCGGTCTGTCCCTGTCCCCACGATTCTTTACGAAGAACGTGGACGCTGCCCTCACTCCCCTCTGGGACAGAGGCGTGCGAGTACTAAACTATCCCGAGGACTGGTTTCTTGGCACACTCTCGAGATCTGTTATGTACACACAGGGACCTTGTGCTCCAGCACCTAGATTGATTGGGACTACAGGTCAACAGAGAACAGAGCACTCTTTCCCCCGTGCAAAATATCCTCTTTCTCTGTATAGAACTCAACTCTATCTCCATGAAGGAACGCCTGAGCACAGCACGCGCTAAGTCAGTGTAGAACTACATAAACATTTCAGGCTGTCAGCGGTCCCCCTGAAACAATTTCAGAGGCTCCTGGGACACATTGCATCCTCGACGGGAGTGATACCCCTTGGGCTAATGCACATGAGACCACTCCAACACTGGCAACAGAGTCGAGTTCCCTGGCACAGCACAGCTGCCGTAGCATACATCAATCATTAGGGTGGCATACAATCACGGCAGCTAACGCGACTCGCCCGACTCCTCCTCCTGTGGAGTCACCAGGACTCTCCCTGAGAGCCACATACATTCCAGGCGACCTGAACCAGACAGCCAACGTGCTCTCTCGTCAGTCGACGTCTGGGGGAGAGTGGTGACTCCACCCCCGTGCAGTCCAGCTTGTTTGGGTGCAGTTCGGGCTGGCTCAGGTAGACTCGTTTGCACCCCCGGACACCACCCATTGCCCGCTATGGTATTCCCTGTCCGAGGCCCCATACCCTCTTGGGACCTTGACGTGGTCCTGGCAGGCCTTAAGAGGCCCCCTTCGAGCCCCTCAGAGACGCAGCTCTTCCTCACCTAAAGACCGTTCTCACGATAGCGCTCGCTTCCATCAAGGGGGTAGGGGACCTACAGGCATTCTCCGTGTCCCCTGATTGCCTGGAATTTGGGCCCGGTGACTCTCACGTGATCCTGAGCCCCCGGGCTGGCTACGTGCCTAAAGTTCCCACCATTCCTTTTGGTGACCAGGTTGTGAACTTGTGAACGTGGTTAATGCGAAAGGATGAAGGCCCCGCTGGGCTATCGCTGTTGCGATGTTTGTTTCAGGGCGAGTGGTGTCTGCTGCTGCAGGGCCCGAGTTGGAAGCACAGGCCCCTGCGGGGGCGGTCGGTGCTGCGATACTGGCTTCATAACAAGAGGTGACTACGCTTAAGATGACAAGTTGGAAACTTGGGACCCTGCGGGGGCGGTCACTGCTGCGATGCTGGCTTCCATGATGAGATGTGACTGCGCTGCCGATGACGAGTTGGAAGCTCGGACCCCTGCGGGGGCAGTTGCTACTGCGATGCTGGCTTCACGATGAGAGGTGCCTGCGCTGCAGAGCACGAGTTGGAAGCACGGGCCCCTGCGGGGGCGGTCGCTGCTGCGATACTGGCTTCATGGTGAGAGGTGCCTGCGCTGCAGAGCACGAGTTGGAAGCACGGGCTCCTGCGGGGGCGGTCGCTGCTGCGATACTGGCTTCATGATGAGGTGTGACTGCACTGCAGATCACGAGTTGGAAGCACGGGCCCCTGCGGGGGCGGTCGCTGCTGCGATACTTGCTACATGTTGAGATGTGCCTGCGCTGCAGAGCACGAGTTGGAAGCACGGGCCCCTGCGGGGGCAGTCGCTGCTGCGATACTGGCTTCATGATGAGATGTGACTGCGCTGCAGATGACGAGTTGAAGCTCTGGCCCCTACGGGGACAGTCGCTGCTGCGATACTTGCTACATGTTGAGATGTGCCTCCGCTGCAGAGCACGAGTTGAAAGTTCGGGGCCCTGCGGGGGCGGTCGCTTTTGCGATACTGGCTTCATGACGAGATGTGACTGCGCTGCAGATCACACGTTGGAAGCTCGGGCCCCTGTGGGGGCGGTCGCTGCTGCGATACTGGCTTCATGATGAGACGTGACTGCGCTGCAGATCACGAGTTGGAGGCTCGGGCCCCTGCGGGGGCGGTCACTGCTGCGATGCTGGCTTCATGGTGAGAGGTGCCTGTGCTGCAGAGCACGAGTTGAAAGCACGGGCTCCTGCGGGGAAGGTCACTGCTGTGATACTGCCTCCATGACGAGATGTGACTGCGCTGCAGATGACAAGCTGGAAGCACAGGCCCCTGCGGGGGCGGTCGCTGCGATTTCGATTTCTGGAAGCGCCGTGGAGCGTTGCGTTTGGAGGTTATGATGATGGGGATGTCGGAACCATCTGAAACCTGCTGGGCATCTTAGCTCTACCAGATGGTAAAACTGTGGCTGGAGGGAGGCGACTGAAGGAGACTTCCGCTGAGGTAGAGTGCGGGATGGACGTACGGCTGGGATGAATGCTGGGAGTACTTGCCTCCGTAGAGGCGGTTGCTGTATTGATGCTGGCTTCATGTTGAGAAGTGTCTACTGCCGCAGAGCACGGGAGGAAGCACGGGCCGTTGTGGGGCCGGTCGCTACGGCGATGCTGACATCGGAAAGATGATTCAGAGGGATTAGATAGTGGTTGTGACTGCTGCGGCAGAGTATGGGAGGAATCACGGGCACCTGCGGGGGCGGTCGCTGCGGCGATGCTGGCTTCGTGATGATGATTTCTTCATCGAGGTGGAATCGCTGGCCTCTTTGGAGTTATTATTGTGGCGATGCTGACTTAGGCTATGGAGTCTGTCACTGCCTAGCGCAAGATGCGGGTGTTAGCCCTTGTGGATGCGGTCTGGAGCAACTTGTCTTCACGTTGAAGCGCTGGTGATTGCTGCGATGGTTGGGTGTCCTGCTGGGGAATATACTGCTGAAGTGGTTGAGGTTTGATCTTGTGCTGGGTGACTGAGGAGTTGTTTAGACGATACGCAAAATGAGGGTTCGATGGACTTCCCTGATGAGTGAGAGGTCTGTTCGGGTATAGCTTCTGAAAGCTTCCAATGACCAGCGGCCGAGTGCTTGGATTTGCTGCTGAGAGAGGCTCTTTTGGGCAGCTGTGGTGGCTGCTCCTATGCAGAAGGAGTGACTGGAAAAGTTGTCTCCTGGGATGCCGGATTGAAGCAGGACGGGTTTGAGGTGCTTTTGAAACCAGAAGCGTGTGGCTGGGCGATTAGCATCGTCGACGAATAGGGGGTCCGATGCAGTTGTGGGTCGAGATTTCCTAAAGTGAAGGTAGGCTAAGAGGGTTTGGTACGGTTGAATCAGTGACTGGAGGTTGAAGATGTAGATCAGGGGTTTTCAACTGGTTCTGTGCCAGGGACCACCATTCTGACTCCCAAGTAATCGGCGGCCCACTATTGTGTGTGTGTGTATGTGTATGTACCAGGGTTGCCAGGTCCAAGAAATATTTAATTATATGCCCATAACCCCTCAAAACCCGACCAAAAGGAATGAAAACTAGCCCATTTTTTCCCTGTGTCGAATCAAAGTCAACAATTCCCTAAAGACGTTTCTATTGCCATATTTTTTGTATCTGAATGGTTTCCTGGGTATTGTATATATCGTTTTGGGATATTTAGGAAAGTAAACAATTCTGGGTCATGTTTGACTACCATTAATTTTTTTCTGCTATGGTAGTCAATGATGCCAAAGATTTTTCAGCAGCTAACATTCTACCAAATATCTTTGTGTTCAACCGGACAAATAAATGTATACAGGTTTGGAACAACTAGAGTAATTCATAACAGAATTTTAATTTTTGGATGGAGTGTCCCTTTAAAAATATCCCACATCTGCCACGCACGCAAATGGACGAGAACATGTTTTCGCTTCGTAAGACATTCAGAAACTTGCTTAAGATACAAGTATGGTTACATTTACTGCATAATATATAATGTGTACAAGCACGGTAATGTTTTAGTTGTTCTAGACTGCGTATAGCGCTGCTCAAACGTGATATTTGGCAGCCGGAAGAATCAAGTGTTGTACACACACGAGTGATTTCTTTCATTGTGCACCGTGACATTCACCTGACGAAACATTGATAAAAACATCATTCGGATGCACTGTGTCTAATACCATCGCTAATTTCTCCTCTTTGGTTGAGCTGAGCTCCCGCGTTCCTCCCTGTACTGTAGCCTGTCTGTCAGACTCGTTCTCCACACTTTTGAGAACGGGCCGGTCCAGGAGTTGCCAGGTATTCATTCGGAGTTTGAATACAAAATAAGAAACGCATCAATTATCATTTATCCTTAGAATATAAATAAACATTTTGGCGGCCGCGGTACATTATGAAAGTAGCCCAAAAACTCGCGACCCGTGGCTCCATAATTTTTGGCTCAAAATAGCCCAATTGTGCGGGAAAACCGCAACCCTGGCAACACTGGTATGTACGTATATGACATTGGGGACGCAAAACATAACGTTAGCAAAGCATAAGATAGACCTGATAGGTGCAAAGCAAGCCTATCCTGTGTCAGTTTGAATCTCAACTCAAACTCAAATTATTTTAAATATTTTCATTAAATTTAGTATTCACACCAATGCGCAAATATTCTGGAAATGTTTGGAAAAATATCTTATGGAAAAAATTGATTTTAATAGTGAAATTAGGTAGGCTGGAATGCATGTCACGGACCAAATGCAATGCCGCCGCGGACCACCAGGGGGCCGCAGACCACCGGTTGAAAACACCTGATGTAGATGAAATGGCCTCTTTGGTCCGTCTTGCTTTGGTTGATCAAGTATGATATCGTCCCCGAATCCAGTACTAGTAGATCAGACATGGTTGGGTGAACAGCGGGGTTGAATTTGGATGTGGTGGAGATTTCTGAGCATCATAGAAAAACGAAGAATGCCAATGGCGTTGAGTGTGCGGGCGACATGCGTGGAGTGATATCCTTTGCAGAGGGTGGAGATACATTTGGTGAGAACTTCCAGGATTATAGGCGCCTGGCATCTGGAGGGGTGGGTTGGGCTCTCTGTATGCCTTTGATGATCATGGATGTTTGGGAGCTGGTTATGGCTGTTGAAGATTAATTTGTGGAAGAACTGGATTCCGCTCGAGTATCCTCTGATAGAGCTGGCTTGAAGGCTTTTTGCTGTGTTGAGGAATGAGATGTAGGAGGTGAGGGTGAGTAGGGAAAAATCTGGGAAGGGAATGTTGAAAGACTGGTGAAACGATCTGAAGCTTCTCCACGCCGTAAGATATGATTTGAGGGTCCTGGGGGAAACTGCCTGGGTGATGAAATTGAGAGAGCCACCGAGAAGGGTTTGCAGTGGGTGATTTACCGGAAGATCAACTCGGTATAAGTTGGTACTGGATCTGGCATGTGGTCTGCTTCGGGCGCTAGCCTCTTGAACTTCTGCCATAATCTGCGCTCTGATGCCACTGGGTACGGGTTGAGGTTCCACGCGGGGCGTGTCTGTCGGAGAGAGAGCATGGAGGGAATGGCCACCGCGGGCACGTCGTTTGGAGACATGCTCGCGCTGGCGTCGTCGGCATCCGCCTACTGAAGAGGACGTCCACTTGCGGAATGCTGTTATCTTGGGGATCGCAGAGGCGTATGACGATGCTGGTGAAGGAGATGGATATCACGCCGGTGGGAGAGATGACAAACTTTTCCGCTTATGTACACATCGCTCCGGGCTGCGGAGCTGACGTCCCCGAGGCGAACCTTGGGAATCTTCCACGTAATCCAAACCTGCTGTAATGGACTTCAGCGTTGGAGAGGGCCAGTCGTAGCCCCTGGATAGTCCATTTGTGGTGGGCGGGGATCGTGTGGAGCGCTGAGGTGTATGACAACGCTGGTGAAGGAAGTGGAGTTCTTGTTGGAGGAAGCGAAGATGAACCCCTTTTCGTAGCTGCTCGCCGAGCAGATCGGCGGGCTGGCGGCCCCGTGGCGAAGCTTGGGACTCGGCGGCGGAGTCGGACTCGGAGCTGGAGAGATGGGAAGCGCGTGGCAGTGCTGAAGGGTTGAAAGCATTTGTAGCATCGGTCATGACTGGAGTCTCGGACATGTTGTCGAACTGGTCGATGTTGAGCTTGCGAAAAGCATCAATTAAGACTGCTTGTCCATTTATGATGGAGCTTGCTTGAGCTGATAGGGTAAATGCTATGATTGTTGATGTTGTACCAGCCGAGATGATTGGGATGATGTCACATGCTCGAGCTATATTTGATTGCTGATGATATACAGGCGGGCTGATTATATGCTTAGGTTCCTCCCGAACTTTGTTAATCAAACATCATTTGTCGGTTCGACACAACATCTCGTTCCCTCCATCAGGGAACTGAGGTTACATCCGCAGCCATGACATTTTCAAAGGCACAACTTGGATTTAGGCACACAATAAGTCATTATATTAATATTAGGGCATGGGGTTATTGCTTCAGACCGTAACACACTGTTACTGTTTTCTGTTGAAGACAGCAACACTTAAAAAAGTTTAAAATGTGATGAAGCAAAATAAGACCTCTTTAAAATCTAAATACATAAAATGATTCTCTGAATGTTTTAAAGCGTACGTAACATGACATCATGAAAATAAAGTTTCATGCAGTCTGTTGTGTTGCCGTGTTTGAAAGTAAGCTGTCTGCCAAGTTGTAAGTCCGAAGGTGAATAAATAACGAAGTTATTTGCTTGTAAAAATGGGAGTCGACACTGAATCACACAAACGAGTCGTGGACGCATATTTACGTCACTATACATAAAGTGTTGCTGAGACTGCCGGGAAACTTATGTCTCCTCCCCCAAACACTGTTGCTCGTTCGTGATGCGTGTGTATCATGTCTAGAGTCTGTGTTCTACGGTGTGAAACTAAGTCCGTCTTATTTCAGCTACCTAAGCGAGAACGTCTGAGGGATAAATGGTTACAATTCATTTTTCAAAGAATACCAAAGGAGTATAACCCCAGGGTTGTACAGTGTGCGCGTCATTTCACCGATGATTCCTTTGATAATCTTGGCGCGTTCAGTGCAGGATATGTGAAGCGACTATCATTGGGAGAGGGAGAAATACCAACTCTATTTGGACCTGTTAGCTCCACCGAATCACAACCTGTAAGTGTGACTTTAGATTTTCGTCTTAACTTCTAGAGATATTTTCGTACCTTATGTCTGGGTTTAGCTAATGCATATAACGCTAACATTAGCATGTAGCGTTATTTCTGGTGTGTTACAGTTTGTTTATCTTGCTATTTACTCGGCTGATTTAATTGTTCAATCCATGAATTCTCAAAGTATTTGTTTCAAGAACTAAGTCGAGTACTATCTGTATTGTAATAACATCTGAAGATACGAACACGGTACACTGTATGCCCTGTCAACTAGTCCATGTATAATACTGTTATATGTTATATATACTGTTATAAATATAAAGACATCCAACCACATGTAAACCGTAATCCTGTAATGATAGTAGGCGTTCCATTTACGACAAATGATGAACGCGTTTGACCAATCACAACAGACTACATGATCTGACCAATCACATGACACAAGGTTACCGCGTAGGATGGCCTAGATGGGTGAATCGCGGAACGAATCATATGAAATCAGTCAAGAAGTAGGGTACGAATAACTGCATATAATTACGAGATTAAAGTGTTTTTACACATTGTATGTAGATAAACTTGTTGTTGGACACTCCATTACCCAAAGTAGGGCCTAAAAAAACATATGTTAGCTACTCTTTAATGTCACTGATTAGTTGCTTTTATCACACTACAATGATGTTTTTGTAAACTTTTTTGTTGCAGAATCAACAGAGGCAAAAGAGGCAGGAGGAGATAAATCAGAAGAAACGAACGTAGTGCTTATATCAATTACTGTGGTTTGCGTATTTGTGCTGGTGATGTTAAGCATTTTTCTCTTTGTGTACAAATGGGTTTATAAACCATCTAGATCACAGGAGTCTAATCCTGCTCCTGAAGAGCTTGAACCTGTTAATCAAAATCATCACGATTAGTGTCTGTTCACACTAGGATGAGATCTAAAACTATACAGCGTAGCAGTGACGGGGATGTCACTATGGTTGCTCCTGCACCTGATTTGGTGGAAGTGAAACATTAGCATTTTTTCTGGTATCCCTCTTCTGCCCCAACTTACTACTGATCTAACAAGATTGGGCAGTCAGGCGGCTGTTTCGTCTGGATTTCTGTTACAAAAATTTTTCCGAAATTGAGATTTTTACATAATCTGAAAGCTGAATAAATAAGCTTTCTACTGATGTATGAGGTCTTAGAATATAACAATATCGGGCTGAGATACAACGTTTAAGAGTCTGGATTCTGAGAGTGCAAAAAAACTAAATATTGAGAAAATTGCCTTTGAAGTTGTTAATCAGGGGCACTGTGACAGGCAGAGATTATAGTATAAGGTTGTTGTCACCTGATGGTGAAAAATAACTGTTTTTTAGTTTTTCTTTAAAATTGATTTAGTGAAAGAACTAATTTACCCTACTGGCCAGAACTTTAACACCTACCACTGGCCACAGATTGATGTGATTGCTTTGAAAGGAACCTGGAAGTAAGTCACAAGCAGAAAAGTGGTTAAAAGCAGTGCTGAAGCACAACCTACGTAAGGAGTAGGTAAACTAACTAATTCAGTACCTTTCGTAGTAAGTTTTAAATGAGTGTAATATTCAGCATACCTGTAACATAAGTGTCCAAAGTGTGGAAAGACACATAGGATGTGCTTAATTGGAACAGAGAACTTCACTACCTTGTGGCACAATGTATATTTGTTCTTGTCATATTTGCTCATCTTGTATATTTAAACTTCACACAATTGCCTCATGTTTCTGTCACCTTGCATATTTCTGGACACATTAACACAGTTCAATGTATGAATATGTGTGCCCTCACATCACTTCTTGAAGATCGTTGTGTATCAGAAACAGACAGTTTCATACCAACAGAGCCAGATAAGAAGTCCCCGATGGAACCCACACGCCACCTTAGCCCTCATGAGTTGATAAAGTAAAACTACAATGAAAAAACATAGTGACTTAAAGCTTACATGTGACTTCCAATGGAACAGAAGTTTGTGGAGTTCTCATGATCGCTGCTGCCAGCTATATCATCCTGCAATAATCTATAGCAGTTCTGTTTTCTCTTTACTCTTCTATTTATTCCAAGTTGTACTCTAAAAATTAGTCGAAGATTTCCAAAGATGGAGAAATGATTAATTTTCCTATTATATGTGCCCACTTGAATAGAGTTAGATAATGTGTCTGAGATTGTATGTTACAGTATATGCATGACAATCACTGATGTATCCGTATAAAAAGACAGATGTTGAACATTTTTGCACATAGGCTGCAGTGACATTCATGATGTTATCAGATGCATTTTTTGTTGTACCTGCTGTATCATGTTTTGACTAATTCTAAGTTGCCTTGTTCTTTTTATCATAGCCTCCAATCTTGCTTCCATGTCTTGTTTTGGAGGAATCTTTTAAACATCTTAACTTTGGTGACTTATTTATTTAAAATACTTAACGGTAATGGGGTTGTCAATTTAGTCAAAGCTAACTATAGGTGTTTGATTTGTTGTGTTGAAGGTCTTTTTCTGTATTCCACAAATTGTTTAAAAAGAGAAAATAAACAGAACAACATAATAAATGTAACATTTTTCTTATCTGTTCACAGATAAAGGTTCTGAAATAAACTCAGTTATTACTTTTTGATCCGGTATTCCGAAAACCGTCCCAAACTTTTACATTGACTTATAGATGTCTGCATGATTCTGTGTTTATCATCAGGTGGTCAATGGAGTCACATGTTTTCGAGCTTGTCTAATCGTTTTATCAAACCACAATGTATATGCTTGGCTGACCATCATTTGAGTGCTTCCTTACATGGGTTTTCTTTCATTTTCTTAATTGCTATCATATTTCAATTATAAAAATTACACTTATATACTTATTACATTAAACATTAGGCTCCAATAACAATAGAAAGGCCTTTATGGTAGGCCTAAATGCTAGCATTTTACAAAAAAAAAAATGTTTAATTACGAAAGACAACTATAACCCAGTGGCAACCAGCATTTCTTTTTTTATCGTTTTTTCTTGAAAGCCTTATTTTTGGGGAAAGACTCTTAATGTTAGTAACCAACCTTTAGCTTTAGTAGTGTCTCTGTAGGTCGGAGAAATGGGAATGTCGAAAGGTTTGCATTGGTCAAAGTTGCTCTTTCTTTCAAACTTAGTTGAATAATCAGTGTTAAACACAGACATACAGCATTTATTTTAAACAGGAAGATCGCAATAATGCAGAGGTTTCAAATTGTGAATTTGTGATTATAAGCCCTTGAAATACGAAATAAAATTTCAATTGATCAGTTGTAAGTGTTATTGTTTTAGAGACATTTTACCACCCTTTAAATAATAATTGTAATTCACATTTGATTGTGACACTCAGCTGTTCCTTAAATATCTGTTGTTTCCAAATAGTTCAAATCCAATATGTGCATCCCCTGTACCTTCATTTTACATTTTCAAGCCTTAAAATGTTTAAGGGCTCTTTTTCAAACATTTTAAAAAGAAACCATGTCATTTCAAATGTGAACCCGTATCACAAACTAACGTTTTAATGACATCCTCTGTGACTATGACAAAAAAGCAGTATTATAAAAATAAATATGCTCAATCACTTAGTGACATTAGAATCTAATCCATCCCCGTGTTGTTTGAACATGTTCGCGTATACAGAAGTAAACAAAAAGGCATGCAGTACGTCACGCTGCGCATGCGCACTTATACCTTCATGATGTCGAAATGCATGACGTCACCGTGCTACAGTCTGCAGCAGGGACTACTTGTTTGATCTGGTGTTATATAAATGTTTAACGGCAGGAATCTGCGGGGGTTAACACAAAATAAAACTGTATGCAAATAGTAATATAAATGAATAATATTAGCTGCAGTTCACATGTAGCTGTTAGCATTTTAGTACATTTAAAAGTTTTAAAATAGCTGCTAAATTACTAACAGTTTCAGGACTTACCCTGTCATTACATTATATTCTCATTCATTTGGCTGACGCTTTTATCCAAAGGACATTTAGGTTAATATTTTGTCATCAGCTAAACGGTAATATAGGCTACTGCTAACGTTAGCCTTGGCTTGACCAGGACATGTTACTATGAAGATTAAAGCTGAAGCAAGCAAGGGAGAGAAGTAACAACATTAAATATTGTCTTTATTTATAGACATATAAAAACATACAGTTATTGGTTAGTATGTTTTGAGTTGTTTTAGAAAGTTGCGATGGATCCTGCATCTCGGTGGAGACCCGCGATACAACAAGCCGTCTCCATTCTTCCGTTATAAGTTGTAAGGATCCAGGAATGTTTGCTCCACGTTGACTGATATTCTGCTTTCAAACACGAGTTCGTGGTCTGTCATGTACAAATTTCGACTGACTCCCAACTGTGCATGTAATGTTACTGGTACGTCTGTGCTTTTATGGTTACGCGTCGAAGACCCGTCAAATCCGAGAGAAAATACGTTAAATGAATAAATCCTTATATGAAATATCAGGCCACATCATCCTCCCACTGTGTGAAAAATATTTATCAGAGCTGTTTTTACAAACTTACATTTGTTCTTCATCTTCTCTTAGTTAAAGGCGTATTACAAACAACGTTTAGGTGCATACCGCCACCTATTGTACAAGAGTGTGTGACGTCATGTCATTTTAAGTCATGATTAATTATATTCTGCTCATTAGCCCTGTATTATTATGGAATTTAACTGATGCTTTCCTGGTTGTCCTTATCTCCCCTCCCTCTCCTTCTGTAACTAGTATACCCATCTGACTCCACTCCGGCTCTGCCTCCTGAACCCAATCTTGAAACACCGTCCTTCACCTCCTATGTTACACAGTGTGAAATATGACATGCTCAGCATTTTTTTTAACCCAACACTTCTCACTATTCCTTTTCCCCATTATTATCAAGGTGCTCTTCAGTCCTGTGTGATCGACTCTCAGTCTTGTTATTAACATTTCTTCCCGCTAATTCCTTTCTCTATCATTTTGAATGTTATCAGACTTTTGTATTTTATTCCATCTTCCTCCCAACATTTCTGCCATATTTCAATACCTTTCTTTCTCAACTACTGCTTTTCCAAGAGGATTGGAACTGAAATTTATTTTTGTAATGGCCCTTTTGCTCATTTATCTGCACTTTCATTCCCTTTCCCTCCCTCATGTGCTGGCACCCTACAAAACTGAACTGAACTATACCACCCCGTGTCATCTTAACAAACTGTGATAGAGTTCTATCAGTAAATCTTCTTTGACAGATGTCATTGACTGAATGATTTTAATGACAGCTAAGGAGTCTGTGAACAATATCACCCTATCAGGTCTGATCTCTTCAACCCACTGTAAGACAATGATGGCTGCCACAATTTCTGCTGTATGTACTGATAACTGATCAGATAATCTTTCATTTTACATTCTGGAATACATATTCCAATTTCCAGAAGTTCCTGTTTGTTCTTGGATCCATCTGTATACATGTTGAGATGAGCATTTATCTAAGAAACAATTATTATAATTGTTTTAATTACAATTATAAGATTTATTAGATTCATTTATTTTTTTGCGTTTATTTTTTAAGTGCTTTACGTGTGTTTCCATGTATATTTACTATCAAACCATAAACATAGGTACTAGATTCATGCGAGCAGACCATCTACAGGACAACATGTTTTTTTATCTTTATGTAGACAAAAATAATTAAAAAATTTGGCATGTTTGTACGCTGCTGCTCTTCCCTCTGTGTAGTAAGTAAGGTTTGTTTACACATCAGTGTTTCCCCTACCATTATATAAGGGGGGCGCCCCGCCCTCCTAACGGCTCGCCCCGCCACCCTTGAACGTCAAGTAAATTTTATTTGATTTTCTTTATAGCGCCAGATTACAATTTGTTATTTTATTAAACAAACTAAATAGCCCTTAAGTAATATGTCATTTATCTTATTTCCACGATTGGGTGTCTTTTCTGTCTGTGTTTGCGAGTTTACAATTATCCCAATGAGTGCGCGCACGCTCTCGCGCGCACACTCACACACAAACGAACACTAGCGGACAGAGAGCGCGCGGCCGCAAATATGTCGCGTCAATCAGTTGAAAATCAGATAAAAATATTTGCGTTTTTTAAACACTACATGGAACTGAAGATGGCAACACTCACTCTACTGCGAGTAGCAGCAGATGTAGCTCTTCTGCTCCAAGTCTAAGTGTTGCGCATCAAAAGTCCAGTCATCACCGGATGACAGGTAAAATGTATATTAATGAATTACATGCCACTTACTATTTACATATGTGTGTTTCAAATGTTTTTAAGTCGGGACATTGTAAATCTGCTGATTAAATAAGAAAAGAGATATTTAATACGCTATGCAGGCCGCTCTGTGTTGTATGGGAATGTCCTGCGCACGTGATGACGTTCAGAACAGCGCGCGTTCACAGTGCTGCGTCTGACAGGATTATTCTCCAATAAATGCATCATATAAAGAAAACGTCTCACAAAAAAGCCCATTTACAATTTGTTTATCATATAAATGTATTAACTAACATTAACGAACAATGAATGAGCAATATATTTGTTAGTATTTATAAATCCTTTTTTAGTTGTTAGTTAAAAAATAAAACTATTTAAGCTCTGGTCCATTAATATTAACAAATACTTCTATAAATTTTACAAAGGTTATTTGCAAAAGTCAATGATTTGAGATTTCTCGTCAATTTTCCCCAACCAACCAACCCCCCCCCCCCAAAGCTGTAAACCTAGGGGAAACACTGCACATCCATGGCATTATAGTCTATGGAGTTCCCCTGTTGGATAGGTTGACATCGGTCAGGGTCGAAGGTCCCCACTTGGCATGTTTAAAAAAAAAACGAAACATTTGCAGTTATATTATGAAAATAGGCCTTCAATGAAAATATTTTGACGTCACTTTCGTTTCTTTAAAATGACTGGAAACACTGGTCCCCTCTTGGTCAGTGTACAGCAACAGCCCCGTCTTAGTAAGGTAGACATGTACATTATCTCACAGAAGTGAGTACAGCCCTCACATTTTTATAAATATATTATTATATCTTTTTTGCAACAACAATGAAGAAATGACACTTCAATGTAAAGTAGTGAGTGTACATCTTGTATAATGTGTTCATTTGCTTTCCCCTCAAAACAACTCAATACACAGCCCTTAATGTCTAAACCGCTGGTAACAAATGTTACTACACCAGTTAGTGAATAATATTATATTTTCGTACAATTTTTAACAACACAAATGAGCTAACAATAACCAAGAGTACAGTGGATAATTAAAAGATTACGTTTGTTTTATGCTTCATCAATTAACTATAATCAGTTCATTCTGGGTTCAAATAAAATGTCACTGGCAGGATTTACCGAATCGTGTTTGAGCATGAACAGAAATGTTGCATTTATTGAGGCCATTATTTTGATATGTTTAATGTAAGTTATTTTCTTATGTCCAGGACTTTCTAAGTTTAAGATCGGAAAATGACTGTGTGATATGAAAACGTTAAGTGGTCTGAGAAAAACACTGCACTTGGTTCAAGGTTAAACTACAGGTCTAGTCAAAGGTGAGAGTCTGTTAGTCATTGGTTGCAGAGTGACGATTGGAACACATTTCTGGGTTTTGTGAAACAGTTGAGTGCAACAACATACATTTCTTTTGTCATGATTATTGACTAAAACAGACACTTTAGTGTATGACTGACACATTTATGCATACTATATTAATTTAATTCAAGTTTATTTATATAGCGCTTTTCGCAATGTGTATTGTTCCAAAGCAGCTTTGAGGGGGGAAAAAAGGAAAAACAGAAAAGGTAAAAACACAGCACAGTGCATGGTATTTATACAACGAGTAAGATCATTCTAATAAATAATATCTAATTTATAAATAAATAAATAAATACAGTCTCCCGGTGAGCAGGCCATCACTGCCCTGCTGTGGCGAGGAACCCAAACTCCCATGATTGAACCAGGCTCAGCCGGAGGGCCAGATCCCCTCGTCATAGATGCATTCAAACTGCTAACATGTGATTTAAGTTTAGCAATTAATACCAAATATTGTAACTTCAGCATTAATAAGACAAATAGTCCGTCTTTGCTCTTGGTTGGGGGTATATTGGTCTGAGCTGGGATGGTCCGATGGTGATATTTCTCTTGGCTGGTGATGGAATTGCCTTAGTTGGAGCTGGGATGGTCAGTCAGCCTGCAGCTGTGGCTGGCGTAATCTCAAATTGGGGATCGGCATCTGTCGGTCGTCTGGACAATGTGGAACTTCTTCCAACCTCGGGATGGGCATCCCGAGGCAGAAAGAGAATAAAGAGAATGATTAGCGTAGCTGCTGTTCATTAACTATGCATTAAGTGAAAGCTTGGGTGTAAAGATGTGTCTTTAATCTAGATTTAAATTGGGAGAGTGTGTCTTACCCTCGAATAGTATCAGGAAGGCCATTCCAGAGTTAAGGTGCTACGTATGAGAAAGCTCGACCCCCTTAGGTGGATTTAGTTATTCTAGGTGTTATCAAAAGTCCTAAGTTTTGAGATCTTAGAGAGCGTGATGGGTTGTAACGTGATAAAAGCTCAGTTAAGTTAGTAGGGGCTAAATCGTTTAAGGCTTTGTAAGTAATTAAGAGAATTTTAAAATCAATACGATACTTAATGGGTAGCCAGTGAAGCGATGATAAAACTGGGGTTATGTGATCATATTTTCTTGACCTAGTAAGAACTCTGGCAGCTGCATTCTGAACTAACTGTAGTTTGTTTATCGATGATACAGGACAACCACTAAGTAGAGCATTACAATAGTCAAGTCGTGAATATTTTGTAATTTGGCAACATTTCTAAGGTGGAAGACGGCTGTTCTTGTGATATTTGAGATGTGATTTCTAAATGAGAGGTTGCCGTCTAATATAACGCCTAGGTCTTTAACTGTATTTGTTGGAGTAACAGTGCAGCTTTCAATTTGCAGGTTGTAGTCGCAGATATTCTGTTTACGTGATTTTGGTGCTATAAGTGATATTTCTGTTTTCCTAGAGTATAAAAGGAGGAAATTACTAGTCATCCAATGTTTTATGTCTTCGATCCACTCTGCCAGTTTGGATAGCTTAAAGGAGTCATCTGGTCTTGATGAGATATATAGCTGAGTATCATCTGCCTAACAGTGGAAGCTAATTCCATGTTTTCTAATAATGTTGCCGAGGGGCAGCATGTCCATGGAGAAAAGCAAGGGTCCTAAAACCGATCCCTGAGGTAATCTATAATTTACTTGCGTAAGAGTTGACGAATTCCCATTAAAATGGACATATTGATATCTGTCTGTTAAGTAAGATCCAAACCATTGTAGTGCCTGTCCCGGAATACCGGTATAATTGTGTAAGCAATTGTAATACGATTCAAAGTAGGGAAGGAAGGAGTCGGGAGCCGGAAGACATTTTAAACATTTAATAACAGCCGGCGGCCCCTCACGGACGACCGCCGGCGAACACAACAAATCATAAAACATAAATACAAATACAAACATGTTCGGGCCCGGTCCTCTCTCATCGACGGTCCGGTCGCTTGTTCCTTTTATATGCTCCCAATCTCCTACGTGATGCGAGGCCGGTGCGCGCACCACTGGCGCTAATTAACAATTACTTACCGGCCTCGAACCACGGTCTCGCCCCGCCTACTCTACTACAGCGATCTAATAGTATTTTATGGTCTACAGTATCGAAAGCAGCACTAAGGTCAAGCAGGACTAAGAGTGAGATGTTACCTTTATCTGATGCGATAAGAAGGTCATTTGTAATTCTAACGAGCGCAGTTTCAGTGCTATGATGCGGTCTAAAGCAAGACTGAAACTTTTCGTGCACTTCATTATTTTGCAGGAAGGTACACAATTGAGTTGACGTTGAGTTGACACTACTTTTTCTAGTATTTTAGACAGGTACGGGAGATTTGAAATCGGTCTATAGCTTCCAAGTTCATTGGGGTCTAAGTTTGTTTTTTGATAAGAGGCTTAATTACAGCCAGCTTAAAGGGTCCTGGGACATGGCCTAGATTAATTGACAAGTTGATAATTTTATAAGTTGGCTCAATAGCAACAGGTAGTAACTCTTTTAATAAAGTAGTCGGAATGGGGTCTAATAAGCATGTTGTCGGTTTGGATGCTGCAATAATTTTAATTAAATCTTCCTGATTTATAGGAGAAAAACACTCTAGCTTTTCTTTTTGGGTGATGGTTGAAACTAATTCTTCCGACACACTTAGAGGTTTGGTTTTAGCTATGTTGTCTCATATTTTTTTCGATTTTCTCAGTAAAAAACTTCATGAATTCATTGCTACCAAGGTGCGGCGGAATACCCAGGTCAGGTGGAGTCTGTTTGTTTGTTAGTTTAGCAATTGTAGTAAATAAAAACCTTGGATTGTTTTTGTTATTTTCTATGAGGTTACGGAAGTGCTCGGCTTTTGCTGCTTTTAGTTCCTTTTTGTAACAGCTTGCACTCTCTTTCCATGCAATTTTAAAGACCTCTAATTGGGTTTGTATCCATTTTCACGCCAGTTTACGCGTTTCTCTTTTTAGGGCGCGAGTGGTGTTAATATACCATGGTGCTCTGATCTTTTCATTAATCCTTTTTGACTTCATAGGTGCGACCGCTTCTAATGTATTAGAGAAAATACTGCCCATGTTGCTGGTCATGTCATCGAGCGATTCTATATTAGTTTGAAAGGTTATTAGAGGAGTCAGATCTGGCAAGTTCTTTACAAAACTATCTTTAGTAGGAACAGTTATGTTCAACGCAAGCATTTCAAATGATTTCAATGTATGCATTGTTCTCCGAGTTACGGTAAGAAAGTCTCTAAAGATTGTTGTGACACCACCTACTCGACCAACCGGACGTGGCTCATCATCATTTAACTTTCCTTTGGGTCAAGCTATAGATATTCAGTTATATATACAGTTTGACAGTATGAATACGGTTATTACCAAAAATATGCTCATAGAAATACACAATTGATTTGGGGTAATTTGAGTGGATGTGAAAATAACTTGTGAACTACAACTAATTGTTGCCAACATCCTGAGACTATCATCTGCTATCAAAATAATCCAAAAGAATAAAAACATCATTGCATCAAAAACTTCACAGCCAATTTCACTAAATTGGTAAGGTAACACAATTCATCATACATATTTCTGTACACTGTGATATATATATGTCTGGTTGATTACACAGATTGTTTTGGCAGCTGTGAAACAGCACAGATGCTATTGTTTCCTGGAACAAGACTTTATGCAGCTTTGAAAATGTCACTTCTGCACACTGAAAGAGTGAATTAATCCATCTCTAAGCATGATGAAGGCAGTTGTTTTATATTACATTAATCTTAATAATGCTAACACACTGTACTTTATTACAACTCATTTCATAAAAAATTGTGTGATTTGAGATCATTACCTTTAACTGGTTTGAGATTAGAAAAGCTTCTGTAGATCACCTGCTGTAGATCAGTGTTGGGGAGTTTTATAAAACGTTCAAATGTTTAATCCCATCAAGAAAAGCCTTTAATAGTACTTCCGAACAACACAATAAAATCAAAGACCTTATCAAAGACAATGTTTATAATGATGTTGAACTAAAGAATAATAACTCACCTATGACCAAAATGAATAAAACACCATTCAGCAAACCAAGTATGAGAGTAAGAGTCTGCCATAGCGTCTGATTATGTTGAATATATTTCACTTCTGTATGATTCTGATGTTTACACCTGATCTCTTCATTTGGACTTTCTCAAATAATGAGTAATTTTACAATCTTTTAGATATAATCAATTCTACTGTCTCCATTACAGCATATTAAACACATTTGTGTCTATAAGACATGATGTTTTATTAACAAAGTTCGGGAGGAGCACGTGCAAATAATTAAGCAGCTGCACGGCATCAGAAATCACGCAGCTGCCCGGCATCAGCAATCACATCACCTATCCTTCCAAACCAGAACGAGCTCTATAAATTGTGAAACCGCCTTACCTCCTCCACTCATAGATTTTCACAGCATCTAGCAACATGTCTGAGAACGATCCATACGAAGTGGTCAACGACGACTCGTCTGCTGCCCACGGTCTCCCAGAAAACCCAGCCGCTAAGCAAAGCACCAGCGCCGGACAAGAAGCCGTCACGGCTAAGACAGCAGAGACTTCAAGAGGCCGCCAGCCCTCCCGCGCCGTCCGTCGCACACGGAAACGACGCAGCAAAGTGACGTCATCTGCTCAACCAGCCAGGGCTCCGGCAGCTTCCTCTGCTTCCTTCTACACCTCAGCTCAACGCCCGATCCCAGAGTTAAGGAAGTGGACCGTCCAAGCGTTAAGGCAGGCCTTAGACAACGCCGACATTCCCTTTTCCCGGAAGGCAACCAAAGCCGAGTTGTACAACTCGTATACTTCCAGCCAGCTCGGAGTTCCCATAACCGCTCCCACTACGAAGCCAAAAGCTGCCGACAAGACCCGCAGCACCACAGCTCCACAACTCGAGGAAACGACCATCCCAACCACCGCGAGGAAGAGGCGTCGTTCACAAAGTCAGAGAGGACCACCCTCGGCCAGTCTAAGCCGCGCCCCGGACCACGCAGAAACCAGCAACCAGCCGTCTACAGGATCACCAGAGTCCAACACCTCTGCTGACTCTACGCCGGTCCATTACCGCCACGGCAGCGCGAGCACGCGCCCGCCAGCGGCAACTCTGCCTACCCTATCCTATGACTACCAACTTTCTCTTTTTCCCTCCAGCTACTGGCCTGCAGCCCCACTGCCAACTGATAATGTGAGGCTGCCTCCGTTACAGGCACAGGCGCAGGCTCAAGCTTTTTCAACATTTCCTATTGCCACAGGCTCTGGAGCCGCCCAAAGCATGATGCTGCATCCGTACGCGGCCCCAGCAGCCGCCCCTTTTTTCCCATACACGCTATCCTATCCTAGCCACTGGCCTGCAGCCACACTGCCAATCGATAACGCGAGGCTGCCTCCGTTACAGGCGCAGGCTCAAGCTTTCTATCCATTTCCTATTGCCTCAGGCTCTGGACCCGCCCAAAGCGTGATGCCGCTTCCGTACGCGGCTCCAGTAGCCGCCCCTTTGTTCCCACACACCACATCCAGCTCCCGTGCCGCCTTCACCTTTCACTCCGCAACACCAATGGCCATCCCCCCGAACGCTCCAGCCCGGGAACCTCCTCCCGTAGCCAGCAACATTACGGACCAGATATTAGCAGAAGTTCGGCAAGTTAGTTTCAGAAGCAGACCAACACCCCACCCTTGTACCTCCCTATTCGAAACTAGTATTCCCCTAGACCACCCACCGAAACCCCTCCTCGACGCCTCTCTCCGCCACATCATCCTCTCAGTCTCCCCCAGGACCCTACAATCCTACCTCACAGCTTGGAAATGCTTTAAATCGTTCCACGCTAGATTCATCCTAACATTCCCAGACTTCTCAATGCTAGCCATCACCTCATTCATCTCCCACATTAACACCTCAAAAAACCTCCAAGCCAGTTCCATTAAGGGATACCTAAGCGGATTACAATTTTTCCACAAACTCCTATTCGGATCACCTTCACCCCAAATAGCCAGCTCACAGACCTCCATGCTAATCAAAGGAATCCAAATAGCCCACCCCTCCCGCCCTGACCCCAGGAAACCCTTAACACTAGAAATACTAATCAAGTGCATAAACACTCTCCGCCAAGGCTACCACTCCACGCACACTGCCCGCACACTGGACGCCATGTTCATATTAGCTTTTTTCGGTTTTCTCAGATGTTCAGAACTCACTATCACATCCAAATTCAACCCAGACACCCACTCCACCATTTCAGATCTCTCCGTAATGGATGACGACACAATATCTTACTTCATCAAACAGAGTAAGACAAACCAAACAAAGAGAGGCCATCTAATATACATCTTTAATCTAACATCAGCTCTCCAACCATACCAAACCCTCCAAGCCTACCTCCAGTTCAGAAGCACACAAACCCCAATCCCCCCGACCCTCTCTTTGTAGACAATTCCAACCGCCCCACCACGCGTTTCTGGTTTCAGAAACACCTCAAGCTAGTCCTGATCCAATCAGGCATCCCAGCCGATAACTTTTCCAGCCACTCCTTCAGAATCGGAGCAGCCACAACAGCGGCCCAAAAAGGACTCTCACAGCACCAAATCCAAACACTCGGCCGCTGGTCTTCAGAAGCCTTCAAAGCTACATTCGTTCCGATCGTTCCCACATTAAAGAAGCACACCAAACCCTCATCAACCAAAGCCGTTAACCTCAGTCCGCCGGCAATCCCCCACACACATCAGCAGCTCACAGCCACAGCCTTTCCTATTTTTCCACACTGCCGCAGCAGTGCCACCCCAGCAGGGGTCCTTACCTACATCTCACACTGCAGCAGCAGTGCCACCCCAGCAGGGGTCCTTACCTATATTTCACACTGCAGCAGCAGTGCTTCCCCAGCAGGGGGGCTTTCACCTGCATTTCCCACGGCAGCAGCTGTGACGCCCCAGCAGGGGCTTTTATCTATATTTCACACTGCAGCAGCAGTGCCACCCCAGCAGGGGTCCTTACCTGTATTTCGCACCGCAACAGCAGTGCCACCCCAGCAGGGGTCTTTATCTATACTTCACACTGCAGCAGCAGTGCTTCCCCAGCAGGGGCCTCCACCTGTATTTCCCACTGCAGAAGCAGTGACGCCCCAGCAGGGTCTTTTTTCTATATTCCACACTGCAGCAGCAGTGCCACCCCAGGAGGGGTTTTACCTGTATTTCCCACTGCAGCCGCAGTGCCACCCCAGCAGGGGTCTTTATCTATATTTCACACTGCAGCAGCAGTGCTCCCCAGCAGGGGTTTCCACCTGTATTTCCAACTGCAGCAGCAGTGCCACCCCAGCAGGGGTCTCTATATATATTTCACACTGCCGCAGCAGTACAACCCCAGCAGGGGTCTTTATCTACATTTCACACTGCAGCAGCAGTGCTTCCCCAGCAGGGGTCTTCATCTGTATTTCCCACTGCACCAGCAGTGACGCCCCAGCAGGGGCTTTTATTTCACACTGCAGCAGCAGTACCGCCTCAGCAGGGGCCTCTATCTCACACTGCCGCAGCAGTACCACCCAAGCAGGGGTCTTTATCTATATTTCACACTGCAGCAGCAGTGCTTCCCCAGCAGGGGCCTTCACCTGTATTTCCCACTGCACCAGCAGTGACGCCCCAGCAGGGGCTTTTATTTCACACTGCAGCAGCAGTACCGCCTCAGCAGGGGCCTCTGTCCCACACTGCCGCAGCAGTACCACCCCAGCAGGGATCTTTATCTATATTTCACACTGCAGCAGCAGTGCTTTCCCAGCAGGGGCCTTCACCTGTATTTCCCACTGCACCAGCAGTGACGCCCCAGCAGGGCTTTTATTTCACACTGCAGCAGCAGTGCCGTCCCACCAGGGGCCTCTATCTATATTTCACACTGCAGCAGCAGTACCACCCCAGCAGGGGTCTTTTTCTATATTACACACTGCAGCAGCAGTGCTTCCCCAGCAGGAGCCTCCACCCGTATTTCCCACTGCACCAGCAGTGACGCCCCAGCAGGGGCTTTTATCTACATTTCACACTGCAGCAGCAGTGCCGTCCCAGCAGGGGTCCTATTTATATTTCACACTCTAGCAGCAGTGCCACCCCAGCAGGGGTCTTTACCTATATCTCCCACTGCAGCAGCAGCGCCACCCCAGCAGGGGTCTCTTATCTATATTTCACACCGCAGCAGCAGCGCCACCCAAACAGGGGCCTTCATCCGTTTGTTCACACTACCGCAGCAGTGCTGCCCCAGCCGGGGCCCTTTATCTATATCTAAATCCGCCGCAGCAATGCCGCCCCAGCAGAGCTTTCTACCGCCTCAGCTGTAGCGTCTTCCCAGTAGGGGCTCCCATACACGCCGTTTAAACCGCAGCTGCAGCAACCCCCGTACAGGGCCTCCATCCGCATTTCCCATGACTACACCAGTATCCGTACCGCACAGAAGCCCACAAAACCAACCCCGCAGAGGCCCAAGCCGGGACCCTACTCAAAACGAAGGCCAGCAACTCACCGCTGTAAACCTTGCTAATTTTTGGGGGGCCAATAACGCCCAGCTATGGCTGCTGTCCTGCACTAGTTGCATTTTTTGGGGGAAAGCGCTCGGGGCACGGGCAAACACAGAGACCAGAGCCCTCGCCCCGATCAAGGGGGAGCGCTCCGGGGTCGGGAGAGAATGCCGACCCCGGAGCCCTCTCCCCGGACAGCACGCCAAATACGCATACCAAATTCTCAGCGTCACCACGCTGCCCCCCCCTTTAATTATTTGCTAAGGTGAACTCGTGAAATGATGTTTTATTAACAAAGTTCAGGAGGAGCACGTGCAAATAATTAAGCAGCTGCACGGCATCAGAAATCACCCAGCTGCCCGGCATCAGCAATCACATCACCTATCCTTCCAAACCAGAACGAGCTCTATAAATTGCGAAATCGCCTTACCTCCTCCACACATAGATTTTCGCACTATCCCACCTCCACCCCGACTCCTCACCATAAAAAACTATTTTCTACCCAAAACGGGGGGAAAGCGCTCGGGGCACGGGCAAACACAGAGACCAGAGCCCTCGCCCCGAACAAGGGGGAGCGCTCCGGGGTCGGGAGAGAATGCCGACCCCGGAGCCCTCTCCCCGGACAGCGCGCAAAATACGCATATCAAATTCTCAGCGTCACCACGCTGCCCCCCCTTTAATTATTTGCTAAGGTGAACTCGTGAAAAAATATGAATACAATTGATTACAACATGAGCACTTACCATTTATCTGTAGTCTGATGCCACTGCTGAATTTTGGAGGTCCATCTTTCTTCATACAGTAATAAACTCCTAATTCATTAACAGTGATGTTATTTATAAACAGATGAGTTTTAGATTGTACTGAATATTTCTGTCTGAATGTTGTGTTGAAGAATAAAGATGTTGTTGATAAAGTGCGTACACTCTAAAAAATGCTGGGTTATTTGTTTAACCCAACAGCTGGGTTGAGCCTGTTAGGTCATTTTGTTGGTTTATTTTCTTAGTGTTGGGTCATTTTGTTGGGTTATTTTCTTAGTGTTGGGTCATTTTGTTGGGCTATTTTCTTAGTGTTGGGTCATTTTGTTGGGTTATTTTCTTAGTGTTGGGTCATTTTGTTGGGTTATTTTCTCAGTGTTGGGTCATTTTTTGAGTAACCCAAACGCTTGGTTACCAGTGGGGTTCAATTGAGTGACAGTTGAGAGAGTAAACCCCTCCCACTCCTCGACGCCTCACACAAACTCTACCTTCGCGGGCATTTTGGTCCACCTCATCTCGGAAAGCTGTTATTCGGAGAATAAAAGGTATGTTTTACGAGTTTTAATGTATAAAACTATTACTGTACATCAAAAAATTGCTAAAGTATGCAAAATTCGGCTGTTCAGATTAGGTTTGAAAAGTAACGTTATGCCCACGTTGTTCTAATTTACAGCTTTTTAATCATTTAAACTTCCTTTTTGGTCAAAATTTCCCTTTGAAATTTCTGACTTGTGCGAGTCATTTAGTTCAGTAACTTACGCATCTTGATATTAGTTTAAGGTCGACACGAGAGCATCGTGTCAAAAAGCAAACATCCAGCTAATTTTTTTTTATAAATACGACTAATTTTCGGTGACGGAACTTAGTTTTAAGAGTCTTTTAGACGAGAATGTAGTTGTTAAGAACTCAAATACGTGATTTATATAAAAGCAATAAGCCCCAAGCAGCCGTGGGTTACAGTGCATTTTATAACAGCTAAGGGGCGTTGTTAGGCACGACGCTAAGCATATGGAGTAAAACAGTTACTACATATGCTCAGCAAGGTTTCATTAAATAAAGTAAATAAAAAGATATTTAGGCAATGTGGTGCGGTCAGCCGTTATATATCGGGGTATTTTATAACGGCTTAGAACTCCGCTCAGCCAATCTGTCATGGTTTCACCTCTCCCTGTCAGGTATTTCTTGGTTCAGAGGTGGAATCATACAGAATCCTCTGTTTCTTGTGGGGAGAGATGGTTTTGACACTTACGGCCTTCCATACTCTCCCCGAGTCACGTCATTGTTCCCTACCCTCCTGTTTCCTAGTTTGTGTTAATTACCTCCCCTATAAAACATCCTCTTGTTTCTTTGTCTGGTGCGCGTTCACTGTTTGCTGTTTGCGATACCTGGTTGTTTGCTGTATGCTGTTGCTGTTCTGATCTTGTCTATGACAAGTCTTTGTTCCTGTTTCCTGTTCCCCGTGTCTCAGTAAGTGTCAGTTTAGTGTTTGTTCCCAAGTGTTTGTTTTATAGTTTAGTGAGTCAGTGTTTGTTGTCAAAGTTATATATATATCCCTGTTCTGTTTTACCCCATCGTGGGCCTTTGTTTTGCCGTTTGTTTAGTGTTTTATTTGTTTAATAAACCTGTTAACCCCTTCACCACCGTCTCTGCCTTGCGATTGGGTTCCACCTCGAGATTCATAACACAATCAGAATTAAGGACCAGAAATGACCGTTTAAAAATAATCTCAAAGAGGCGTTATGTTTAAGACGCTGTCGGAGGTGTGAGCATCAGCCTATCAGCGGTCGTGGCTCCGCTGAGAGCAGCTCTATTGCTTCGGGAATAACCGCTGGCTCTTATAACGTTAGTGGTTAATCGTGCGATATAATACATCTTTTGTATATGAAACGAACAATTGTTGGTCTTTTTAGTCTTCTACTTATCCCCGAGTGTCGGATTAGTTAACAGTGGTGTTAACATTTATAATATTATTTTAATAGTATTTTACTTTCTGTACTATATCCCACTCTTTTCTTTTCCCCCACTTGACAGGGTGCAGAATAACAGCTAATATTAATGGATCATTCTATTCAGGAGAAAGAAGACTGGAACTTGGATGTTCTGATACCAATCTTAAAGATAAACATTATTTAGGTAAAATGTTAATGTACTTCTTTATATGTTTATTATAATCCATTGTGCTCTGGGTAGGCCAGTTTCCTTACATTCTTCTCATGTCTCTTTGTTATCTATTTTTCGCTTTATAGATTAACAAAGAAACCCTCCTACTGGATATCCACTTCAAATAGTGCTCACCACACTGTGTTCTACAAACTCCCCGGAAAAGAATCCTCTTCAGTAAGACTGCTCTGTGGATGTGTCAGGTTAAGCAGAACTGGAACCGAAAGAACTAAAGCTTTTTTTTTAAAAAAATTTAGTTTATATGAAGAGGAAAGTTCTGCACCTTATCAACATTTGGTGGTTCAATTACCTGTTTGAGGTCTCTCTTCAAGTTCAGGTATTATTGCTTCAGGTTTGTACATTTTACAAACTTGTGCATAGACTGATATTTTATCATATTAGTACAGTTCTATCAACAAGGGTTTAGTAAAATAAAAATAAATAGTTCAGTATATTGGTAAGAAATACATTCTCTGAGTGTTTTTATGTCACATACATAATGCTGGAATTGCTCTATAGCATTTTACCCCGTGCCACTTTGTAAATTGTATGTTGTAAACAATTATGAGTTTTGAAGTGGAAAGTTGTCGAACTATTTCTATTTTCTTGTGCGACTTTATGTACATGTTAAAATCTAAACTTAAGTAATTTATTGATGTTTATTTTTTGTAATATGTATAAACGTGTTCATTGAGCATTAAAATATTGCAAGTTTTTATGATTTCCTTTTGTATTGCATTTCGATTCTTAATAAAACTTCAAATTTTGATTCTTACTAGTGCCTCAAGTAATTCTGTGATTTAATTATTATTATTTTCAAACATTTTTGGTCTGTTTTAGACCAGCAATGTAATAGTTGATGTAAATAAAACAACCCAGCATGTTGGGTCAAATATTTAACCCAAATGGCTGGGTTAAAGTAACCCAACCCTGGGTTTGTCCATGTTTGACCCAAATTGGGTTGTTTTACCCAGCCTTTTTTTAGAGTGTAATATCATCACAGGAGGATCTGGTACTTTCAGTAATAACCAATAAATCTCTTCTTCATCCAGATCACAGTTTATAGTCACATTTTGTCCCAAATCAGTCAATTGATCTAAAGTCTCTGCAGCTTGACACCATATGAAGAGATCTATGAAATCCAATCATGTGCCCTTATAATCTTTAATTCAAAATCTAAAAATGCAATTCAGCTCTCTAGGCTTCAATGGCTTGATCAGAGCACCCGTAAACACTGTTTGAACATTCAATCACTTCGCATTGGAAAACACAAACCGTGGCCACTATTTGTCAATATTCGATATTCCGTTTCACTTGGAAATTTCGTCTCAGCCTCCAGTACAAACCTGTACACATTTCTTTGTTGTCTTGAACACAAATGAAGATATTTTATTAAATGTTTGTACCTAAAACATTTTGGGTCACCATTGACTCCCATAGTAATCTTTTGTCGTGGATGTAGGTGATGGTCGTGGATGAATGGAACAGCAATGGGCCTCAGGATCTCGTCACGGTATCTGTGCATTCAAAATGCCATCAATGGCACCTGTGTTCCTTGTCCATAACCATACGGCTGCCCATACCATAACCCCCCTGCCACCATGGGCCCCCAATCCACAATGTTGACATCAGCAAACCGCTCACCCACTTGACGCCATACACGCGGTCTGCCATCTGACCAGTACAGTGAAAATCGAGATTCATCAGTGAAGAGAAGACCTCTCCAAAGTGCCAGACGCCATCGAATATGAGCATTTGCCTGCAGTCAGGTCGACGAGCATGCAGATGAGCTTCCCTGAGACGGTTAATGACAGTTTGTGCAGAAATTCTTTGGTTATGCAATCCGATTGTTGCAGCAGCTGTCCGGGTGGCTGGTGTCAGATGATCTTGGAGGTGAAGATCCTGGTCCTGGGCTGGTGTGCTTACACGTGTCTGCGGTTGTGAGGCCGGTTGGATGTACTGTCAAATTCTCTGAAATGCCTTTGGAGACGGCTTATTGTAGAGAAATGGACATTTAATTCATGGGCAACAGCTCTGATGGACATTCCTGCAGTCAGCATGCCAATTGCACGCTCCCTCAAAACTTGCGACAGTTGTGGCATTATGCTGTGTGGTAACACTGCACATTTTAGAGTGGCCTTTTATATTTTGGCCAGGCTAAGGCACATCTGTGCAATAATCATGCTGTCTAATCGCCTGTGAGTAGGGATGGGTTCGGAAAACCGGTACATTTTTGTCATTTTCCATACCTCAATGATGTCCGAATGGATGAAGTTAGCTCGACATATGTCTGATATCTAGGGCCATATGAGTTTCGCAATGTATTTGTAATCTGCTTGCTTTGCATGTTTATGAGTGAAAGAGTGGCATGGTTACGCTTGTGGGGCTGTCAGAGTCCGCATTTCACAACTAGCATGCATCCGTTAAACACACCTTTGCGGAAACCCATCAAAATAAAAGTCCTTTATTTGAGAAGAAGTTATACCATTGTTTTAAATAATTCGGCCGTGGAGAATATTAACTAAACTTAGTAAATTGAAGTAAATGTGCTTGTAAAATTGTAATATAGTACATATCATTTTTTCAACTGCAATTTTCAGGGAGTTTGGAAAATTCCCATGAAGTAGTTAGGCGTTATCACTTCTAACAGATCTGCTTCTAAACATTTAAGCACACTTTTGAAATAAGATGTGGGAAGTGTGTCAAGGTAGCAGGATGACAATTTGAGGTGCTATACTATTTCTTCCTAAATATCGTAGTAACTTCTTTCAGAAATTGCTTTCAAATCTATCTCTTCTTTGCATAACTTGAGGAAGTGCTAATAATCTTTCTGATCTGAGCATTTGACGGGGAATCTGATATGGAGGGTTTGTTAGTCTCTCAACGATAGCAAAAAGAGTGTGAGTGTTGTTTCTGTTCATATGGTTTGAGAAGTTTTGATCTGTCTAGCTGTGCCTAGTTCCACATTGAAAGCTTGAAAGCTGTTTTTATAGATCCTATAGTGAATTTCAAGTTTCGTCTTCCGCCACATCCATTCAGCTTTACTGGATTGTCTTTTCATATTCTGTACCAATGTAGATTTTCTCCTAGGTGCTTTTTGTCTGCCAGTGTTCTAACTGATTTTCACAGGAACAATATCATCAATTATATTCTTATCTTCTTATCGAGGAGATCAACAGAATCTGCAGAAATTCTTGGTGTTAAAGATAAGCCTTCAAAAATAGCACAATAGTGTTCACATTGATGCATCTCTTCCTGACAGATACAGATCTAGATTCAGAGGTAGCAGTGGAGATCAATATATCAAAGAAAATGTTTAGACCCATGCTGAGGAGTAAATCTAGATTTAGTCCACGATTGTGTGCAGTAAGAAGTTTGACTCCACAATTCAGATAATTTACTTTTGAAATACTTTTATTGTTTTGAGACTTATTTCAAGTTATGGAAGTGTAGAGAGAATGTGTTGGTACAATGTGTTGGTACAATGTTGGTTCTAATGTGTACTTTATGCAGAATTCTCAGCAGTGGTTTCTAGCACAAATGTAACCTGTTATGGTACCACAGGGGAGATTGTTCCAGCAATGGTTATCTGTAGGATAAGATTACATTAAATAAATAAATATAGACGGAATATTGAAAGGTAAACCCCCTAAATTAATCAACAACATTATAATATGTATGTTTCATATAAACAATATGTGTTATGCAAAAGATTCGTCAACAAAACTGGCAACTTTATTATTAAAGCACTGTAAATGGCCAGGATTCACAAAACAAAAATAGAAATCTTACTTTTCCAGTGTATGATCATGCATTGCTCAAAACCTTTATAATTGTCAGGTTGATTAGTGCACAAGTTGGTGTAAGTGCAAAAGAGTTCGGTTTTGTTTTATGAGGGAACGCCCAAATTAATTAAATATTTTTACCCAACTGGTGAAGAGGGGGTTATTTCGGAGATGGAGTTAGTTGGCCCAGGAGTCCTGGGAGAGTGTTGGGACTCAGTGCATGTTTATGTGGCTGCAAAATGTTACCGTTATTTCTTTTAAAGTGTCTGAAATAAAAAAAGACATTTAATGAAACTCTACAAGCAGTTGGTCCCGATTCTTAACATGAATCCTCACAACATGACATGACACATGATCGCTGCAAATCAACCTCCATTTTACAAATACTGTTGAACAAAAACTTTAACTACTAAAGACTCGTTTCTCAGCATTTCTGATAACCTAGAAGATTCTGATACTATCAACCAAATTTTAATTCTGTCTGCTCTGAAACACTAAACACAGTTGCTATTCTGTGCCTAAAGCAAATAAAAGATAGTAGTCCAACACCGTGGTATAGTGAGCACACGCATGCCCTTAAGAGAACAGCCTGGAAGATGGAGCGTAACTTTAAGAAAACAAAATTAGAGGTATTTCGCATAGCATTAAACGATAATATCTTATCAAACAGGAAAGCCCTAAAATGTTTCGATTTGCCTACTTTTCATCAATAATAGAAGAAAATGAGCACAACCCAAGGTAATGAATCATCAGCGTCTTCAGATGTTGGACATCAGCATAGTAGTCACCACTTTATGAGTAAATTGATAGTAAGTAAAATTAATAATAATAGAGAAAGATTACAGCTAAGCAACAAGTGGCGACACAAGCGATCAGACTATACATATCAGCTCCCCAAAGGAGCAACTGCAATTATTCTATACAGAAGATCAGGACGAATTTTCTAAAGTCATTCATCATCCAAATCAACATCATGCATGTTAGATCAACATGAACCAGGAACACTTCCTATAACAACTGATGCACTTGTAGAACGGTATTCTGCTCTCAGTTGTCTTTCATCATTTTTCCGAGGTCTATAATATATGTGTTTGTGTGTGTAGGTGTGTGCGTGCGTGTAGGTGTGTGTGTGTGTGTTTAGGTGTGTTTGTGTGCGTGTGTGTTTGTGTGGGTGTCTGTGCGTTTGTGCGTCCGCGTGACTGTGTGCGTCAGAGTGTGTCTATTTCTCAATACTTCAATACAATATATACGGAAAACGTATATAACCCTGATTCAATCCTGGTTGGAAACTATTTCCTGTTTCAGTTTTTAACACTCCGCAAATGAATAAACAACAAACAGAGCATTCATAACCAAATCAAAATGTTGTACAACTTTAAGATTTTATACTTTATGTAAGATTTTAAGTAAAAATTTATACAAAAAACCCCGAAAGTGTATTCTGGACAAGAGTTTACACGTTTCAGTGGTCTTTTGCAGAATAAATAATCATTATGTGCGTGACATAATAAAATGTGGGAGGAGTTTTCACCAAAGTCGTTTGCCTTTTCATAACTAGTCAGAAGATGAGTGTCTCAAGTGAAAACTCTTTTGTCCGTTCAACAAAACGTCTCCTTCACTCCATCAAGGTACAAAGGTAACATACGTAACTGAGATGTTAACAGGGGCTGTTAAATTGAGGACTGTTGCGCTGCAGCTGTTTTCTAGCCATGTTTCATTTAAAAACATAATATCTAGGTTGTTTGTGTTTATTGATCAGATTTATTCTTTATGAGTGGATGTTTAATGTTAATGTTTTAAATGTTAACATGATGTCATTACTTTTTGTCCCCATAGTGACCGGCTGTATGTTGAGTGCATAGGCGAAGCTAGCAGGGGAAGACATGCACCCTCAGTCTGTGACAAAACATTGGAAAACGACTGCTTTTAATAGTTCAGCCAAACCGTACCCATATTATTGAATCATAAGAATGTTTGATAAAACATTTTTTTTACATGATTAATAGTTTCAACCACAATTCAGATTATTTGCTCTTGAAATGCTTTTATTGTTTTAAGACATATTTCTGGTTATGGAAGTTTAGAAATGAAATGCTGATTTCAAAGATTTACTGTATGCAGAATTCTCATCTGCGGTCTCGAGCACAAATGTAACCCTTTGTGGTAGTACAGGTGGGATCGTTCCAGCAACTTTTATCTGTAGGATAAGATTAAAACATTTACATTAAATAAATAGTTGTCAGAATAATGAAATGTAAACAAATAAATTAATCAACAACATTATATGTCTATTACCAATATTAACGATATGTGTTATGCAGATCTCGTCAACAAAACTAACAACTTTATTATTAAAGCCCCGGTGAATTTTCAGGATTCACAAAACAAAAATATAATTCTTGCCTGTATAGCTTATCTCCAGGCATTGGTCAGAAGCTTTATAATTGTCAGGTTCTTCGTAAAATGGAACCCCATTACCATCATTACAGGATTACGGGTTACATGTGGTTGGATGTCATGTTCGTTATATGTGTAGCTACAGATGGCGGCGATTTTACAGTACCAATTTGAGCCCGAGTCTGACGAGGAAGCATCAGAAGACGCTAAGTCCACAACCAACTCCACCACGACTGGAGCAGTATGTTTGTCAGTGGCAAGTGACAACTCCTGTCATAAAAAACTCCCAGTGTGACAACATGCATGTTGTGCTTTTGCTAATCAATGAAATAAAATACATATTTTTTATAAAAATACTATTAATACGTTAGCAATACTATCATTTCGTCTTAATTGTGCGTTGTCATGGTAAATTTCAGAAAGTCGACGTTATGAAAAATGATTGTAGTATCACCCAAATGTATCTATTTAGGTCCATGTGCGGCAAATGTGTCAAAATGCAAAGTTAATAGCCAGATAAACAAAGTGTAAAACCACAGAAATAATGGTACATGCTAATGTTAGCGTTATATGCATTAGCTAAACTAAACACAGACATAAGGTACAAAAATATTTCTTGAAGTTAAGACAAAAATGAATAGTCACACTCACAGGTTGTCATTCGGTGGAGCTAACAGGTCCAAATAGAGTTGGTATTGGCCCCTCTTTCAAGAATAGTCGTTTCACATACACTACAGTGAACACGCCAAGATTATTAAACCAATCTTCGCTGAAATGACGCGCGCACAGTAAAACCCTGGGGTCATACTCCTTTGGTATCGTTTGAAAAATGAATTGTAATTGTAAGAAGTTTTCCCTCAGACGTTCTTCCTTTGGTAGTTGAATTAAGACCGACTTAGTTTCACAACATAGAACACAGGTTCTAGACATGAGACACACGCATCACGAACGAGCGACAGTGTTTTGGGGGAGAAATAAGTGTTCGCGGCAGTCTCAGCACAATGTAGGCGGGGACTATGTCTATTGACGTAGATATGCGTCCACGTCACGTTTGTGTGATTCAGAGTCGACTCCCATTTTTACAAGCAAATAACTTTGTTATTTATGTACCTTCGGACTTACAGCTTGGCAGACAGCTTACTTTCAAACACGGCAACATAACAGACTGCATTAAATGTCATTTTCATGATATCATGCTAACTACTCTTTAATACACAGTGCTATTGAATGTTAAGCTTAATTGATTACTTAACTGTTTACAAAACAAAAAAATATATTCCACAATCCAGAAGATTTGCTTTTGAAATGCTTTTATTGCTTTGAGAGATATTTTAAGTACAGTATATGGGAAGTTTAGAGATGATTTGATGGATCAATTTTAAAGGTGACCTCTTTGCTCGATTCTCATCAGCGGTTTTGAGCACAAATGTAACCCTTTGACATAGAACAGGTTTCATCGTTCCAGCAATGATTATCTGTAGGATGAGATGAAAATTACATTTAGATTTAACAATAGTGAATAGTGAATGGACTAATGAAAGGTAAACCCATCAATTAATCAACGACATTTAAATATAAATAAACTCAGCAAAAAAAGAAACGTACTCTGACTTTCAACTGTTTTTACTTTCAGTAAACTTAATATGTGTAAATATTTGTATGAACACTAAAAGAGTCAACACCATAAGACATTAACTAAAAATGTTTCACAGACATGTGGTTAACAGAAATAGAATAATGTGTGCCTGAATGAAGGTAGGCTCAAAATCAAAAGTACCAGTCAGTATCTGGTGTGGCCACCAGCTGCTTGAAGTACTGCAGTGCATCTCCTCCTCATGGACTGGACCAGATTTGTCAGTTCTTGCTGTGAGATGTTTCCCCACTCTTCCACCAAGGCACTTGCAAGTTCCTGGACATTTCTGGGGGGAATGGCCCTAGCCCTCACCCTGCGATCCAACAGGTCCCAGACGTGCTCAATGGGATTGAGATCCGGGCTCTTCGCTGGCCATGGCAGAACACTGACATTGCTGTCATGCAGAAACTCAAGCACAGAACGAGCAGTATGGCTGGTGGCACTGTCCTGCTGGAGGATCATGTCCGGATGAGCATGCATAAAGGGTACCACATGAGGGAGGAGGATGTCTTCCCTGTACCGCAAGGCATTGAGATTGCCTGCAATGACAACAAGCTCTGTCCGATGGTGATGTGATATACCGCCCCAGACCATGACGGACCCCCCACCTCCAAATCGATCCCGCTCCAGGGTACAGGCCTCGGTGTAATGCTCATTCCTTCGACGATAAACACGAATCCGTCCATCACCCCTGGTGAGACAAAACCGTGACTCGTCAGTGAAGAGCACTTTTTGCCACTCCTGTCTGGTCCAGCGAAGGTGGGTTTGTGCCCATAGGCGGCGTTGTTGCTGGTGATGTCTGGTAAGGACCTGCCTTACAACAGGCCTACAAGCCCTCAGTCCAGCCTCTCTCAGCCTATTGCGGACAGTCTGAGCACTGATGGAGGGATTGTGTGTTCCTGGTGTGACTCGGGCAATTGTTGTGGCCATCCTGTACCTGTCACGAAGGTGTGATATTCGGATGTACCGATCCTGTGCAGGTGTTGTTACACGTGGTCTTCCACTGCGAGGATGATCAGCTGTCCTTCCTGTCTCCCTGTAGCGCTGTCTTAGGCGTCTCACAGTGCAGACATGGCAATTTATTGCCCTAGCCACATCAGCAGTCCTCATGCCTCCCTGCAGCATGCCTAATGCACGTTCACGCAGATGAGCAGGGACCCTGGGCATCTTTCTTTGGGTGTTTTTCACAGTCGGTAGACAAGTCTCTTTAGTGTCCTGCGTTTTTAGAACGGTGACCTTAAATGCCTACTCTCTGTAAGCTGTTAAGGTCTTAATGACCATTCCACAGGTGCATGTTAATTAATTGATTATGGTTAATTGAACATGCATGGAAAACATTGTCTAAACCCTTTACATTGAAGATCTGTAAAGTTATTTGGATTTTTACATCATTATTGTTGAAATACACAGTCCTGAAAAAGGGACGTTTCTTTTTTTGCTGAGTTTAGTTTAACCTCATGATAAAATGTAAGATCATTTAGATTAATAATTATATGTTCTTGACACCTAAAATACAGAAACACTGGACAGCTGTGAAATGTTAAAAGCTTTATTTTCTCACTGAATGAATTTACGAGTCTAGGCCGAGTCAAAATGCACACAAGTCCATGACAAGACCAAGACCAGTAAAATAGGGTCTCGAGACCGACTTCAAGACTGAGACCGAGTCAGAGTCTTGAGACCTCAACACTAATGATCAAGTCCATACCCTCTGTATACGTAGCAAGTATACGTAGCAAGGAAGTAGTTGAATTCGGACGCAGTGCTCTCTCTCTCTCTCTCCCTGTTTTCCAACTGGGATATATCGCCCTATGAAGGGTCCCTTCGGAGTGGCAACAATCATGGCCATCATACTAAAGGGTTGTTCCAAACCGAAGTACTCATACAGCAACTGGCCACTTCAAAGGGCCCTTCAGAATGAAGGATTTCGAAGGGTACAACTGATGGTCACTTCGGGCTCCCATGAATCTTTCCGCAGATTCTTTGCGTGGTGACGCCGCCTCCACTTCAAGAAACAGTTGTTGGGTCACCTACATCCTTTAACCCTTCAAAGTTCTCAATCCAGAGAGTAAACTATTCCAAGGGCTTAGGGCATGAACCCATTTGGTTTATTTGGTGGGTCCCAACCAACTTATTTAGGTTTATACCGCCACCTACTGTACCAGGATGTGCAACTTAACCTCCGCTATATCCTATGATTTAGCCCAAATCTCAAAGGGCGATCGCAAAATACACAATAGCCATGACTGGCATCTATTATATCGATCTATCTTTCTATGAAAACCACTTTGTTGTGCACTAATCAGTCATTTTTGTTCTAAATAATATGATCTACAAATGATTATCTTTTCCATCCTAAACAACTTTCGTAGAATTTCCAAGACTTCAACTGGTAACTGTCTAAACATAACGTAGCGAAGTTGATATTGTCCTGTAGGGGTATAACTGCTTTTTTGTTAATACACTTTAAACTAGGAAAAGAGGATTCCCTATCTGTCTGTCTCTCGACGTTGTGTCAAGCTGACAAATGGGGTTCGCCCTTGAAAATCTATCAACTCTGACTACTATAGAAGAGGCCAATGAAATTTGGCTAATGAAATTTGCATGCCGGTTTTCCCCCCGGATATCTGGTATAAAAGGAAGATGGCGTGCAGCATTCATTCACTTTTGTTCTTCAGAGCCATTGCTCATGATTACTGTAGAAGAGCTCAACAAAAGGAAGGAAGCAGACGGGAACCGGAAGACATTTAAATAAAGTTTTAATAAAAATAATAACAGCCGGCAGCCCATCACGGCCGACCACCGGTGAACAAAACAAACCACCTCAAAACATACTAAAGTAAAATTGACTGCCGGTTGACTGCCGAACACAAGAACATACATACAAACATAAAACATGTTCGGGCCGCTCGTTCTCTTATGCTCCCGATCTCCTCTGTGATACGAGACCGGTGTGCACACAGCTGGCGCTCATTAACAATTACTCACCGGTCTCAAACCACGGTCTCGCCCCGCCAACTCCACTACAATCACTTAAGACAAATTCAAAGAATTCTTAAAGACTAAATTGCCGGATCTACACCGTAGAGCAGCGGATCGTCCCAGCCTGCAGCGACCTTCCACTGGGCGTCTCGGCGGTTCCATAGGTGTTAGAGGGATTTCAAAAAAGTTCTTTCAAGGACTGAGCATTCACCAGTGCGGCATGTCCCGCTGTTCTCTTGGGTGCGGCTCCCTCATCGGGGAGGGGGGCTTACACTATAGCTGCATCAAGTGTCTGGGCGTCCAGCACTCTGAAGCGGCTTTCGTTGACACATCTTTCCCGCACTGCGGGCAGATCGTCATCCAGAAGTTGCGGTCATGGGTGGCTGTCTTCCTCCGGGAACCAGCCACCATTTCGTCTTCTACCCAGGCTGTGACGTCGGTGGCTAAGGCCCCGATGTCCGGCAGTGCTAGCAGCGTTAGTGATATAGGGACCTCTGCGAACGTAAACCCGCCATCCAAGTCCTCACGGGCCGCTCGCACCCCACCTCGCTCTTCTGACCGTTCCCAAACCGACGGTGGCAAACCCTCTGGATCCTCAATCACGTATTCGGAAACAATGCGTGACGACGATGAGATGTTGCTCGCAGCATCGGAGGGAGACTTGCTGGCATCCGACGCTGAAGACTCCGAGCTCCCCCTCAAGGGGGGTCGAGCTCAGGAGGAAGCATGTTGAAAACTCTGCTCGACTTGTGAGGCCCTGGACTGGGCGAAGAACATTTGGGAGGCTGGTGGACCTCTCAGTACCTCTCTTGACACTTTCCTGTTACATTTTCGAGAAGTGTTCCAGCAAGCTACTAACTCCATGTCAATACAGGACCAACTACTGCAGCTACGACAAGGTACCGACTCTGTAGCAGAATATGCTATCAACTTCCAGACTCTTGCTGCTTATAGTGGTTGGAATGAGCCGGCACTCATCTCCGTATTTCGTCAGGGTCTTACTACCGACATACACACAGAGCCGGACAGTAACGGAATAAATTTACATGAGTACAGTACTTAAGAACAATTTTGAGGGATCTGTACTTTAGGCAAGGCAAGGCAAGGCAAGTTTATTTATATAGCACATTTCATACACAAGTGCAATTCAAAGTGCTTTACATAAAATGATTGACAGAAAGAATAAAACGTATCTTTAAAATGCAAATTATTTAAAACAATAAAACAGCAATAAAATTGATTAAAAATGTGAGTGTATACAGTATATAAAAAGAATAAGAGCAAAATAAAAATAAATTAGAAATAGAAGTGCAGTTGATATAAAGTAGCACAGTGCTCAGGTTGTGAATGCACAGCTAAACAAGTGTGTTTTTAATCTGGACTGAAAAGTATCTACCGTTGGTGAATGTCTGATGTCATCTGGAAGCAGATTCCAGCTACGAGTGGCGTAATGGCTAAACGCTGACTCGCCCTGTTTTGAGTGAACCCTTGTTATCTCTAACTGACTTGATCCTGATGATCTGAGAAGTCTGATTGGTTTATATTCAATGAGCATATCTGAGATGTATTGAGGTCCTAGACCATTGAGTGATTTATAGACAGTTAATAATACTTTGAAGTTGATTCTAAAAGTAACTGGTAACCAGTGTAAGGACCTGAGGATTGGAGTGATATGCTCAGATTTTTTAGTTCTGGTCAGAATCCTGGCAGCAGCGTTCTGTATGAGCTGCAGCTGTCTGATGGTCTTTTTGGGAAGACCTGTAAGGAGTCCATTACAGTAATCCACCCTGCTGGTGATGAAAGCATGAACTAGTTTCTCTTAATCTTGGCTTGAGACAAAACATCTGATTCTGGCTATGTTTCTGAGATGGTAGTACGCTGATTTGCTTATTGCTTTGACATGACTGCTGAAACTAAGATCAGACTCCAAAATGACCCCAAGATTTTTTACCTTGCTTTGTGTCTTTAGACCTCTTAAGTCAAGGTATGTGTTTACCTTGTTAGTTTCATCCTTGTTCCCAAAAACAATGACTTCAGTTTTGTTTTTATTTAACTGAAGGAAGTTTTGACACATCCATCTGTTAATTTCATCAATGCATTGGCAAAGAGAGTCAATAGGCCTGTAGTCATTGGGTGAGAGGGCTAGGTAGATCTGAGTGTTGTCTGCATAGCTGTGGTAGGCAATTTGGTACTTTTTCATTATTTGGCCAAGTGGGAGCATATACAGGTTGAAGAGGAGCGGAGCTAGAATTGAGCCCTTTGGAACACCACAAGTCATGGGTGTCCAGTCAGATTTATGGTTGCCTATGTTCACAATATTTGACTTTATGACTCATGACTTTACTCGAGTATCATTTTTGGGGAGTACTCATGACTTTACTCAAGTACATTTGAGAGGCAAATATATTACTCTTTACTCCACTACATTTCTATCCATAGCAGTGAGTACCCGTTACTTCTTCTAAAAATAAAATAAAAGGAAAAATGTTTTTTTTTTATTTGTTGCTTCCCTCTCAAACGTGATTGGATTGTGAAGGCGCCACTGATTAGGACAGCCTATCAGCAATCACCTTCAGCTTTCCGCCAAAGTCAACTCCATGGTCAGATTTAGATAAGAGACGATGGATGAAGAAGACGCAGCAGGTCCATCCCGGGAATGTGCCAACCCGTGGCCCCACCGCGACAGACTATTTCATTTTTCTGAACAAGTTAATGATAGTTTTCGCTTCAAGTGTTTGCTGTGTTTACCAAAACAGAAGTTCATCACCGCCTACAAAAATTCATCCTCCAACTTGCGGAAGGATGTCAAGGTACGTAAATTGAAATTAACTTCCTTACATTTCGAAGCTATATTCTAGCTACAGAAGAGTGCCCTAAATGATTGGCTAGCTGCGATAATGCAGCTTTTTACATTCTCGGTTACGTTTGAGTAGTCGAAGCCACAATGCACCTGCCAATTTGCCAGCTGTAGCCAGCCATTCAGATGGCTAACTTTGGCCTGACAATAGTTAGCATAAGCCGAGGCAAGCTAATCGTGTAACATAGATAATCAACTGAAGTCCTTCCAGATTAATGTTTTGACATGCCCCTGACAAATAGAGAGAGCATACAATGCATCTTTTCTAGTCTGAGCTCGAGTACGAAACGTCTTTTCTACCATACAAAAAATGTAAAAGCCTACTAAGTTCAGTCGTAGTAGGTTGCTACTAAGCTAGTTGCAAGCAGGGCATTTATTGCATCAACAAATATTAAAATCTAATATTGAATCATGCTGCGTTCACACCAAACGCGGATAAAGCGTCAAATTCGCGTCTACCGCGTCTAGTTTGCTGCTTGAACATTTTGAATTCATTCACGCATCCCAGGCAAAATCCGCTTCTTGTAGGAAGGGCAAGTGCTAGGTGGTTGTCTGTTTGCAAGAAAGCCCGCGAAATTTCAGAATACTATTGTTATTGTGTCACGAAATGTAGTTTTAAGAGTTGTTCAGTCGAGACTGTCCTTTTTAAAGCTCAAATCTTTTTTTTTTTTTTTCGTTTGCTTGTTTTTTCAAAAACCTTTACATCCAACAATAATTCTATGCAGTTGTTTACTTACAGAGCAATAATAACAACAATATGTGTTTGTTGGTGTGATTCTTTGTTTCTAATCAAGGCCTTAATTACATAAAGGAACATCTACCAGAACACGATGAACGTCTTCGTTCTCCTGATACCACATCAACCTCTTCTAATGAAGATGACTTCTTCTCCAATGTCAAGCAGACGCATTCCAATGAGACAAGTAAGCAACTTGATGGATATCTAGCCGCTACAGCTGAAGGACTGAATACAATGGCCCCCCCTATCCAGCTTGGCGTAACCTCTCACTAAAGCTCAACACAGCCCTGCCAGCTTCAGCAGCGTGTGAAAGCCTTTTTAGCATAGCAGATTTGCTTTTCACCCCAAGGAGGGGATCAATTCATTCACAGAATTTTGAAAACCAACTTCTCCTCAAGAGTACGCACACGCACACACACACCCACACAGAGTTGTCACACATATGTTTTATAAATGTTAAATAAAGCAACATGGTAAAAGATGAAAATGACTTAATTTTAATTTCAATTCTTTTTACATTATCCAAGGTATTAACATTTTTCATAACTCCATGTAGTACGTTTCTGTACATAAATGTAAGCACTGTGGCAGTAGTAATGCAATATTTAGAAAATTTGCTCTTGTACTCTTGATACTCAAGTACTTTTAAAAACAAGTACTTCAGTACTTTTACTTAAGTAGACATCTGACTGTAGTACTTTTACTTGTACTTGAGTAAAATTTAGCAAGGGGTATCTGTACTTTTACTCAAGTAATAAAGCTTTGTACTCTGTCCGCCTCTGGATACACATATACCTTGTGACCTTCGATGACTCCATAGGTTTGGAGAAACTCATCCAACACGCCGTACGGATTGCTCAAAGAAGACGAGCATGCTCTCTCAACGAACCTGCTGCACGTCCTCCACAACCCGTATTCCAGCCACATTACGACCCTTCAGAACCCACTCCCATGCAGATCGAAGAACGGGCCCTTAGGATGTCACATCGATCTGATCGCCGAGTGCACCGTCCAACCTCCACGACCCGCGGTGAGTACGATCTGTTCTCCAACGGTATCCATAGAACTCTTGCTCCTAGATGTCACAGTGATCTCCCCTCTGCATTCTGTTCCAGCACGGGGTCTCGTAGACTCCGGCGCCGCTGGAAACTTCATATTTCACTCGCTGTTGACTTTTACGCCGTATAAGGAACTTACATGCCCTTCAGATCCAGAATATTCCGGGAAGACCGCTGGGTCATGGTAAGATCTGTCATCACTCTCCCGTAATCACTGTTAGGATCGGCCCAGATCATCAGGAAGAGATTTGGGTTCTGGAGGGCTCGTCGCTGGACATTGTCCTGGGACGCCAAATGGCTTCAAACTCATCAACCCAGCATGAACTGGAGAACCGGAGAAGTCCTGAACTGGGCCCAAGTCTGCAAGGACGATTGTTGGTGTATCCCGGGTCAAGCTTCGGTCGGAAACCTCCATCCTTCCATTGAACTCTACTTCAATTGAGGACTCCAGTAACGCAATTCCAAGTCACTCACCTCCTGAATAGCGGGCGTTCCAGGACCTATTCTCGAAGAAGTTAGCAGCTCAACTTCCTCCTCACCGGCCATGGGACTGCTCCATAGAGCTACTGCCTGGGGCCATCATACCTAAGGGACCGGCATATCCCTTGTCCATCCCGGAGCAGAAGGCCATGGATGAATACATCTCCGAGGCGTTGGCGCAGAACTTCATCCGACCATCTACTTCTCCTGCTGCTTCCAGCTTCTTCTTCGTGGGCAAAAAGGATGGAGGTTTGTGACTGTGCATAGACTACCGGATCCTAAATTCCCACACGAAGAAGTTCAGTTACCCCCTTCCTCTGGTTCCTTCCACGCTGGACCGTCTTCGTAATGCTACCATCTTCACTTCACTCGACCTCATAAACGCCTACAACCTCATCCGAGTCAAATCTGGAGACGAGTGGAAGACAGCCTTCATAACATAAAGCCGTTAAAAACTGGCCGCAACTGAAGACAATACGCAAACTTTAAAGGTTCCTAGGATTAGCGGACTTCTATCGTCGCTTTATAGCAAATTTCAGTTCCATAGCAAACCCCCTCACTTCTATAGTCAGCTTACGGTCCAAACGTCTGTCCTGGAGCCCCGAAGCCCTCAGAGCACTGGAAACCCTCAAAGGAGCATTTTGTACAGCACCCACCCTCTGCCTTCCCAGCCCGGATCTTCCCTTCGTCGTTGAAGTCGACGCATCCACCTCGGGGGTGGGCTTAGTTCTATCACAGCGGCAGGGGAGTCCCCCGCGTCTTCATCCATGTGCGGACCAAAATTACCACGTCGATAATCAGGAGCTGCTGGCCGTTAAATTGGCTTTGGAGGAATGGAGACATTGGTTGGAGGGATCGAGGGAAGCCTTCTCAGTCATCAGCGATCATCGCGACTTGGAGTATTTACAGGTAGCTCGGAGATTGAATCCTAGACAAGCCAGATGGGCGTTATCCTTCACCCGTTTCAATTTTTCAGTAACCTACCGCCCAGGATCCAAGAATGTAAAAGCAGATGCTCTTTCACGTCAGTTTCCTATCCAACCTGAGACATCTCAGGAAACTATACTCCCTCCAACCGCCTTCCTCAGCCCCATCCTTTGGGAAATTGACCAGGAAATGCTCGTCAGCAATCAGCATGCTCCGCCGGGAGGTCATGAGAGAAGAATGTTGGTCCCCCTGAGTTCCGGGCTTCCCTCATGGACTCAGCTCGTTCTGTTCCGGGATCTGGACACCCAGGCAGTCAGCGAACCCTCTCGATTTCTGCTGCCGGTTACTGGTGGCCGAAGATGCCTCGGGATATCTCCCAGTTCGTCAAGAATTTCAAAAACCCCATGCCGATTACCTGCAGGAAAACTCATGCCCCTACCCACGCCTCAACAGCCCTGGTCTCACCTCGCAGTCGATTTCCTCACGGATCTCCCTCTGTCCGATACATTCACGTGCATTCTGGTGGCAGTGGACAGATTCTCTAAAGCATGTAAGCTTATCCCTTTACTCAAGTTCCCAACCACCTTTCAGACTGCAGAGGCCTTATTTAATCATGTGTTCTGTAATTACAGAATCCCAGAGGACACCGTTTAGGACAGAGGGCCACAGTTTATCTCCCAAGTATGGAAAGCATTCTTCAAACATCTACAAGTCACAGTTAGTCTCACTTCTGGTTATCACCCCAAGCCAACGGCCAGGCTGAGCGGAAGATCCAAGATATTGGGAGATACCTGAGGTCCTATTGCCACAATCAACAAAACAGCTGGCACCGGTACCTGGCCTGGGCCGAGTATGCTCAAAATTCACTCCGTCAATCCTCCACAGGTCTAACCCCATTTCAGTGCATACTCGGCTACCAACCCTCTTTTTTCCCTTGGTCGGGAGACCCCTCCACCGTACCAGCTGTGGACCACTGGTTTCTGGAAAGCGAGAGGGTTTGGGATCCGGCCCACCAACACATCCAACAAGCCATCCGCCGTCAGAAGACCAACGCCGACACCCGCCATTCACCAACTCCACAATACACTCCTGTCCAAAAGGTTTGGCTTTCCACCCGCGACCTACACCTCAAACAACCCTGCAAGAAGCTCAGTCCCAAGTTCATCGGCCCCTTCACCATTCTTCAACAAATCAACCTAAGTCACCTTCCGTCTTCAACTCCCTTCTCACTATAGAATCTCTACCAGGTTTCATGTATCCCTTATTATACCCTTCACTAATCCCAATCCCCTTTCTTCCACAGAGCATGGTGTCGAGGTCGAGAACCCCCCTCCCCCACCCTTAAAAGTGGCCCAGCAGATCTACCGGGTGGAATCCATACTGGATTCCAGGCGTCGAGGCGGCAATCTGGAATATCTCTTGGATTGGGAGGGGTACGGTCCTGAGGAACAATCTTGGGTTCATCGGGACGATATCCTTGACCCTGCCCTTCTTAAAGAATTCCATGACCAGAACCCCAACCGTCCAGCTCCTCGTCCCCGAGGTCGTCCTCATCGTTTGGAAAGGTCCGCTGGAGCGGACCGTGGGGAGGGGGGTACTATAACACCCACAAGACCAGCCTTCACCACGCACCTGGCACCAGCGTCTCCCCCTTGATATCCTCTCACCTTATCCCTGGACTTTTAGTACACTCTACTTCCCAGCACTCTACTTCCCAGGTACTTCTGTGCACTCACTCATCTACACTAATCAGTCTCACCAGCACTCAATCACCCACATGCCATATAACCCTCACTTGTACCTTCATTCTTTGTCAGGTCTGGATGTATTATGTCTGTTTGTACTTCCCCTGACTCTCCTAGTGTACGTTGTTCCTAGTTCCGTGCTTTGTCCCATGTTCTCCTAGTTATTGTATGTTTCCCATGGATGTCTGTTAAACATCTCATATAGCAAGTAAACCAGTCTCACTTAACCTGTTGTCGGATTGTGTCTGTCTTCCCTGGATGCGGTTTGTTACAGATACACCTCTAAAACTCAGTCACAGCACAAGACTGAAGGTCATTGGTGAGTTTTAATTTAGTCATCCACTCATACTTCAGTATGTACATATTAATTTAGACATGTTTAAAGATGACTTATCATAACTTAAAACAATCCAACAAATAAAGGATTTAATTAAAAATAAATAAATAAATTGTCTTTACAGAACCGACTCAACTCACTTATCATTTCTCAGAGTGTCAGAATCAGACAGCAGTGAACTGTATTCATCAGAATGAGACACAATGGCACATTATCATCATTATATCTGCTCTGATGAATGCTGTTCTGATCATTGTGACTATTGGTGAGATATTGTTTGTGATAAAATTAAATGTATAAAAACATCTACGGCTGCGAAAATATTAAAACACTCATATTTTCCAGTAGGTTATGGAAGTTGTTATTCAGGAGAAAGATTAGAACTTCATGATATTGATCTACTGCAGACTAAATATTTATATGAAAAACAACACGAAGAGTTGAACAAAGCACAGGTACATGTGTTTAACTGTCATTAATGCATTAAAGAGTGTTTTGCCTTTTTTGGATCATAATTTTAATGTAATGAGCACGTATGCTTATATTGTTTCCAGTACACTTAGGTAAACTTTTCCACACTGTGAGTGTGAAGTGTCAGACAAAGTCAACTTCATTGCTGCTTTTTCACTTTCATCACTGAAATAGTTTAATAACAAGTCATTTTTGTCATTCCACATGTTTAAAAACATCTTATCATGAATAAACTTTGACGTTTATAAAGTCTACCGTGACTTCATGTGGCAAGCCTTTTATTTTAAACAACAGGAACATGAAGGTTAGACTCAAGACGTGCCAGCTTTGTCGGTTTATACAAAGTCTAAATAAAGGTTGTAGTTGATATTTAACATGACAAATGACAAAATACATGATAATGACAAAAGTGTGATATTAAATGTGCATAACCTGTGAATTATAAAGCAAACGTATAAACTCAAGTAACCTTACTACAATACTTCTGTTTCCATTAGTGGTTCAGAAAACCATGAGCCAATACATTAAAGTAAATTGTTCTGAGAAAAACACTGCAGTTGGTTCAAGGTTAAACCGCCGGTCTAGTCAAAGGTGAGACTATATTAGTCATGGGCTGCATAACCAAACCATTGGAAACTTTTTCTTGACTTCATGTTATTTTTATTCACGTATTTGCTGAAAATGAAAATACATAACAAATAATTTGACGTGACCATGTGATGTTAAAATGAAAAAGCCAGTATAAACTATTGGATAAATATGTTTTTTGCAAAAAAAAATGTATACATCAAGGCAAAACAGAAAGTTGTGAACTAGTAGTTTAATAGTCAGCATTGTCAACTAGTGATATTTAAAGGTAGGCTGTTTTATTCTTCAGAATTTGCATCTTTATAACAATAGATACTTATTTAAACATTTTAAACAAACATTAGCCAATACTTTCAACAAAATCTTTCAAACCTTTTGTATATCAAAATTTTGACATCAGAAAACATTGATAAGAAACTTTATTGTTTCTAAGGCATTTTCATTATTTACAGAAATGCATGTTACTATAAAATTAATTTAATATTTAAAATTTGATAAAAAAATACAAGTTAGGTTATTAATTCATAAACCACGAATCAAACCGTGAATGGTCCTGTATTGTACAAAATAAATACAGATTTACTTTGACAGTTTTTTAGCAGCATACAGTAGGTGCTGTTGATCTGGCTGGTCTTAATATTTTATACAGCTTGGAAAACCGCTGTCACATACTGAAAGATTAAATGAAAATCAGTATCAACAAATAAACGACAGTAATCCAGTTCTTGGTTAATTGTTTTCAGTAATAAATATCATTAATGATATTAATAATCTTACCTGTAATTGATTTGGGTCTTGAGGCTCTTTTAAATGTTGCGTCTGCTCTACTTCAGTGTTATAAAGTTGTGAACTGTTTCCAGATCTGTTCCAACATCCATTTTCAACAGAAACAAGATTTAAGAATCCTAATGACAGTGAATTTAGAGTCAATATTTGTGGTCATTAATAATTTTTCCCAGAGCTTTTGTTTTTATTCTAATGCATCATTACACAATTACTCACCTTTCTGTTGTAGAACCACATTGTGAGCAGCATCATCTTAAAATCAAACTTAATGTATATCTGAAAGATCTCACCTGTAATGATCAGAACAGCATTCAACAGACCTGATATGAGAGTGAAAGTTTTCAATTGTGTTGAGTTTTGCTCTGTTACATTTGTGTGATTCTTGCACTCAGTTGTATTGAAGTCGCTTAGTTGAGTTGGTTCTGAAATTAAAGATGTGCATCACATTCAGTTACAGTAATGACTGTCAGTCTTCTCAAACACTATAACTCAGTGTAAACAGATTCTTGTTGCTGAGTTAAATAACATATTCACTTTTGGATAGATCAACCAAAGAGAAGCTCAACTGATGTTAATAATCACAGTAACGATAATGTTTTGGTAACTGATGGAAGAAAAGTATTTACCAATGATGTTCAGTCTTGTGCTGTGACTGAGTTTTGTAGGTGTATCTTTGTTCATACAGTAATAAACTCCTAACACAGTGATGTTATATATGACCAGACGATGTTTAGATTTTACTGATTATTTGTTTTTAAATGTTTTATTGAAGTGAAAAGCAAATGTTGGGTTTGAGAATGAGTGCAGTATCACTGTACACTGTAAGCCCGAACAGTACTACTAGCTTATAAAGACTGAGGTCACTACAGTTAAAATCTCTTGCTGAGTTCATCCACCTTTAAACTATTAATGTCTATGAACAAATATGTATTTTTATGTTTGTGTGGCTCAGCATTTTTGAGGGAACACCGCTGGTTCCCTCACTATTTTTAAGTGTACCGTTGATAACGTGATATGACATCATGACGTGCGGCGCTTACTGACGTTACCAGAAAAATCTATCCAAGATGGCTACCCTCTCGAGCGACCTGGTATCAAGCATGAAGCAACTTGTAAGTAAACCAAAACACTTCAAAACTACTTTGCTTCTTGTAACATTGTAAGAATATCATATTACATGTGATATTTGACTGCTAGACGAGGCTATTTTTAATATATAACTTTCACGCGCATCTTCACGGTGCCGCGCGCATTTTTTAGGCGCCGAAAGCGCAATTACCATCAGTCCGCCTGCTAGTGACAGATAATGTCCCGTGTACTGTTAAGGTCGTGGCAAGACAATAATGTTAACGTTAGTTAATAACTCTTTTCAGCAAGCGATAGTCCTTCTGTTTTTGAGTGTGTTGCTGCTGTTTGTGTTAAGCGCCCTTAGCTGTAACTTTTACTCAAACAAAGTTAAGGTTATGTACATAATAGTTACCGAATGAACTCTGCAAGTTTTTATTAAACCTTTACAAACGTCTTTTCCTTATAGGTTGTGGAAGAAGTGCAGTGAGCATCCCTCAAAACCAAGGTGACTCAAATGTTAATTTAGGCTTTAACCTATTTTTCACCATTTCTTTTATTTTTTAATTCCATTTCTAATTCATTAGCATATAAATCTAGCCTTACACTATCTCTTGAGCTAATATTTTTGAATAACAAGTTAAGGTTAGCCACCCTCTAAAGTGGAACAACATGGTTTCTGTGTTGTCAGACAATTCATTTAAATGTTTATTAAGAGCGGAAGCAGACACATTCTGTGTGATTTCATAATATCAAAGCATAAAGCAGATAATACCCCACCCATTTCGAAATCTGATAATATTGTTATTTGCACTCTTGTTCTAGATCAGTTATTTTAGGCAGTCAGCAGTGAATGCATGGACACTGAAGACTTTGATCGTTTTTTGCAAAGTGATTTGTAATGGTATCTATAAAACCCAGTCCTTGCCAATTATTTTTGCTTTTGCTGTCCTTGAGTAAATCAATTAAAAGTCTTCTGCTATCTTGCTGTCTGTTTTGTGTGCATGTGCAGCAGACCTACATTGTCACCAGAGAGCAACTTTATCTGTAAGTTACATTAACACTTGGAATTTTGTATCATTAATTTGTAAAGAGGTTCAATTCAATTCAATTCAAGTTTATTTATATAGCGCTTTTCACAATGTGTATTGTTTCAAAGCAGCTTTACAGGGCAAACAGGAAAAACAGAAAAGGTAAAACACAGCACAGTGCATTGTATTTATACAACGAGTAAGATCATACTAATAAATAATATATAATTTCTAAATAAATAAATAAATGCAGTCTCCCGGTGAGCAGGCCAACACTGCCCTGCTGTGGCGAGGAACCCAAACTCCAATGATTGATTAATGGAGAAAAAAACCTCGGGAGAAACCAGGCTCAACCGGGAGGGCCAGATCCCCTCTGACGTGTCATAGCTGTCAAAGTCAAGTGTTTTTCATTTTAACCCAAGAGGGAGACTTCTTTGTATCAGCTAGACAAGTATCCTTTAAAACAACTGGTTTAAGTTATGAAATTTTTATTTAATTAAAAAAGGAGGAATAACCAGTTTTATTTTGCATTTTATTATTTAAAAGTCACACAGTTCAGAGAAGTAAAATAGTTCAGAGATGAATAATAGTGTCTGACTAGAGCTGTCAATCTAATCTTATTAAGTGTCTTGACATCTACACTCACCAGACAGAGAAACCAAGTGTGTATATTAAAGATAAACTGAGAGCGTATACTAGATGCCTGCATGTACTACAGCGGCAAACGTTAGCAAATGTATTTACTTGAACACAAACCTCACACATAACATGAGTCTTCTCACTGTTCCTTCTCCCTTTATACTAATTCACTTGTGATAACTTGAGACAATGTGATGACAAACAGTTTCCTTTATGTTTATTTTCTGGCCGATAGTTAACTGATAGTTGTATAACTAACAAAGGTTGCAAGCATACCCTATGTGTTCATAAGACAATGCTCATGAAATAATTAATACACTTTTAATAAAATAATACTACAAGAAAATTAAATAGAATTTACGGTATTAACTGGAGGAAAACCTGTCAGTTCGTCCATCCTCTGAGTGAACACATACAGTTTGGCCAGGTTCTTTGCGTTAAAGTTAATTTTTTAAGAACAATCTCGGTCCTTGACAGTGAGTGATTTTTTCTAGTCATTATCAAAAATCAAGCAAACAAAACATGCTATCTAGCCTTAGATATGTGGTCAGAGGGATCTTTCTGCCCCAACCCAAGGTCGTCTGGACAATGTGGAACTTCTTCCAACCTCGGGATGGGCATTGATTGCATATTTTGACTGGTTACATGGTGGAACTTCTTCCTACCTCGGGATGGGCATTGATTGCATAATTTGACTGGTTTCATATTGATTGTTTTATCTGTGCCCACAGGACCAACTTGGGTTGATGTATGCATTGCATTTGGACTATCCCAAGAAACTCATTCACACTTTTACATTCATCCAGAAAATCCTAATGGGTCTTGATGATGGTTAAAACCACTTAAGCCCTGCCTACTGAGTCTCAAAAATGACCTGTTAATGAAATAGTAGGATAGCTTAAGAGTTGTGTTTACAAGGAAATACACTACATTTCGTTACACTGTACTTGTATATGTGTAATGACAATAAAGTAAAGTTGAATCTAAACATGTCTGCATGTTGATGTGTTCTTGGGGTTCCCAGTATCGTAACTTTATAGTATGTTGTTGAACACCATGGTAGTCAAAGCATGTGAAACTGTTTACATTTGGCAGATTATGTCTTGCCCACCAAATCTAACGTAGTTGCTGTTGTTTATACTTATTGGTTGTACACCAACTTGGTGCTCTGAATCCTATAATGATGTGAGATGTGCCTTTTTTTATATTTTGTGTTTATAGGTTTTTACAAACAGGATAGATTATATGTCTTGATTTTGTGTTTTGATAAATTTATTTATTTACTTTTTATTTGTATTTTTTTAATTCCATTTGCACTTTGATGGTCATGGCTGTTACTAATGCTGCTTTAAGAAAGTTTTGTATTAAGCACTTTAAGATGCTTAGTTCCTGATTGTCTTGTTGCTGTTTGATATGTAGAGATACATATGTACACACACAAACGCACAACCATACACTAAATGAGTTTAACTTAATGTTAGTTATATTTGTATCAAGAGCAGAGGTGTTTAATTTTGCTGTCTATGTAAGTGTTCATTCCAACTAAATACTTCACCAGGTTATTTCACTGGTTAACACACTTACAGCTATTGGGTAGGTGGTGAAACCAGTAAGTGACTTGAGTCACTTAGCTCATCATGGCACAGACGCCTCTGAGCTAGAACAAAGTTTTACAAAAATGAATGCTGTTGATGTTCTGACATGTTTGTATAAAAAAATTTAAAGACTTAATAAAAGAAAAAAGAAAATGTACAGCTGAAGTATTTTTTTGTAGTTAACTTTAAATTTCATTAGCTTGTGGGTTATACACAAGTATATTTTTTAAGTTAGTAGATTTCTATTTAAATAAGTACCATTGGATCAAAATAATTAACTTTGTTCACTCAAAAGTTATGTAATCAGTTTCTGCAAAAGTTTTGAGTTCTATGAACTTATTGGGGTTTACAGTGCAAGTATATTTTTTGAGTTAGTAGATTTTTATTTAAATAAGTACCATTGGATCAAAATGATTAAGTATGGAGAAACTAAAATTGTGCGAGTGTTAAACAATATTTTTAAGCATGGTGCACTTAAATTTTTTAAAAATAAAATTTTAACATTTAAGTTTGATTAGAGTGTAACTTTTAAAAAAATCAAACTTAGAAAAATTAAGTTAGTTACCTCAAAAGTTATTATGTAATTAGTTTCTGCAAAAGTTTTGAGTACTATGAACTTATCGGGGTTTACAGTGTAGGAGAATCTGATTGTTTCTGTAAAACCCAATAAACGTCCTCATCATCCAGATCACAGTTTATAGTCACATTCTGTCCCAAATCAGTCAGTTGATCTAAAGTCTCTGCAGCTTCAAACCACATTAATACACCTTTAAGATTAAAACAAGGAAATCACACATTAATAATGTCAAATGGATTAATAAAAATGAAGTATTGAAAGTTGAAGGTATTATTAACCCCTTTTAAAAAACAGAAAACATTATCTAATAAAGAGCATCATAACACACAACAAACTTACAGAACTGAAGCTGAATAATCCTCATGTTGTTGCTGTGATCTGCTCACGTTAATATTATAAAAACTGCTTCACACCACACACTGAATAAAGTGAATTCATCTGCAGAGCTCTATACAAAAGGTCTCAATCATCAAATAGGAAGTCAAGTGTTTTTCATTTTAACCCAAGAGGGAGACTTCTTTGTATCAGCTAGACAAGTATCCTTTAAAACAACTGGTTAAGTTATGAAATTTTTATTTAATTAAAAAAGGAGGAATAACCAGTTTTATTTTGCATTTTATTATTTAAAAGTCACACAGTTCAGAGAAGTAAAATAGTTCAGAGATGAATAATAGTGTCTGACTAGAGCTCTCAATCTAATCTTATTAAGTGTCTTGACATCTACACTCACCAGACAGAGAAACCAAGTGTGTATATTAAAGATAAACTGAGAGCATATACTAGACACCTGCATGTACTACAGCGGCAAACGTTAGCAAATGTATTTACTTGAACACAAACCTCACACATAACATGAGTCTTCTCACTGTTCCTTCTCCCTTTATACTAATTCACTTGTGATAACTTGAGACAATGTGATGACAAACAGTTTCCTTTATGTTTATTTTCTGGCCGATAGTTAACTGATAGTTGTATAACTAACAAAGGTTGCAAGCATACCCTATGTGTTCATAAGACAATGCTCATGAAATAATTAATACACTTTTAATAAAATAATACTACAAGAAAATTAAATAGAATTTACGGTATTAACTGGAGGAAAACCTGTCAATTCGTCCATCCTCTGAGTGAACACATACAGTTTGGCCAGGTTCTTTGCGTTAAAGTTAATTTTTTAAGAACAATCTCGGTCCTTGACAGTGAGTGATTTTTTCTAGTCATTATCAAAAATCAAGCAAACAAAACATGCTATCTAGCCTTAGATATGTGGTCAGAGGGATCTTTCTGCCCCAACCCAAGCTCCGCCCACAAAAACGTGTAACAATGTTAATTTACAGAAAATGTTTCTATAGTCACTAATAGCATAATTCATATTAGCAAACATGTTTATCTATATGGCAAAATAAAAGAATGTCTGACTTTTATATTCAATGCAAAAAATGGAATCAAAATAAGTTAAATAAATCAACATACATGTTTTGGATCAGTGTGAATTAAACTTTAAAGGTCAGGATTAACAGCAATGATGTATGCAATGATGACAACAGCAGGCTCTATGTATCTATTTATTTGGCTCATGCCCGAGATTGACCTCATAGATTAAAGTCAAACTGTATGAAGTATAAAGATCTTTGTGACATATAGTAAGTTAGTTACTGAATATCAATATCAATATCTAGCACGGAACATTCTCTGCTGAAGTGCTACAGTTTCCATTTAAGGTTTGGAAGAAGACTTGTGTGAATGTGATAAATATGTAAGTGGTCTGAGAAAAACATTGCATCTGGTTCAAGATTAAACCACAAGTCTAGTCAAAGGTGAGAGTGTATTAGTCATTGCAGAGACCATTGGAACACATTTCTGGGTTTAATAAACACTTTAGTTGAGTGTAACAACACGGTAACAACCCAAACAATTTTTTGTTATCAAATACATAAACTATATATTTACAGTATATTTTATTTGGTTTCCAACAATCTTTTTTTAACAGTTAAAGGCAAACCAGTTTAGTTTAACCAAAAATCTGATCTACCAAAAAAATTATGAATAATTTACAAAAAAAGTATAAAAACAGAATTGCAAAACCTCACACTTTATCTTTTTATTCCAAAACCACAGTGGATAAACATAAGTCACATTTCTTTGTCATGATTATTGACTAAAACAGACACTTTCAGTGATGACTGACATTACTAAGTTATAATCATTTAACTTTCCTTTGGGTCAAACTATACACAGTTTGGTAAGGTGAGAAAATAATCGCTTTATTACAGTTCAACCAAAATGACAAATCAGATCTAAATGGTTATTGTCAAACATATATCCTCATAGAAATTCACAATTGATAGCTTCCTTTGTAGAAATATGAGTGAATGTTAAAATAAACTGACAGCATCACAAAACTATCATGTGCCAGCAATATAATGTAAAATAATAAAAACATCATTACATCAAAAACTTCACAGTCAATATCACTAAATCAGTAAGGTAATATAATTCATTATACATATTTCTGTACACTGTGAGATATGTATGTCAGGATAGTTGTTCAGATCATGTTGGCAGCTTTGAAGCAGCACAGTTGCTGTTGTTTCCTGGAACAAGACTTTATGAAGCTTTGAACATTTCACTTCTGAACACTGAAAGAGAAAATGAATACATGTATGAGCATGATGAAGGCAGTTGTTTTATATTACATTTATCTAAATGATGCTGATATTCTTTACTGTATTACAACTCTGAAGCATTTCAGAAAAATGGTGTGATTTGAGATCATTACCTTTAACTGGTTTGAGATTAGAAAAGCTTCTGTAGGTCACCTGCTGTAGATCAGTGTTGGGGAGTTTTATAAAACCTTCAAATGTTTTATTCCCATCAATACAAGCCTTTAATAGTCCTTCAAAACAACACGATACAATCAAATACCTTATCAAAGACAATGTTTATATTGATGTTAAACTAAAAAATAAATTACTCACCTATGACCAAAATGAATAAAACACCATTCAGCAGATCAAGTATGAGAGTAAGAGTCTGACATAGTGTCTGATTCTGTTGAATGTATTTCACTTCTGTTTGATTCTGATGTATATATCTGATCTCTTCATTCAAACTTTCTGTTGGCTCTGCAAATAAGGAGTATCTTTAACTTCATTCCAGCTTATTAAAGGCACAATTGTTTAGATAAGACTGAATATGAATACACTTGAATACAACATGAGCACTTACCATTTATCTGCAGTCTGATTCCACTGCTGAATTTTGGAGGTGTATCTGTCTTCATACAGTAATAAACTCCTAATTCATTTACAGTGATGTTATTTATCAACAGATGAGTTTTATTTTGTACTGAATATTTCTGTCTGAATGTTGTGTTGAAGAATAAAGACGTTGTTGAAAATGTGCGTAATATCATCACAGGAGGATCTGGTACTTTCAGTAATAACCAATAAATCTCTTCTTCATCCAGATCACAGTTTATAGTCACATTTTGTCCCAAATCAGTCAATTGATCTAAAGTCTCTGCAGCTTGACACCAAATGAAGAGATCTATAGAAATCATAATCATCATTTCACAATTAAATCTACTGTCAACAAATAAAAAAAGTAGAAACTAATTCTTTCACAGAAAAAGAAGACATAAATTTGAAATCAATATACTCACAGATATGAAGCTGTGTGATTCTCATGTTGTCTTTATTAGGACACAAATGAACTCTGCTACTTATTTTTATACTTTACCCACACCAAACAGAGGAAGTCAAGTTTGCTCTGACCACACCGTAGCCTGTCACACCATACTATTTAGACTCTAAGTTTCTCATGATCATCATTACTTCTGTAAGCAGGTCAGAATCATTTATTTTGTGCTATTAATACATTTGATATATAATTTTTTTTATAACACGGTGAGTTCTGGTCCTTGATTCTGATTGGTTGAGCGGAGATCTAAGCCGTTATAAAATAACGCGATATGTAACGGCTGACCGAATCACTGCGCCACTCTTGCTACGTGCAGCAAAATAATTGTCAAAATTATTGAAGTATTGAAAATTATTGAAGCAGAAATATTTACCATTTCACCATCATGACCTCCAATCCAAACAAGAGCATTAGTAGGTATCGAGACTCAGGAGAAACTCATTTTGTGCTTTACTGCGCACAGACGCAAGATTTGCATCAAGGCTTTGACAATTTTTCTAAAGAGAGCATGTTTTGGGTCATTCCAAAGTCAAATTGGTTTAGCTTAGATGCAGTAATATATAATTCTTGAAAGATGTCGAGATAAAAGTACCTCTGCTCTGACCCAGTCAACTGCCTGAGGGAAGAACTTGAAGCATTCAACTCCAAAAGGTGTCCATCCAAATGAACAGTCTTCAGCTAAACAGTACATGAAATATTAGAGATTAACTCGCTGTAACACTTACAGTAAAGAAAGGTTTTATTTGTTAAAGCTCTTTCTTTTTGTCTTTCTGTAATTTATGATTAAAACTGTAATCTAGTCATGACAATATTGATTCATGTCGCAAATTTGACATTAATAGCACAGAACAGTATTTCAGAGTTTGTTTATACTTTGTAATTGCATTTATAAATAAATGTGTTGGTTACCTGCTGCATTGTCCACAGAAAAGATCAAGAAAAGAAGCACAAGACCTCTCATCACTGCCATGATAAATCTGAAAATGAATAAAAAACAGCAATGTGACATATCTGAACTCAAATCCAAAAAAAAACAAAGCATCAGTAGGTCAGTGGTGTAAACTCACCGCTTTTTGGATTCTTTCGTTCAGAACTTTAATGAGGATTGAGTGAAGCTGTATACAGAATCCCACTTTTATACCTTTTATTCTTCATGAAATGTAAACACTGTAAAATAAAGTGTTTATGAGCCTGCATGTTCTACAAATAACTTGGAATTTTGGATGGTAAACACTTGATTGGCTGTTATCATTGACCTCACACATATGGTAAGTTGCCTGTTTACTTACTCTGAAGTTTTAATTTTCGAATGAAGCTAATAAAGTGTTACAACACACGGATTAACTTTGTTAGTTCTCCTGTAGCCTAATGTTTGTACAAGGATTTTACAGCATTTATGTGGTAAGGAGCTAAGAAACAACTTAACTGATCCTTTACTCTCTTTAGTGATCGACTGATGACATGATATGAAATAGTTGTGTAAGAGTAAGAGTGTATGTTCACAAAAAACGGACATTGAGAGTGTCACAAAAAAGCAATAACTGAGCTAACAACAGTTCTGAGATCAGTTTTGGGTTGCATTAGTCAAGGTGTTTGGTTTATGTTTTTAGGGTGGAGCAGTGCAAGGGGGGACACTTCATTTGCCTTTAATGTGCCTCATGACTAACCTCTCAAAGCACTTTATGGGAGTGAGTTCAACAGGGACCTCTTGGGCGCAAGCATGAGGATGGTAGTCTGATGTGGGAACGATGGCACCGCTCAAACAGGTGTTAGTAATGTAAGTGAGGACCTCTGCCAGCTGGTCTGCATATCCTCCAAGCACATTTTGGAATGTTTAGATTGTTACAATTTACACTACATGTGTACCATTTTGTCTGTTTACTCTGGCATTTTAATTTAATATCTAGGATGAAGTGTATGAATGAAGTGAATAAAGAATAAAGTGTAATAACATCCGCAATGTAGATTTTACATTTATGCCTATGGCAGACATTTTTATCCAAAGCGACTTACATTGCGTGATGCATGATGCTGTACATATACTGCAATGCAATAACGTGGTTAGTGTCTGTGTACAGTTTGCACAAGCATTTTATAACAGTTATGTGGAAAGCTGCTGACCAGAATCCATGCAAATATCCATGCAACCTTGCCATAGAAAAATGAGTTTCAGAAAGTTTTTCCCATACAGACAGCTCATGTTAATATTAAGTTGTTTAAATACCAATGTGAGGTCTTTGAAAGCATTTTTTGATGTTTTGTTGCAGTTTTCAGCTATAAAGTACATTTAAACACTAGTTGTTGTGCAATAATTACCTTAATGTGATATTATTATATCTATAGGAAATTAGTTTATATAAAAGCCAAACCTGTCTCACAGCCGTTTGCTATAAAGTCACGAAATGTAGAATCTGTTGATTTATGCACACAGACAGAATTGTACTTGTTTTGTCAGTGAGCACGACTTTCAGTGTACATACAGAGTGTGTACATACAGCATACATGCATATATTTATAACCCAATATCAGGTGAAGTTGGACATATTTTACAAGGTGGCTTCCTCTTATCTCTTACCCCTTGTTTCAGCTGAGCGACCTGAGATGACCGAACTACTTTTTATATTTTATCGGATCCATGCAAATAATATGAACAAACATCAAACAAAAAGTGCTGTTCATGTACATCCAGACGGTTTATATCACAATAAAGTAAAATAAAGAAGGAGGTATTAAAGAGCATTTTGCTGTTGGCTTTACAGTTCTCTCCTCATATAAACAAAAAACGATTCAGGGAAAGTTACAAAAAGTTAGCTTTCTAAATGACATCATTACTTACAAAATCACTTGAATCTTCAATGTACAATACTCTATAGGATGAGAGATTATGTTGGTTGATATTGACTGTAAATTGCATTCAGCTATCTTTATGACAATTATGATTTTGTTGATACAAACTTTCAATGAATGAAATGAAAAGATCGCACGCAGTACCTAACACAGGGAATATCTGCAGGACGTCACATCATTAAAGATTTAGAATTCTCTTATCATTTACTTCTTTTAACCTCATTGGGTTTCATGAAAAAAAACAAATCAGTTTCACTTCTGCAGAACATAAATTACGATATTTTGAAGAACGTCTATTTAAAGAACAAAAAAATTACTAAAATGTTTCTTATAATTTCTTTTTTTTGGTTAAATTAACTTTTCCATCTTGAGATGTGTAAATACTTAGACAAAAATAGAAAAAGTATAATTTAATAAACCTATTTCCATACGAGAAAGTCTGCTTACAATTTTTTCAATATGTATTCATTTCACACCATTGTGTCATAATGTGACTTGAGTCTTTGTATTAACACATGTTAGCCAGCAGATGTCCTCCACGTGCCGTTTTTCAGCTTTATCAACAGTCATTCGACAACAGAAAGTCACCCTTTCAGCCACAGCAAAGACATGAAAATGAGAGGGACAAGGAATAAAATAACAAGTTTCCTTTGTGTGACTCATAAAAAGTCTCAGCGAGACAATGACACACACTTATGTGATTCTAAAAGTGACACAATAACCTACGCTTGGTGAACGGGAAACTCCATAATCATGAGAACACAAATAAAATTCTGTATTGCATGCGGTTCAAGATTAAACCACAGGTCTTGTCACGAATTCCACCCGTGGCCTTCCGTCTGATTGCCACCAGAGGTCGCCCTTTCATTATATTGACTCTTACACAACACAGACTGTTACACATCACCCTGGACTACATTTCCCATGGTCCATTGCACTATCACAAGCTCACCTGAAACCAATCACAATCAGTCTCAAACAACCATTCAGGTCCGGATATTGTTTAAGCGTTTATGCTGTTTAGTGTAGCTGCTTTACGGAGTCTGTTCCCTGTCGTTGTTGAAGTATTATGTTCTAGTTTCCATAGTCTAGTCAAAGTCTTGACTGTTTTCTCGTTTTATGATCTTCTGCCTGTGTATTGAATTGCCCCTCTTGTCAAGCACTTTGGATTATGTTCGGCGTTGATCTACCCTCACCTGTTTTAAGATTACTCTTGTGTCCGGTCAGAAAAATACCTGTTTGCTGTTTGTATGACCTTGCCTGTGTTTTGACCATGTATCTGAATAAAGCTATGCGTATGGATCCACATGTCTCACGCCCCTTTCATTCCGTTACAGTCAAGTCAAAGGTGAAGTCTATTAGTCATTGGTTACAGAGTGACCATTGAACCACATTTCTGGGTCCGGGAGAAGCCGTTTGTTTAAGCAGAAGGCAACAGAAGCGCCTACGTGTAATTGATTAATCTTGTCTTGTTCAGTTCAAACGCAGTTTTGTTGCTTTGTTTACTACCGCCACGTTACGTGTTGAAGTCACATTTGTTCTCGTGCTGTTTTCGTTTGTTTATTGTGAGATATTGTTAGGTGTGTCCTGCTGAATTCAATTGTGGGATTCAGACCGTTATATAAGTGCCTAATCGCATGAAAACCGAAGAGTGTAAAGACCATCGACTCTACCTGCATGACTCCACTGAGCAAGGACACCGACAAGGTACTTGAGTAGTGCACTTCAGTATTACCTTCTGAACGATTTAAGAAAAATAACTTACTTATGAATAAAATACCATTCAGCAGACTAAGTATGAGAGTAAGAGTCTGCCATAGTGTCTGTTGAATATATTTCACCTCTGTTTGATTCTGATGTATTTACCTGATCTCTTCATTTGGATTTAGCTATAATCAATTTTAATGTTAGTCTACTTCGGACAGAACCATGTTTGAGTTTATCACTTTTTTCCTGGAGTTGATTGGCTTCCATTCCGGATGAGATTGATCGTCATCTGATCACATCCAAAAGCATGTTGAAGTCCTCCACAAAGCCCCGCAGCCATAATATAAAGCATGGACGCCGTGGCTAACCCGGACCGGCACACCACGGCACCCCTGAACCGGCACTCAAGGCGGTGCCTCAACGCTTGTAATGGTTATCAACCCCCTCTGTTACCCTCCCGGGAACCCAAAGCCTGGCCTTCGTCCGTCGGTGCAAGCTCATTTGGAGGAGAGCCAGGCCTTACCCAGGCTTCCAAACGGACCAAAGCAGCGGCTGACCATTTCCGGCGACAATCACCACATGAGATGAGATGAGATTCAATTTTATTGTCATTACACATGTACAAGTACTATATCAAGAAGGAAATACAGCATAACATGAGGAAGGTGGGGAGAAAAACAAGCACACAGTACACATAGACATGACTTGCAACAGGGTAAGTAATCCAGCTCCGGCAAGCAGCCATCCGGTCCCGCAGCCATGACGGTGTTGTACACAGACCCGCTTGCCAAGCTGGCGGGTCAAAGCAACGGAGGCTTTGAATCGGTCAGGGGAGTTGTATGTATGTATGTGTGTGTGTGTGTGTCTGTGTGTCTGTATGTTGTATGATGGGGGAGGGAATGCAAGAGCGTCTCGCCACATTGCTCTTCAGGGTTGTTTTTCCAGTATTGGCCTTGGCCAGTCCTGGTTAAGGGGGGCCGAAAAGATAAGATTGCAGTTGTTTCGTCTTGGGGCGAGTAAACCGCATTCTAATTCCACGGCTACTCTCTTCGTCCATTTTGGTCTCTAGCATCACCAACTTTTCTTTCCATAGCCGTGAGCTTTTTCAAGATATAATCCATATTGCGATTAATAGTTTCAGTCTCTATGCTGACCGCTCTTCCCACGGCCTCCGTCAAAACGGGCAGCCTTGTGAGGCTTTGGACAGCTGCTCCCGTTTTAAGAATTTTTCGATAACCCAGGGCAAAGCCTAATCCAATAAGCATAATACCTGTTATCATGGTTCCGAAAAGGTAGATATCTTCAATATCCTCCACAGAAAGAGCCGCCAGACACACGATCCGCCATCTCTCCCACCCGTCCATCGTGTAGCCAGCTGCAAACGTTCCGTCAGGGCAGTCAGGTTCAACCGAACCTGTGTTTCTCGTCGAGAAAATGGTGTCAATTGCGCTAAAAGACCAGTTGATCAGATCCATAATTTCCAAGTTTCAAGAGCAGTGCAGAGAGAGTCTCTCAATAGATGACACGAGACGAGACAGGAGAAAAAGCAGGGAAGATATGGGCAAGGACGGGGAGTGAAAAAATGCGACCACCTCCACTGAGAGCCAAACGAGAAGTGTTTGTGGGCTAAAGGTATGGCTTTCCACCAGGGATCTCCCTCTCCTGGGCACCCTACCTTGGTCTGGTACACCCTGTTTTCCATGTTTCCAGGATCAAACATATGCTCCACTCCAACTTTAACCCGGTCACACAGACACCTGCCCCCCCGCCCCCTCATCTAGTGGATGGCTCTGCCATCTATGAGGTTAAAAGGTTACTTGACGTCCGTACTGGGCTTCCAGTATCTAGTGGAAATGGAGGGCTATGGTCCTGAGAGAGGAGTTGGATTCCGGCTCAGGATATACTGGGGAAGTCGTTGATCTGGGATCTCCGCCGGCGACAAGGTAAGCCCCTCTCGTGACAGCCTGATGGAAGTCATTGGAGGGGGATACTGTCATGACTTCGGTCTGATCGGGACTGGCCCTGTTGTCGGTGTGTTCGTGTGTCTGCAAGTTTTGTTTTGATTTAGTGTTTGTTTTGACTGCAGGCCAGGCTCTCCTGTCTTTAGTCTTAGGACCCAGTCCCCCGTAATTATCCAACCTCCCTGTTCCTTGTTTCGCCCCTGTTATTTATTCCTCTTGTTTTCTTCAGTTTAGTGAGGGTTTGTCTAGGAGTAAAGCTTTTTGTAACGCTCCTCGTAAAGTTCCTCAGGAGACACAGCAGCCTCCAGGGGCTCATTCACTGAATGCACATTGTCACTCTCCATGTGTCACTGAGGCTGCTTGGCTGTAGTGGTCAATTCCTCACCAGAACGTGACAGAAAATCTGCAACGAAGTTTTCTTTTCGAGGTGTGAACTGCAGGTGGTAGTTGTACTGATTCAACCTGTCGGCCAAGTGGTGAAGTCTGAGTGGTGCATGGCCAGTTCCTGCTGAGAACATGAGAGCAGTGAGCACCTGTTTGTTCTGTGTGTAAAAGATCATCCAAATAAGTACAGGTGTTCAAGTGCCCAAATACATACGCGCATCTCTCTCTACCACTGAGTACTTCTGCTCAGCTGCACTCAGAGCTTGTTAAGCAATAGGCCTTTCCATGCCGCCCTGCATTTGTGACAGGACTGCTCCAACTGCTACTGCTACCACTTTTTGCATTCTTACGCCGGTTTCATACCGCACGCGTAAGCAGAGCGTGAGCAGAGCGTATTTTTTTCGGCGAACATGTTAATAGATGAGACCATTCATACCGCACGCGTAAGCAGCGCGTCCTCGCGTTGCAGGAGCGGCGCGTAAGCAGCAGTGCAGCGATCATTTCGGCGCTGAGTCTATTTTTGCAGCTCCGCTCAAGCGCAATTAAAGTGACAGTACATTGTAAAGGTCTTAAATGCAATTTATTGACGTGATAAAATCATCTTTAAAATTTGTCAATGACATTTAGTGTGTTTTAAACAGTCACGAGGACGTTTATAAATGTCCTTGCAAGTCCTGTTAAGCCTACAGACATATATTATTTATATATATATATATTGGCAGCGAATCAGATGTCATGCTGATATCGGGCATGATAAACAATTGCACCCGACTGTATGCGATGTCAATTAGTCGGGGATCTTCAACACGACATAATGGACGACACTCGTCTCATCGTCGAAGTTGAAAAACGAAAAGTTATTTATGACCCACAAGATGTTATTTACAAGGATGTACAAGTAAAAGAAAGAGCATGGGAGGCAGTGGAAGATGCGGTTGGTGTGGATGGTGAGTAGTACTTTTGATCATTTGATAATACACGATCTAACAAATGACAGGTGTGCTATTGTGATCTTGGTAATATGCTGGTATATATGCTGGAAATCTAACATGAACCTAACGTGTTGCTAAATATTCAGTTTTTAATTATGTATGTCAAGGTTGTATAAACAGATTGACTATTTTGGTTGACAAAAACAGAAGGCTTGTCATTCTCTTCTATTTTTTTTTCATAGCACATGGCATTTTTGTGTTGACAGATGACACATAACAATTCAAAAAAGTATTTTATTTGCTTATCAAAGAAGAAAAGTGTCAATTAAACGTTTTGTAACAATCTTTAATCAAACAGTACAAATAGCATATAAAGTAGATAGTATATTATGTATGAAACATAAATGCTGGTTAAAATGTATAGCAAAAACTAAAGATAACTTTAACATTTCCACTGTGGTCACCTAAGGTGTTCTGCTATACCCTACACCATATTGTCTTGCCATGACACTCTACCCTCAGGGGAGCAGAAAAATGTACAAAGTTTCTCACGTACATCATAAGCTTCTCTGGATCCCCTGTTTCCACCCATATTTCTAACAGGTGGAAGCACATCCCCTCTTTCTGCAGCCTCATCCAACTATCTCTGATTTTCTGCTGGATTGATGAGGAAATTGTGAAGGATGCATGCGGCAGTGACCACAGACTCTCCATTTTCAGGCTTTATATTCATCCTTGTGTAGAGTACCCTCCACCTAGATGTTAGAATGCCAAAAGCACACTTCACTACCATCCTTGCTCTTGACAGTCTGTTATTGAAAATTCTTCTCCATTGTGGAATTCTATTCCCTGGAAATGGTCTCATCAAAGAAGGCTTGAGCGGAAATGCAGCATCACCCACCATGGTGTATGGCATTGGGCCTTGTACACCTGATCCTGGCAAAGGGCAGTCTTCAGGGACAGACAAAGTTTTACTTTCCATTGCTTTCCCGAGAGCAGAACCACTGTACACTCCACCATCACTAGTTCTGCCAAAGTCACCCACCTGTACAAATGTGAACTTGTAGTTTGCATCTGCCAGTGCTAAAAGGACAATGGAAAACGACCTCTTGTAGTTGAAAAACAGACTTCCAGAATGTGCGGGTGACACAATGGTGACATGTTTCCCATCTAGAGCACCAAGGCAGTTTGGGAAGTTCCATTTCGACCAAAAAACTGAGGCAATATCTCTCGACATTTTCTCAGTTGGTCTTGGAAACTGAGATGATATCATTTGAGTCTCAATAGCACAACAGGTCATGTATACAGAATCAGCCACGGTGCTTATCCCTAGTCTATACTGGAATGCCAGGCTGGTGAAGCTCTCCCCGGTTGCAAGAAATCTGTAAAAAAACAAATAAATACAAGTTATTTATAATCACTTATTTACACAATAACAAATATGTTTATATGTTTTCACAGTGAGCGAATGCAAGCGAAGATGGAAGTTGCTTCGAGATGCTTTTGTAAGGAACCAAAAAAAAAGCCCAGTGGCTCAGCTGGTGGCACCATCAGGGAATGGAAGTACGGTAGAGTTATGTCGTTTCTATTGCCGTATATGCAGCCTATAAGGTTAGTATATATTTTTTTTTGAAAACCAGAGACAACATGGAACTCCAACCCACACAGTGTTCCCAAGCAGCCAGCTGCCACAAGGAGCAGCATTTCAGCCTTACCACCCCACACCCACCTACCATCAAAGATATTCAAGCCAAAACCCCCGCCACGTGACAGAGAACCCCACAACCTCCAGCATGTCAGAACAGCATTCTGCTAGTGTTTATCACCAACTGTAGTATAGTCTTGTTTTATTAAAATTATGTTAGAAAACTCTAACAAAATGGTACAAAATGCATGGGTTCAATGAAGTGTTGCTTTATTTTATTACTTGTGGATACATTATTTTTTGTTTTATTATTGCAGTACTTTTTGTTAATTTATTACAAACTAAAAAGTTAAATAAACTCTTTATGCATATCTCTGTTATGATGTGTCAGCTTTCACTTCATTTTTGTTTAAGTCACTGTGCATGATTTCATTTCACAAAAGTTTCATACTAGTCCAATAAATTATTACATTTAAATGTAAAAATATGCCAACATCAAAGTAAACAAAGTATGAATAAATTAATTGTAGGACTGACATTTGTTAAAGACATGCTGATCTTACCTCAGTGTTACTGCAAGTCGCTGCTTGGGTTAGAACTCCTGTAATTTGTTGTTTGCCTTTTCAAGTTGTCACCAATCAGGGAAAGAACATGATTCATCTGCTCTGCACTCATCCTAAAGTATTTCAGGTGCCATTGACTGTTGAGTCGCAATTCAGACACAAGATTGTAATATGCACCATATTCTCTCCGGTGTTGGTTGACTGGGTGCACCCACAATCTACGTTGTCTCCTTTTCCGTAATCTCCTCAGCAGCAAATACAGCGCAATCGCCTTTCTTCGATCTACAACACGTCCTACACGCAAACAAAGATAACAACATACAATGTTAATCTAAGAAATACAGTCTTATGAACTTCTTTTAGAAAACCAAAACAAAATATTTTGTAAAATAAGATAAAGGAATGCAAACTTACCCATTCTGTAAACAAAACGCGGTTCAGATGCGCACTGTAAACGCTTCAGGTGTGAAAGCAAAATGGCGACGCGCTGCTCCTGCTCTGCCTACGTTCTGCTCACGCGCTGCTCACGCTCTGCTTACGCGTGCGGTATGAAACCGGCGTTAGTCAGATTGTGTCTTGACAGTACGGTACGGTTTGTGACTTGCGATGACGTCATGACTCGTGTTCTTTTGCTCTTTGTCTGAGTTGATTTCTAGGTTCGCACCTGCGGATCATTGCACACCTGCATCTCGTTAAACTTGATGCTGATACTTTAAAAAGGACGCTGAAGCGGAGCAGAGGAAAGGAGAAGAGAAACCAGCAAACAAGTTTCCATTAATTGTTTCTCTTTTGTTTAATTTACCGTCCTTGTTAATGTTTGTTGCCTTTATATTTTTGAAGTATTCGTTTTTTTTTTATTTGTTTTTATAGTTGTTACTTGTCGTAATTATTTTGTTTATTTGTTAAGATACGTGTTTCTTGAGTGTTTGCGTGTATTGAGAGTAAAATAAATGTTGACGCAACGCACTTAAGTTTCACGTGTCTTTTTATGTTATGCAACCCTTGCGTAGCCTCTTATAAAGAGGGGTTCAATGGTGAAATATATATATATTTTTTAAGAGAACGTTAGTAATATGCGCCTAGGCAATTGTACACCGAGCGCACATTCTGCTTATTCAAAACGATGCAAATTATTACAACTAAAAGGATTACAATGTTAAATATTATAATTGTGGACGTAAAACTGAAAAATCAAGCTTGTCCTGTAGTTGTATGCTTGCACGTGTGGCATGCCATATATTTTCCCTCTGGTTTTAAAATATCTCTCTTCCCGAGTACGCCACCCTGGGAAGCTCCCCCAAGGAATTAAGAAAACACCCAGAAACTCACACAATGGTTCAAATCAGCGTAAGAGTCAGAGACAAATGTCAAAGTACAAACATTTACTTATTTCACAATTTAAAAACATAAAACTTAAAAATGGACACAATCATTTTGATAATTTTATTCATGTATGGCAGAGAACTAGAGCTTACCAACTGGGTTTCTATCAGTATAAGTCACCCCAAAATGGGCAATCACTATAATCAAAATGTGCATCCAAATATAAACACAGGTTTGTGTTTGTAAAGAGCACAACACGCGGTGAAGGAAAGACACACCTCCACCACTACTGTGAGGGTTTAGCTCTGGACTAGAGATGCGCGGATGAGCTAAAATGTCACCTGCATTCGCTGCTTCAAATAAATGATCCGCCCGCACGTATAATTTTCTCTTATATAGATATCCGCACCCGAACCGGACCCGATCCGATCCGATCGCCACCTTAATTACTCAGGAAATTTTACTGATTTTTACTGTTACTGTCTTTCTCTGTAAATGCTTAAATCTAATCTTTCGATTTAGTACACACATGAAATTAATGCAAATTAGCGCCTGATTAAAAATGCATTTAAAACATATTCATTTTTTTTGAGAAATTTTGTTAATATTGTATATGATATCATACTCATTTTTTTCACGTGAGTGTCTATGCGTGTTGAATACCACATACACCCTGTAGCTCTGTGGTAAATGGTCTGATCGCTATCCATACCACCCGGGTTCAGGCCTCGACCTGACAACTACAGGACCTCTCATCTGCCCCAGTGCCCAGTTCCTGGCAAAACAAGAAGAGTATGTTAAATATATAAATTTTGCCACAAAGGGCGACCAATCTTTGCTAACCCAATATACAAAAGAAACCCAAAAGAAAATGATTAGACAATCTTATAAGCAGCCTGGTGTTCAGATTAGAAATAGTCGAAAATCATTGTATAACCTGGGTTCAGTCTCTGCAATCCAGAAAATATTGTCCTAAGAACACTCAAGCAATATATCCCACACAGGACAGCATCCATCAAATAATCAACAAAACAAAAACTGAAACAAAATGATTTTATGTAATATATCAAAAGAAGAGTCTTAACTCCACGCAGGAAACAGAACAGCAACGCTGCGATTAGAGCGCACAGCACCCCCTTCTGTTAGCATGCGGCCGCAGAACTCACAATACACCCATGATCAGATACGGCACCACCCAAAGAACGAATACATGAGTTCTTAGTGAACTTGAAACAGATTACCACTGGGTAATGTCGTCAATGGAGAACAGGGATCTAGTCTACCATGTCCACAACTCCTTCCCCAACTAACAATACAGCAGTGACCGACAGGAGAAATAGCAAAACTAACTGCAGCATCTTATGGCATCGGGCATCTACTCTCCACTCTAAAAAAAGCAGTAGCTACACTGATGAAGTGAGAGGCCATGAAAAATGACACACGCCACACACCTAAAGTCCTCTGATTCACCCAAGGGCACAGCCAAAATGGCAAGCCTCACATTACAAGCCGGAAAGGTGCTTTCTCTCTTCTCTTTAAAGATGCAAGCGCCTGACAACCGGCAGAAACACCAGACATGGATGGAAAAACCCTCACCAAGAGGACATAGAACCCGGAAGCACACGCCCAAGCTGGATTCCCCCACGTGACACATACTTTATAGTTGTTTGCTTCATAAGATTGTGTGTTTAAATAAACCACCCTCTGGGGCCTTACACCTGCAAGTCATTTTTTGTGTCTTGCTCACCACACTACGCATTCCTGTGCATGTATTTGCTCTGCTGTGTAAATAGTAAATCCGTCATGGCGCTATCTAATGCCCTGCAGATCATGCAGGCTTAATTGGTGAGTTAATTTTCTCCTACAAGTGAAAAGCGAAATGATGAAGTAAGGGCATTCAAATCTGCCTTTTCATTACTCAGGTTTGAACTTCCAGCTGAATTGTCTAGAGAAGAGCTTGATTTGTTATTTTTATTGGCCTTATGTTCGTTATTTAAAGAGGAAAAGGAATGTATTACACATTGGGAGGAGACTTCATTCTTCATTCATCAGTCTCTGCACTCTCAGTGATGATATTTCAGGCCTTCAAGTTGCTGAATTCTCAAAAGTGTTCTTACTGCAGGACACAGTCATGAGCACTGCTAGGGTGAATTTAGTTCTCTCAAGATTCCGCACGAAACAGAAACTCTGTCTTAAGTGCCAGTGCTCCTTGAACACATCTAGTCATGCCATTAAGTGGAAGCTGTTTGTCTCATGGTGCACAGATTGGGAAGAATTATTAGATGCTGGATGTTTGCCAGATGCTCTTAACTTTTGTGGAAGCCTTGACAGTGAAGATCCATTGGGACAGCAGTCAATCCTAGGGCCCTATGTTTTATGTTTTGCGGACGGAATCGTTGAATGCAGGCATGAAAACAGAGATTGCTGTTCTGGTAAATTTAGGGTATTTCTCAATCAGTTCCCTTGTTCATTAGTCAGGGCACTGATCAGTGAGTCCATTTTAAGGCCATTTTTCAAGTGTACTGAAACGTTTTTTCCCTAAACTTTCCTACAATGTATGTAATAACTAATGAGCATCCATTCTCCCTATGTTCCCTTTCCGGACAATTTTTGAAGTCAACCGAAAAGCTTAAGTATTTTTTCAGGTTATAATATTTTACCTTTGTTTAATATAAAATGGAAACCACAGAATACAGCACAATTGAATCAAAAGGGAAATTTGAAAAAAAAAATAAAACAGATACTTAATAGGCATTTTACTAGCCATAACGTCAACAAGAAGGGTCTGCAACATAAATGCTTTTGCAGTGACTTCGCAGTGCCTTGCGGTGTTTGTTTATCTTCACTTTCAGTGGTCTAAACCTCAGAAGGAAAAAGAGTGGTATAGTATTGCAGTTTGCTTTTTGCAATGAAGCTCTGCATGTTTGTGCACATGTGCACTTGTGTCTAGATTTTAAAATCTATTTTTATCACAGCACAGTAAAAAATACAAGCACCACACCCTCAAACATTTTTTATATGCAATAACTTGGAAACCCTCTACTTTACAATGTATGTAGCATTATCTATTTACAAGTTCACTTTAAAAGTAGAGGGAGAGGAAACTTTTTCAATTATCAAGAGGTTTTTGTTTTTATGCAAAGTAGTGGACATCACATAAGTGTTTTTACTTTCAAGTACATTTTCAAACATCTCTACTTCAGTGTTATTAGTAATTACTTCACTACATTATAAAGCATATATCTTGCTTCTTACTCCACTACATTTTATAAAATAGATATGGTTTATAACTTGAAGTACATAAAAACTGCAGATTTTTTTTACAAAATGTTTATTTTTGCTTTGTTCAATGAAAAACATATGTATATATATATATATATTTAGGAAAAACACTCTCATGAAGTACTGATACTTTAAAAATGTACTTGAATAAAAGTAAAAATACTTCAGTTTGCAGTTTCTGACCACCACGGTTAGAAGTATAATTAGAAAATGTCTTTGTGAAGGTAAGATGTTGTAGGCCAAAAAAAAACATAAAGGAAATCTGAAAGGTAAGAACATCTTGCTGCTGATAGAGTCCATGTACTTTGCCGAAGGAACGCTGGATGGATATGGAAAAATCTTGGGTAAACTGGGCCTCTCGTGTCATGGGGCTATATTATATGTCCATGAGGGTCTTGTGCTTTTGTTTACCGTGTTCAGAATAAAGGATTTGCTTTAGTTTAGTGGGTAGACTGTATGGTTAAATCTACACACAAGGGGACATGTGCACAAGCACACTAAGCATCCTTGCAAAGTGCAATGACACCCTATTTCCATCTGAGGTTTAGACCACAGAAAAAACCTAAGGTTTACAGGTATGAGAAACACATTGCTCTCGTTACACTTTAACCTCCCATCTAGTCAAATGTGAGATTTACAAGTAATTGGGTGACAAGTGACATAACCGGAATTATTTTCTGGTTTTAGTTTAAGTTAAGCACATACCCCTTTCTTTCTTACCTTCTTTCTTTTTTTCTTATACTTAAACGTTTCGTTCTTACTTTCAAGTTGACATGTTAAACTGATTTTATTTATTTAACTAAAATGACAAGAGATCTTATGTGATGTTCCAGGAACATTACTGTCTAAAATACCTAAACCAATGGCCACCCTTAAATGTGACTTGAAAGGCTATTTACATTTTTTTTCCAAAAACTGAAAGAGATGAGAGATAAAACTGTACTTCAAAGCTTTTAACTGTTTCATTAGAATATTTTTTGTCTCACCCTCATCCTTTCCTCCAACCCATACGATTAGTTAAAGTCATTATTCCTTTCCTCATATACGTTGCACTGGATTGTTCACTGAATTATAGCCTCTACCAGCCACAGGAGAAGATCCCGTCATTATTAAATTACATTTTACGTTCTTTGCACCAATGACACATATTGGAGTGTAATTTTCAATTGAAACAGCCATGATTAACTGAATTTACAGTATACATTCCACTAAAACACTATTATTACTTTATGCTTTCTATCAGGTTAGTGAGTATAGAGTTTTATGAGCTTTAGAGAAGCACAGATGCTGTAGGCTTTGCTGGGCAGACACTTTAAGTAGCATTAAGAAGTCCATTTCTGCATAATGAAAAGGAAAATAAGTACACACATGTATAAGCATTGTGAGGGTAAGTTTACACTATCAGTCTACTGTGTGACTCTCCTTTTTGTGGCCTTGATTAAAAAACACAAATTCTACAAAAAGATAAACCACATCAAGCACAGAAAGACAAGTTGGCTCAGACAAATCTCCTCCATGACCCATATGTTAAATATGTTTTTAATAAATGGACCCCTTAAGGTTAGGGTTACGGTTAAATATTTGAACGAGTCAAATTAGAGTCAAATTAGACCTCATTATGTCACCACGAAGAAGAGCCGCTTTTTTCACCATGTTTTGAACCCACTTTGTACAGCAATCCCAAAACACTTTTTTACTTTTATAATTCTGTACCAGTTCCAATCTGTGGTGATCAGCCTCATTCCATAACAATCCTTTCCAAGACTTTTTCATTCTGTGTAATACAAGAAACAATCGAAAACCTGTTCCAGATTTACTTGACTAACCCCTAACTGTACATTTTCCAGAGAGCTTAACTTTTCACATTTTTATCCACATTTTCATGCCCATAAAGCAAAAATTATGGGGCAACCTCTTAGTAAATTAATTTTGTATCCGGATGAAAATACTTGTTACTGCCCACCATTAATTTGAAAGATAGTTGTATAAAATTCAAATAAACTTAACATATCTTTATAGGAAAGTATTTTTACAATGTTTTAAATGCTTGTCAATGTAAAACAAACGATTCATTTACTGTACATGCACCTTATTAAATGCAAAAGCAGCATCCGTGTGTATATATTTTGACATTTTCAAAAAAAGACACTTTTCAAACTGCTTTAAAACCAACATATATGATCTAAAAAAGTTGATTGTAGTTTTTAAAAGTTTATTATCAGCAAAATCAGATAAGTTTATGGTTCATAGTTCCAAAATCCAAAATGATAAATAGAATCATTGTACAGTTAACAAGGCATTTTTATCATTAATAACTCACTTTATACATAAGTTATGCGGTCTAAATTAAGTCAACAGCAAAAAGGAAAAATACTTCAAACGAACTCAATATTTTTTTATTCCAAAAAAATTCTAATAACTTTATAAGGTTATATAGTTCTATAGCAGTTAATAATTTGATACCGTAAATAAATATGATGTCATTTATATTCCTGTGATTTTGGCCTTGGCAGCTTTAAAGCAGCATAGGTGCTGTTGTCTTGGCTGGGACGGACATTTTTATGCATTTTGGTAAAGTCCACCGCTGCATACTGAAATATCAACAGTAGAAACAGTTATAATATTTAAACTACAGTTGTCCCTCAAGCCAAATGGGCATTTCATTACCAACCAATGGTCTACTCATCCTGAGTAAAAGTTTAGCAGAAATCAACAAAAATAATAATTTTATGTAATGAATTTGAATGATATTAATGGTTTTACCTGTACTTGATTTGGATCTTGATGCTGTTCTGTAACTTGTGTCTGCTGTATGTCAGTGTTATGACATTGTCCTGAGCTTTTTCCATTTTCAATAACATAGACTTTTATTAGTCCTAGGAATAACACAGTGGACTCAAACTTGGGTTGTCTGAAGACCTGTTGCACTACAACGTGGAGCACTGTCCACGAGGCCACAGGCTACAACATTTATACACTTTTTGAACACATAGAATTTTATGTATGAGTGTATAAGAATAAAATGCATGAATATATGTATTATTAGTGCTGAAACTGGTGTCCAGCTCAGGGGTTTTACCAGTTAAATAATTTCCCTTGACTAATTACAGCATTTTGAAACTATAAAACTTCTATGTAGGCTTTTATATGAGGCTATAAACAACAGTAGCGCAATAAGGATATACATTTGTTCCGATTTGTTTCAATGGTACTTTTCTTAGTAGCTTAACAGAAAATACAAATGTGTACAGATAGTAGTGACAAAAGTAAAAACATGAAGATCTGGGATATATAGGAACATAAAATATGTGATATTAGAATACATGGTGTTATTGAATTTGTTCAATATTATAGACAAAGCGAATTGGCTTTATGTTTATGAGACTGTTCTATATTCATACAACTATTAAACAAGTGTGTATTTAAAATCTTTAAAAAAATAAATATTATGTCACAATACCATTTATACTAAAGGTTGTGGATTGGTATTTCTTTAATAATAAATAATTATAGAAATAAATGCAACCTCATCTATCTAGAGAACAGTATTAATATTTTTACAAATAGCACCACATTATAAGTACTCACCCACAACTGTTATGATCAGAACCGCATTTAACAGACCAGATAAGAGGCTGAAAGTCTTCCAATGTGTCCAGTTTTCCATTTCCCTGATTTCTGTAAAATCATTGTGATTATTCAACCTACAGTAGAGGAGTTGTTTCTAAAATGTGTAGTGTGTTACTGCAGTCTTATGCACAATATCAAACTGCAATTTTGCGTTGTATTTACAACATATCTATCACATGGGAGAATCAATCAAGGTACAATTAAAGATTTCTTACCCATGATGTGCAGACTTGTGCTGTTACTGACTTTTGGAGGTTTATCCACCTTCATACAGTAATAAACTCCTAACTCGTCATGAGTGACATTATATATGACCAGACGATGATTAGATTGTACTGAATATTTGTTTCTGAATGTTTTATCGAAGTGAAAAGCTAACTGTGGGTTTAAGAATGACTGCAGTATCGCAGTAGAATCGGATTGTTTCAATAAAATCCAATAAACCTCACTGGAATCCAGATCACAGTTTATAGTCACATTTTGTCCCAAATCAGTCAGTTGATCTAAAGTCTCTGCAGCTTGGCACCACATTAACACATCTATAAGATAATATAAAACATATTAAGAAAATGTATTTAGAAGTACAAACAACATGGGTATAAGTCTATAAACATATATCAATATTAAAACATTAATATTTATTAAACTCACAAATCTGAATGTGAATAATCCTCATGTTGTTCACTTCACACAGTATTTAACACGAACTGAACTGCAGAGCTCTCATAGTAAGAAACTGTCCTCTTAAAGAGGAAGTCAAAGTCAGTTTTTTTATCTGACCACATTGTCCTCTCCTTTCTTACACAGAAGAAACCATTATTTAAATCATTGATTATGTCAAAAAAATCCTTTTGTATTGTAATGTGACAGTTTTCTGTGTTGTTACTTAAAAAAGGTGAATAATTAGCATAAATCCGTAGCATAAACGTACCAAAAGGTATGATTTTGTAAACTTAATTTTGTTAATTCACAATTTTATTTGATTCTTTGTTCATTTTCTATTTTATTTTTAAAAAATAATTGTATGATGAACTCTTGTTTAATATATATTAGTTAAAAAGCTATTTTGTGCATCTTTAAGGCATCAAGTGCTCTTAGGAAATAGAGAGAGAGAGAGAAGTGTTGAGCCTTATACCGATCCTTCCAAAAATTAAACTAAAGAACTTAAATCTATCCAGTGAAATCCATATTTTATTTCTGTTATCCATGTTGTAAAGACTGGAGTGTTTACAGGAGGAAATAAGGATTACAGAGTGGTGGTAGCGAATTTCAAGTTCAAGAGTTTCTGGAAATTTGGCGGCAATGGTATTCAACTAAGATGGCGCATTTTTCAATGCTCCGCAAAGCCTATAGTGGTAAGTCAATCTGAAGATTCTGAATGTTATAAAACACAGTTTCAAAAGACTGCTTAATCGCTCGCTACGTTCGACATTCGGCGTTCGACATCAAAATCATTTTTGTCTAGGTATAAGATTGAAGAGCCTAGTCGATGGAACACACAGAGTTTCAGATCTGGAGACCAAGAATGAAACAGACACAGAAGAGCAGTTAAATCAGAGTCCAAAGTTTATTGAATATAGTTCCAATACTTGGTAAATATGTCATTGAAAGCTAGGTCATTGAGATTCAATTTAATGTCATTACACATATACAAGTACAGTGTAACGAAATGGATTAAGAAGAAAAATACAGCTTAACATGAGGAATGTGGGGAGAAAACAAATACACATAGTACACCATAGACACGACTTGCAACAGGGGAAGTTAATCCAGCTCCGGCAAGCAGCCATCCGGTCCTGCAGCCATGAAGCCGCTGGTCACAGACCCGCTTGTCAGGCTGGCGGTTCAAAGCGACGGAGGCAGGGATCGGGGGAGGGTAATGTGTGTGTGTGTATGTGTGTGTGTGTGTGTATGTGTATGTGTCATAGTTTGTAATCAGCAGGTGTCTGTATAAATGGGGAGGAACGCAAGAGCGTCTCACTGCAGTAATCTTCACAGGGTTGAATTTCCAGAAGCGGCCTTGGCAAGGCCAGTACTGGTTCTGGGGAGCCGAAAAAGATAAGATTGCGATTGTTTAGTCTTGGGGCGAGAAACCGTATTCCAATTCCACGGCAACTCTCATTGTCCATATTGATCTCCAATACCATAAATTTTTCTTTGCAAAGCCGTGAGGTTCTCCATGATAGAAACCATAATGCGGTTAATAGTCTCGGTCTCAATGCTGACCGCTCTTCCCACAGCTTCAATCTATACGCGCAGCCTTGTGAGGCTTTGGACAGCTGATCCCGTTTTATGAATTCTTCGATAACCCAGGGCAAAGCCTAATCCAATCAGCACAAGACCTGTTATCATGGTTCCGAATAGGTAGATATCTTCGATGTCCTCCAAGGAAAGAGCCGCCAGACACACGATCCGCCATCTCTCCCACGCGTCCATCGTGTAGCCAGCTGCGAACGTTCCGTCAGGGCACTTAAGTTCCCCCGAACCCAAGCTTCTCGTCGAGAAAATTGTGTCAATTGCATTGGGAGACCAGTTGATCAGATCCATCATTTTCCAAGTTTGGAGAGCAGTGGAGAGAGAGTCTCTCAATAGATGAGACGAGACGAGACAGGAGACAAAGCAGGGAAAATAAGGGCAAGGACGGGGAGTAAAAATGCGACCGCCTCCGTTGAGAGCCAAACGAGAAGGAAACATACCAGACCTATATTGATATTATTCACGTTAGTTCCTTATTCTTAGAAGTACATTATTATTTTTAGCAAAAGGGAGCATGACGTTCCGAACAATCTGTTAGCTTGGTCAAGACTTAACTCAAGTAAGATTAGACATAATTTGTGTACAATAATCATTGAAATACATTTCACATAATATGATTCGTGAACAATAATCATCGCAATACATTCCACATATTATATGAGACACAGGCAAAACCCAAATTCTCACAATGTCCCCTTTCAGACCAACGGACTTACAAACAACCCTGTGTGTCATGAAATACAGGGGAAAGAACCCAATGGCAGGCAGCGGGGATGAAGGGGTTAAAAAGATTTTATTAAACAATAAAACACAAAGCAAAGACCCACGATGGGGTAAAAACAGGAACAAGAAATAATATTCAAGCACTGAACGAAGACTGACTGAACACTATACTAACAAACACTTGAACATTATCTAGACTAAAGACATACTAGAGACTGGATAACATAGATAGGAACACGAGCATAGGAAACAGGTAATCCACTTCACAAGGTGCAGAAACAGTAAAACACATACAATGACCGACACAGGACAATGAAACAAGAGGAGTATTTATGGGGAACAAACACAGGATAATTGATAAAGACCAGGTTACAAAGATCAAACACTAAGGGAAAGCTAACGAGACGAAAAGGGCGGGAAACACAGACAAGACTCTGAGAGAGAGTATAGAAGGCCCCTAGGGAAACTATCTCTCCCTCTACATAACTTAAGGCTATGCCATGACTCCGCTGCAAGAACAAGAATAAACATGGCATGATAGCAGAATCAGGACACTATTTCCCTGAAAAGAAACAAAAAATACTTCAAAATATATGAATAAAGTATACCCATATCATTTTTTTTTCCTTCAGTGTAACAATGTTTTCTCTAAACACATATCGTCTGCAATCGTACATTTGTTAAAATAATTGATATCTAATATATCCATAAGAATTTGGCCCTCGGTGCACTCAGGGGTGATTACGGAGTCAGCACTGTTGGCTCAATGGGCCCTCTATCTTCTTGCTTTGGGTGGCCCCACCTCATGAAAGGTAGTTCTTTCCTCAGCCTAGTCAGGGCTTTCTCCCTGAGATGCAGTAAGGTGAATCCCCTGTCGAGATTCTATTTTAAATTGGAGGTTGCCTGCTTTCCTTAAGAACACAACTTCACTATGGAAGCGTGTATTCACTGTGGCTGGTAGTCAGTCAGAACTCCTGTCCAAGTTACAGCAATCACAATCACTGGTCCGTGGTACTTTGGTTCTCCAACCTTGGTCGGCTTTAGACTCCTCAAAAAAAAACTTTTGTCCTGGAACAAAGTTATGAGTAGGCTATTCATAGGGAAGACAAAAAGACAAAGAAACATCAGCACATATAGAGATTAACTTTTCGACAAGAGAAGTCCCGTAGTCCTCCTGGATCACCTCCAAGTCACCTAAGGAAGAAATACCTGCCCGGCCTTTGACCCACGGTGTCGGGGAAGGTCCGTTCTAATTTCGTAACTCAGATTCCTTTCTTGCTGAGAATAGGTGGGGAGGATTGTTGTTGTGACGCCTTCCTGTTTGTTAGCTGTTCCTGGATCACGCTGCATCGTGGAAAGCAAAGTTAATTTTGGGTTTTTTGATCTTTGTATTTTGTTTCTTTTCATTTTGGGTCATAACCGTCACCCCAGGTATGGTCATTCTGGTCATTCTGACCATTCACTGCTGTAGCAATTTTAAGCTGCATGTTAAAATAGGGATGAGTTAAACTCCCCAAATATTTTTCTCCACCAGATCTATCAACATCATACATATATGAAATGAGTTATTTAAAACGTCAATTTCAGTCAAGGAATTAGTTTAGCTCAAAGGGAAAATATGTATCATAATCGTCATTACACATACATATTTTACAATTCTGATTAGCGATAGTGATAAAAATCCTAGATGTATTCGTCCAGCAAATGCATCAATGATTTATACACTAATGTTATCTCATGACCATAAGTAACGTGACTTTACCAAACAGAATTAAGAGCAGCGGCAGCATAGATCGAAACACAGTTTAAGTGACCAAGTTTGTGAGCGTGAACAAAGCGAAACAATCACAAATGCCTTTATGGGTTTTTATTAAACTCTATTCTACATGGTAAACATAATGACGACAAACAAATACATGAAACACAAACGCGCTAGGATGCGCAGAGAGAGAGTGAGCGAGAGTGAGAGAGAGAGTGAGAGGGCATGGCCGCGAGGCAGGGAAAACATGTCTGAAAACCAAGAAAATCATCTTTAACAAAGAAGCACGCTCTTAACGCAGCTACTCTATATTTAGAAACGGATACTTGCAATCTCGTTGTTGGACCAATATCCGTATGCGCGTGGATGGAAATGAGCTGAGTTTGGGTTCTGAGTCCAAACTTCCATGGCCTTAACGGACTCCCCAGAGGGTAGCCCCAAGCGGGGGTGTCCGTTGGAGTGTCCTTCTCGTCCTCTATCTTTTCCCTTCCGATTCCAAAAAGTGAACCCTAAAGTATGGTTCGGTGATGGTGTTTTAAATGTATACCTGCCCTGCCCCCAGATGGTCTGCGGGCCAATGACGTAAAAGTGATAACTGGGCCAGAGAAAGTTCCTTTGTTCTCATGGCGCCTCATTTGCATGGCTCTGACAGTATGGTCAGTTTGCATTTAATACCTAAACTTAGTTATGGACAAAGTATGATGCATGCTATGTTTTTATAAACATAGCCCATCATATAGGGAATTCAGAGATGTGTAGTTACATATGAAACATGCAAGTCTTTGAGCTGTGAATCATCCCAACGTATGAATACATTAAATGAACCCTCAATCAAAACTTGCATATCTAACAGTTACAGAGTATTTATAATGGCACGAGCACCAACACACAACCTAGACATTTAGATAGATTTACAGAAAGGATAGTTTAAATCACATAAGTTCCTATTTGTCCGAGAAGTTTCTCTGGTTAGCCTCAGATTTTAAGTTAGAGATGAGACACAGACTTAATCACTTATGCTTTGAAGCCTATGAGTCGTAAATGTCCTACAGGGAAACCAAATGGTTATCACACTATCTTTGAGAGTTTAAATCCTAAAACCAGACCCCATGGAGCCAGCTTTGTTATGGTCTTTGAAGATGTTATCTTGAAACCAAAACAAAAGGGAGTGAGAGGTTGAATGGCTTTCTCACCCTGATCCAGTCACTACACTGCCGTGCCGTTATGGTGGCTGTGAGTAATTAGTTAAAGAGTGGTGGTCACACTCTAAAAATGGCTGGGTTAAAAACAACCCAATTGGCAACCCAGCGCTGGGTAAATATTGGACAGAACACATGCTGGGTTAAAGTAACCCAGCACACTGGGTTACACATGATGACCCAGCATGCTGGGTTATTGAAAAAACCCAAAATGTAGTCATTTTACCTATTCATGTGTTTACTTCTGGGTTATTCTTGCTGGGTTATTCTTAATTTATTCTCATTGTCAATCAAGACAATTGACATTTATTTTTAAAAAATACATTTTTATTTGACTGTAAAAATAATTGTTAATAAAAAATGTTAACTTTTACATCCAGTAACAGCAATATTTTAAGATGTGCATAATTAAAAGAAAACAGTTTAATTATAATAAATAAAATTGTTTCATATCAAACATTAACAAGCATTATAAATAACATTATAAATGACTAATAAACATACTCCACAATATGTAGCAACAAATGTCAATTAATAAAAATAACTAAAGACATATAAATTATGTATAATACATTATGAATTACACCACTTAATACACTAAGAAACCACACGTGCAGCAAAACAACTCATTAAATACAGGCTATACCAAACTCGTCTTTCTTTAATATATGCACAAACCTTGAAATGTTTGGTTTAAAACAGAGGGAGCAACATAATTGACTGGCCGCTTAATATCCAGAGTGGACACAGAGAGAGGGGTTCCTGAACCGGGAATGCTTGACCGCGCTCGCGGGGCACTCGCCGGTTTGACTCAAATTTTGTTAAATTCTCACTAAAGTTCACAAACTTAGCTTACATGTGATGGGGTTCACTAAAATTGTATTAATTCGCATTTTCTCGCATCTTCACAGGACTATGCGAGTCAATTTATGTAATGGTGATCTAAGGTAACAGTTGCTGGTCGTCTAAATTACACCACTAATGTTAGTTAAGACTTGTAAAACGTTACAAATTATGCTTCTTTCAATAAATATTCACTTAAAACGTAAAAAACGTAGCTTTAAATTGCTCCAGCCAATGACTTTGCCCCTTTGTTCTTTATAAAAATGAAAGTTGCGAAGTACACTCAACGTCAGGGCGGTAAGCGCGCGAGACTCTTCAAATAACCCAGCGGTGAGTAGAAACAACCCAGCACATTAACCCAGCGGGTTTAACCCAACACCTTGAAAACTAAAACTACCCAAAAAGTGTTTAACATGTGAAAAAATAACCCAGCAAAACAACCCAACGGACTCAGCCCAGCGGTATGGGTTAAAAAATAACCCAGCCATTTTTAGAGTGCAAGTTGCATGTTGTGTCTTTAATTTAGACAAGGATGATTGTATGATTGCTTTGTTTATTCTAATTTCTTTTATTAATTTTTAAATAAATAATTTTGAAATGTCTTTATATTTTGTTACATTATTTGTTTCTTTTGATTTAATGTCGTTCTTTTGCTCTTTGTTGCAGGAAAACTTTACGAGGATGTGAACACATTTTTACACGTTGAATTAGACTGATCCGTGGCTGACTTAAAGAAGTAAATGCCGGTTAATTTGACTTGAACTGGTGCTGATGCCATGTGAAATTTGGTGTGTTCGAATTCATGCATGTTCGACTTCAGCATGACCTTTTCAACGTAATTACGTGTTACATGAAGTCATGAAAGCGCATCCCAGAACAGAGCAAGGCCAGCATTTGTGTTTATAATTATTAGATATTATTTTCCCCATAGATAAATAAGCCCACATATATGAATGAATAAGTGTAGCCTATGTGTGGTTTTAAGGCTCACAGAGTGGATAGCTGCTAGCTGAGCGGACAGCTGCCTAAATGTGGAGGAAGAGGATCTACTTAAAGCTAAACATTCTTTGTCTGACATGCTATGTTTTCTATACCTTATTTGGTATAACCAGTGTCGTATGGCAAACTATATAAAGATGTTTCTTCCATATAGTTTCTGTACCTTAATTGGTATAACAGGTGTCTTGTTGTGCACTATATAAGTATTTGTCTTCCCTGAAATAAATGAGTTCAAAAGCTGTATGCCTTTGTGTCTGTGATGTATGTTAATTGTGTTATCATTTCTTACCTGAGGTTGGCGCTCTCAGTCTAGGACGTGTTAGGTTGAACCTGCAAGAGCGGGGAAATAAAAAAGAGTTCAGTAGAACAACAAGATGCATGAAACCGTGTCTCCGTGAGTTATTAAACACACATCCAATAAACATCACATGGTGTCAGAAGAAAACCATGGAGCAGTTGAAGCCTCCTAACAGTTTGGATTTCGAGGGGAAATCTAGTGGAAAACTGGCCATCAAGGATTCAAAAGTTTGATCTGTATCTGATTGCAACTGGCATTGCAGAAAATAGTGACAAGGTAAAATGTGCGACATTTCTTCACGTGGCGGGAGATGATGCCATAAAGTTATTTAATACCATGGACTTTGATGATGATGTGGATGATTTTGATGTGCTCAAAGAGAAGTTTCAAGAGTACTGTGAGCCAAGAAAGAATATTACGTATCTGAGGCATATGTTTTTCACGAGAGCACAGGGACCGAACGAAACCATTGATGCATACGTGACTGACCTAAACAATAAGGCAAAAGACTGTGAATTTGGAAGATTAAATGATGACTTGATTAAAGATCGCATTGTCTGTGGTGTTACCAATGACACAGCGAGAGCGAGGCTTCTCAGAGAAACAGATTTAAACCAAGCAAAGGCTGTGGATATCTATCGTGCAAACGAATTAACAAAAAGCCATACAAAAGTGCTGCATGAAGAAGCAGAAGTGGCTGTGAACAAAATCATGAGGACAAAGTCAACTGACAGACATGCGCATTTCAAACACGCAGGGAAAGAAAGGGAAGAGTGCACAAGATGTGGTTATGTACATGGGCCAAGGAAGTGTCCAGCTTATGGAAAAATATGTAATGAGTGCTCGCGAAAGAACCATTTTAGCCGCATGTGCAAAACACCACAACAAAAAGGCAAACCGAGAAGATTAGAGAAAAAAGTCCATGAGATACAACAGCAAGAAGATGCGGAATTGTTTATAGGTACCATCGAAGTTGAACGAAGTGAGCAAACAGCTAGCAAATGGCTGACACAAATGAATACAGTCTCTACCATGGAAAGAGAAAACAAGAAATGGACTCAAGAATTCAGAATAAACAACTGCATACTTACCTTTAAGCTAGATACAGGAGCAGAGTGCAACGTGTTGTCATTTAAAGACTTTGAGAAAACTTCAAACAAGACAACACCTCTGAAGAAATCAAACTGCACGTTAGTTACTTATTCTGGCCACACGATGGAGACAAAGGGTAAAGCAAGGCTTAAATGTGATTACAATGGCACTGAGTTTGATCTAGAATTTCAAGTTGGAGATGAAGATTCACCACCAATTCTGGGAAGAGAAGCATGCTCAAAACTTGGACTGATTAAAAGAGTGTACAAAGTAGAGAACAAAGACCAAAATGACATTCTGAGTGAATATCAAGATGTGTTTACTGGTTTAGGATGTGTACCAGGACTGCATCGCATACAGCTCAATCCAGATGTTGCTCCAGTCATTCACGCACCACGAAAAGTACCCATAGCGTTAAAGGACAAAGTCAAAATGGAACTGAACCAAATGGAAGATATTGGAGTCATAGTGAAGCAAACCGAGCCCACTGACTGGGTTAATAGTATGGTTACAGTGGTAAAGCCAGAGAAACTCAGGATGTGCATCGATCCACAAGATCTTAACAACGCCATCAAAAGAGAACATTATCCATTGCGTACAATTGAAGAAATAGTAGCTGAGATGCCAAATGCTAAAGTATTCTCAGTGCTTGATGCCAATCATGGATTCTGGCAAGTACAGCTGGATGATGAGAGCTCCAAACTATGCACTTTCAACACTCCTTTTGGGAGATACCGGTTTTTGAGACTTCCTTTTGGCATAGTTTCAGCTCCAGAAGTGTTTCAAAAGTGTATTGCACAACGACTAGAAGGCTTAGATGGAGTTGTAAACATAGTGGATGACATTCTGGTTTGGGGTGAAGACATAGAACAACACGACAAGAGACTAAGACAACTATTAGACAGAATCAGAAACATCAATCTAAAGTTGAACAAAAACAAGTTCAAGATCAGGATGACCGAAGTCAGCTATGTTGGACACATTCTGACTGCAGAAGGGTTGAAGCCAGACAAAGAGAAAGTCAGAGCGATACAGAACATGCCAGAGCCAGAGGACAAAGCTGCACTTATGAGGTTCTTAGGACTGCTTCAGTATGTGTCCAAGTTCGTTCCAAACATGTCAGACATCAATGCTCCGTTGAGGAAACTGCTAGAGGGAGATGCAGCATGGCATTGGGAGTTAGAACAACAGAAGAGCTTTGATAGACTGAAGTCACTTGTGAGCAACGCCCCAGTGTTGAAGTACTTTGATGTCAACAAAGAGATAATGCTGTCTGTGGACGCAAGCTCTGAAGGTCTGGGAGTAGTGTTGATGCAAGAAGGACATCCGGTGGCATTCGGCTCAAGGTCTCTGTAACGATCCTGTCTGGTCTGTTCTTAGATTTTGTGCCTTGGGGACAGGGTTTTTACAGTATCATGTCTTGTGTGTATGTTTTGTTTTATGTGGAGACACGTGGCGGTATGTTCTGAAAATTCGCCGCGTGTCATCCTGTGTTCCGTGTAGCTCCGCCCCCTTGTTTCTCCGTTAGGCTCCCTTAGTGTTTTATCTCCGTCACCTGTCTCCCATTACTGTTAAGTCTTGTCACCTGGCCTTCTCCGTCCCTGCACAATCTCCTCTCGTTATTATGTCCCTATTTAGTATCTCTGTTTCCCCTCTCACCTCGTCGGTTCATTGTATTGTATTTGTCTTTCTTGCCTTGCCCGTGTTCCGGATTATATTTGGATTACCGTGAGTGCGTTTCCTCCCCGTGAGTTCTGTCCTAGTATTTCGTGTTTTGGACTTATTATTTTATTTGCTATCATGTTTTGTTTGTTCCCCTCGTGGAGAGTTTTCTGTTTGTGAGTACTAGTGTCTGTTTTGCCCCATCGTGGGTTTTGTTTTGTTATTTAAATAAAAGTCTTTACTTTATCTGGGTTCTGCTCATACGTTTCGTGACAGAATGAACCGACCAAAAAGAACCCAGCGGGCAGCAACGGACTCCATGCGTGCCTGCCAGACTCGTATCCTGTGTGGATTCCGGCAGAGGGGTATCCCTGTGAGAGTGTTCGCCACGGACTTCCTGTCCATTGCGCACAGCACGGATTTCACGGAGGCAGAGTTGAAGGCAATCTTCAATGGCTGCCTCGATGAACCCTTTTTCCAGGCCTACATGCGCAGGACGAGGGCCCTGGGCTTCGTGGACTGGCTCCGGATCGCTATGAGGCGTGAGGAATCCAGGGCACTATCAGTGGCGGAGCCTCTCACGGGGCCGGCAACTACCCCAGGGAACAACCCCTCACAAGTCGGGGTTCCAGTTGTCGCCTTATCCCCTGACTCCTCTCCGCCACCAGCAGGACTCCTTGGCGGACATGGGAGGAGAGAGCCTTGGGGGCTCTCGTTGGAGGAATCCCGGTCTGTGCTAGCCGTGCCCTTCGTCTCCCTGTTGCAGCCAACCACCAGTCCGGTGGCCCGCCTTAAGACGAAGAAGCAACGGAGAGAGGCGTGGTGTCTGTCCCAGCCGGCGTCCAGTCCGGCGCAGCAGCCGGTGTCTCTGCCTGCCCAGCAGCCGGTGTCTCTGCCTGCCCAGCAGCCGGTGTCTCTGCCGGCCCAGCAGCCGGTGTCTCTGCCGGCCCAGCAGCCGGATTCTCAGCCGGCCGTCCAGCCGGATTCTCAGCCGGCCGTCCAGCCGTATTCTCAGCCGGCCGTCCAGCCGTATTCTCAGCCGGCCGTCCAGCCGTATTCTCAGCCGGGCGTTCAGCCGGATTCTCAGCCAGCCGTCCAGCCGTATTCTCAGCCAGTTTTGTCTGTGTGGTGTCCATAACCTACCATTACCATTACCTACCCCACTTGTAAGTCGCTTTGGATAAAAGCGTCTGCTAAATGACTAAATGTAAATGTAAATGTGTCTGTCTTCGTTCTTGTCTATCTTGTCCCGCTGATTTTTTTTTCACCCTTGTGCCGCTGCGGAGCGGGGGTACTGTAACGATCCTGTCCGGTCTGTTCTTAGATTTCGTGCCTTGGGGACAGGGTTGTTACAGTATCATGTCTTGTGTGTATGTTTTGTTTTATGTGGAGACACGTGGCGGTATGTTTGGAAAATTTGCCGCGTGTCATCCTGTGTTCCGTGTAGTTCCGCCCCCTTGTTTCTCCGTTAGGCTCCCTTAGTGTTTTATCTCCGTCACCTGTCTCCCATTAGTGTTAAGTCTTGTCACCTGCCCTTCTCCGTCCCTGCACAATCTCCTCTCGTTATTATGTCCCTATTTAGTATCTCTGTTTCCCCTCTCACCTCGTCGGTTCATTGTATTGTATTTGTCTTTCTTGCCTTGCCCGTGTTCCGGATTATATTTGGATTACCCTGAGTGCGTTTCCTCCCTGTGAGTTCTGTCCTAGTATTTCGTGTTTTGGACTTATTTTATTTGCTATCATGTTTTGTTTGTTCCCCTCGTGGAGAGTTTTCTGTTTGTGAGTACTAGTGTCTGTTTTGCCCCATCGTGGATTTTGTTTTGTTATTTAAATATAAGTCTTTACTTTAACTTCGTCTGCCTGCATCTGGGTTCTTTTCATACGTTTTGTGACAGTCTCTTACTGCGTGTCAGAAAAGATATGCCCAAATAGAAAAAGAGCTCTTGGCGATTGTCTACGGCTGCGAGAAGTTCCATCAGTACGTCTATGGAAAAACAGTAGAAGTGGAGACGGATCATAAGCCTTTGGAGACCATGTTTAAAAAGTCTCTCCAAAAAGCTCCTCCGAGACTGCAGAGAATTCTGATGAGATTGCAGCTATATGATTTACGTGTCAGCTACAAGCCAGGAAAGGAATTATACATAGCAGACACCCTGAGTCGAGCATACCTAAGAGAACAAACGGAACCACTCCTGGAAGATGAGTTACAAGTTCATACATTGTCAGTTTGTCTGCCAATCTCAAAGGAAAAGCAGAATACATTCAGAACAGCAACAGCAGAAGATGAAGAGCTGCAAAAAGTCGTGGAAGCAGTTCAGTCAGGATGGCCTGCAGACATAAGACAAGTTCCAGCAGACATAAAAAAGTACTGGACATACAGAGAAGAACTTATCTGTTCCGATGGGTTACTCTTCAAGTACTGGAGAATTGTTGTTCCACAAAGCTTGAGAGCAGACATGCTAAAAAGAGTTCATGAATCACATCTGGGTATTGTCAAATGCAAAGAGAGGGCAAGAGATGTGATGTTTTGGCCCAGCATGGCAAAACAAATTGAGGATGCTGTGTTGAAGTGTGCAATCTGTAATACTTTCAGACGGAGTAACACCAAAGAGCCACTCATCTGCCATGACATTCCAGACAGAGCATGGGCGAAAGTAGGTGTAGACTTGTTCCACTTCGACAGAGGGGAGTATTTGATGTGTGTTGATTACCTTTCAAAATTTCCAGAGATTGCTAAACTCACACAGACAACAAGCAAACATGTGGTGACAGCTCTTGAATCCATTTTTGCGAGACATGGGATCCCCGATGAAGTGTTGTCAGATAATGGTCCGCAATTCTCAAGTGCAGAATTTAAAGCATTTGCAGAAAACTGGGAGTTTGGACATACCACCTCGAGTCCTGGATTTCCACAGGCAAATGGGCAAAGTGAAAGAGCAATCCAGACTGTAAAGAACCTGTTAAAGAAAGCACAGGAGAGCCAAAAAGATCCTTATACTGCTCTATTGGAGTACAGAAATGCTCCTTTGGATGGTGTGAAACTATCTCCTGCACAGATGCTTATGGGTCGAAGACTGAAATCAAAATTGCCTACATCAACACAGCTGTTGAGACCAGACCGGAAACAGAAATTACATAAAGACATAAAGGCCAGACAGCTGAAACAGAAAAGTTACTTTGACTGCGGAGCAAAACAGTTACCACCTATAGCAGAAGGAGAGAAAGTGAGAGTAAAAGTAAAAACAACTGGCAACCAGCAATTGTGTTGAGGAGTCATGAACAACCAAGATCATATGTGATTCAAAGGCCTGACGGAAACACCCTCAGAAGAAATCGAAGACACCTGCTTAAAACCAGAGAAATTACTTTTTCACAACCAAGCTCTATAGAGTTGGATGAATGTTCTTCAGCAAACAGTGAGAGTGAAGCGAGTAGTACACGAGTGCAGTCACCTGCACTGTCACCAGTGAAAAGTCCTGTAACACCAACTGTGGACAAGGAAGAACAAGTCAAAAGGTCAAGATGAGGTAGACTGATTAGGCAACCAAAACTGTATTCTCCATGAAAGCATTAAAGAGGAGTTAAAGAGTAAAGAGATGTTTATAGTTAATGGGTTATGGAAACAACACTGATTTATCCAAGTTATAGTGTTAATTGAGAAATTAAAAATAGCAGTTGTGTTGTGTAATCTATTTCTTAAGAGAAGAGATGTGATGTATGTTAATTGTGTTATCATTCCTTACCTGAGGATGGCGCTCTCAGTCTAGGATGTGTTAGGTTGAACCTGCAAGAGCAGGGAAATAATAAAGAGTTCAGTAGAACAACAAGTCGCATGAAACCGTGTCTCCGTGAGTTATTAAACACACATCCAATAACCATCACAATGTCTAGTTCTTGTGCTCCCAGATCTGCAGAAGAATTCTCTCACAACATCCAACCTATTTCTGATTTGATCTAAGGATAATCCAAAACACAGAAAGAAACTTATTGTTCGAAAGGAACCTGAAGTTTAACAATAATACATTTTCCTTTTTATTTTTTTTGAAAACGAAAGATCATTTCGTTAGATAAGACCCTTATTCATTGTCTGGTATCGTTAAAAGCCCTTTGAAGCTGCACTGAAACTGTAATTTTGACCTTCAACTGTTTTGAGTATATTGAAGTCCATTCCAGGATTTTTCTCCATATGTTTTCATCGAAAACCGTCATTTCTTTTCGACTAATGGAACAAATACATGAACATCTTGGATGACATGGGGGTAAGTAAATGGGTAGGGCTCGGAATTTTGGCCCAACCCCACAGTACTCCCTGCTTCAAACTGGGATAGATAAAGTAGGAGGCATGGTACTCATATGGGAGGGACCCATATACCCTTCAATCCCCTCAAAGCTTTCTCTCCCGAGAGTAAACCCTTTGAAGGGCATAGGGCATAGGGATGAGCCCTTAGGAATGGAACGCAGGGTATGGCCGTGTCCCAAATGACACACACTGGTCTTGTGGACCTCCTCTGAGTTCACACTTGGTTACATCAGGAATTGCACACCTATAGGGCCCTAGGCACAAGGGTACATGGGAGCGCATTTTTGGGACAGACTTGAGGTCGTAATGCCGGGATCACGGCCTAGTTTGGAACTTTCTTTCTAACGAAAGACTATTGACTCTTCTCCGCGAATAAGCCATGAAAATCGATGGAATAAAACAATACGAGACCATGCAGGCTTTATGTGACAGGCGATGATGAGAAAGGAATATCAGTACAGATTCCGGACTTCCCATTTTAGCGAGTACCAACTCCTTCCATCAGGAAGAGACTGAGAATACCAAGTGTAAAACAATAAGACTTAGTTTCCGTTCCTGCCTCAATAAATGTTGGATTTTACCAGGGATAAGGGGGGGGGCGATCTGATCATCTTAAATCATGATGGATCTTGAAGGCATCCTCGATCCACTTTGGACAGAACGCGAGGATCATGTTCTTGACTGTCACCTAAAATGAGAGGTGTGTTAACATCATTTGGTACCAGACAGTTTCATTGGTGTACTATGTCGAATCACTCTCGTTGTGTTGCGAGGTCTCACGAGTGCGATACGTTTTTTCAATAGCACTTGACAGAGCGGCTTGTTTGTGAAAACTGTGCTTGTCCTTCTGCTTCATTGTGTGTGATGCCAATTGATGGCACGCTGCTCGTTCACTTGGTTTTTCTATTTGCGATTGAAACTTGCATGGAGTTCATATAGCCTATGTCTCGAGCCACGTAACTTCCTATTTGGCATGAGTCTGGCAACCGCAACTGCAGAGGTCTATTTTCTTTATGGCCTACCGGATTCGGGCCAAACTGTTTTGACTACCTGGGCAGGCATGGAATGTGGAATTACGGCACCTTGACCTCAAATCATGTATACACATTGTATTACATCGAAACAAACGATAATGTTCATTCCAGCTGTGTCATATCACCCCTTTTACTCATCTCTTCTTCACAACTATTGAATGAAGCAAACTTAACTGATTGCCCAAATAACGCAAACAAGACGAACATAGTTGAATGCTTTAAGGATCGAGAGATGTTTTTTTTAAGGTCCTTGAAAACAGATGAAGCAGCGAACACAATTAGCGCAACCGCTGTAACCATTCCTTGCTCCTGCAACAAAATATATATATATTCGTTTAACAGTAAAAATGCACGCTGCGCAAACATGGATTCCCTGGTAAAGAGGCAACCACAGAATCTAAGCACTGACCGCTCAACGTTGTAGCGTGAAAATAATACTACTACTACTTCTAATAAATTTTATTTACAGGCGCCTTACTGACACTCTTCACATGGGATAGGCACACAAATAAAATCACAGAAAAGCCAGCCTAAAAAAGTATGTTCTAAGGAGAGATTTAAAACCTTTAAATTTTGCTACTTTTAACATCCTGCGGTAATGAGTTCCAAAGGTAGGGAGCTGCGTGACTGAAGTTTGAGAACCCATAGCTGTGCGTGTTTGAAAAAGAACAAGATTTGGAGATCTTTTATGTTCCATGTTGGAAGGTGATTGGTTAGGTGTTGATTGCTAGAGAGTGATGCAGGATTGACTCTTCCTAGCAGAACTTGCGCTGAAGCTATATTTCCGTATTTCATATCGTGCCAGTAGGTGTTTGTAATGTCAACGCCTATGTAGGGTATATTCATTTATTTACCTTATATGCATAATGTGCTCTTAATATGCACAATCAACATTTCTGTATAAATAATGACATATTAACAAAGATCAGGAGGAACGGGAGAATATAATCAATCCCAGCTGATCCGGATCAGCAATCATGGCTTCCTATCAGCTCAAGCAAGCTATCCAATAAATAAGGCAGCCGTCTGACCTGCATCATCTTTAAGTCATTCAACATCCCTCCACCACCCCAGCTCCTCTTCCCGTTTCCCTCGAAGATCAACAGGGAGATGGCCTCTAGGTTTGGGCCGGTTTTTGACTATAAGGGATACCGCAACCTCGATGGGGCATACGCACTTCAATACCGCATGCATTTTTTCACACTGAAAACATTTTATTACTATTTTTTTATTATTGTAAGGTTAGATTTAGGGCCGTGGTAGATGTACGCTAATGTAATTTATGGTAATTATATGCAGAAACTGTACACCAATTCTGGCTGTATCCCTTCTAGCAACAACCAGTCTCCATCGATGGCACATCGAGGGCACAAGGGCAGCGCTCCCGAACACACCTCTGAGCGGTTAAAGGACATTTGGGACACCCTATGGGCACGCGCAATTTAAGTCCACAAGGACGCAAGTCCACATGAAGTGCGCCATTTGGGACAGGGCTAGGGGTATCTCCGGGAGTCATTTGGGCACACTGACGGAGGATTTGGCAAGGAGGAAGGTACCGTGAAAATCTTCGACGCTGGCGGGATTAGAAACAACTGTTCCGTGGATGCACCTATAAAGAGTGAACGTACTGATGATGATAGTGATGGTATTTACTGGAAGGAGGTATCACGGAGGAGGAAAGACACAAACCAAAAACCAAGGCTGCAAAGACAAGGCTCTCACTAAATCCTTGGTGTTTTGAGTTAGATCTGTGGGTGTAGCTCGTTGGTTTTGACCAAATCCTTGGTGTTTCAAGTCTAATGAAACCTTTACCCTAACCCAGTGGTTCTTAATCCTGGTCCTTGCAACCCCCTGCTCTGCATATTTTGTGTCTCTCTCTTGTTTATCATACCTGATTTAAATCGTCAGCTCGTTAGAAGAGAGCTCCCTGAACCGTGTTCATTGCTCTCTAATTCCTGCACACAGGACAGGCAGCTCTTTCAGACAAAAGGGTAAGAAAACAGGGAGGGGTACACACATTTTCAAAAATGTTTGATCATCAGATTATTATACATCTTTAAAAGTATGCTGTGATTTTTATGAGTTTTATTTAATGAGGATTACTTTGTCAATTAAAAATAGTCAAATGTTTTTTTTAAATAGATATTTAGAATAGATGGTATACAGTGTGGTTTAATAATTTGTTAGTTTTTGGTGTTTTAGTGGTATGTCTTAGTGGTTTTGTTCTTATATCAGATCCAATGTGAAAGTAGCAGCAGATTAAACCAATCAAAAGAAGGACATGAAGAACATCTGATCAGGTAATGACATTCAAACACTAATAAAAAGTTCATTCAGTCAATAAAACTGGCTTAAACTGTCTATGTGTACATCACAGTGAGGGACAGAGTGAGGGACAGACTCTCTAAAAAATACGTCTTCCAGATGTAAACACACACATCAAATAGACGTCTCAGTGATGTTCTTGTGCTATCTGGGACGTTCAAACCCCCCAATGTTCAAACCAAATCTACGCCCTTGGCTGTGCAGAAGCTGTGACGTTTTAATTATCGATACAGCATCAATTTGTATACCAAAAAAAATATATAGTGAATGGAAAAATGAAAATGTCCCATGGTGGAATGATGAATGTAAAAATGCAATAAAAAAACTGTGAGCTCTTGAGCCAAGATAATCTGATTATCAAAGAAAGAAAACTTTGGTTAGTAAAATAATAAAGTCATCAAAGAAAGAGACAGTTCTGTTCATCTATTGGTTGAGAAATAGACCTTAATGATGTTTGGTCAATGAAAAATATGACTGGAAAGAGCAAATATTTGATCGGACTCTATCGCAGCACTTAGTAGCTTGGATTCAAATGAAACAGCACGAGATGATCTAAAATAAATATTCAAGCTAAGAATAGAGAGACTTGGAATTAATGTACAATTTTTGTCGGGTCCCGGCTCATGTTTTTGTAAAGGGCAATAAGAGAGCAGATTTGATTGCAAAAAAAGCTCAAAAAATAAAGAATGAGGAAATTATGAAAATGCCATTTGGGAAAGGTGAGGCCAAGTCATTAATAAAAACAGTAGTAAGAAAAAGATGGCAAAGAAAATGGGATATAGATTACAAAAGGAGACACTAGAATGGAGTTTGAACCGGATTTTGGGGACGGGTAGGAAAATGTGGGAGTGTAGTAAAAAACTCTTTATTGCCCTTCAAGATTCGGGCTATCAGAATATATATATATTTTTTTTAAGTTGCATATCCCGGTACAGTAGGTGGCGGTATCAACCTAAATAAATTGGTTGCGACCAGCCAAATATTCTGAGAGAGGGAAAGATAGAAAGAGAGACTATGAGTTCCATTTTGAATGTCTCGTCCCTATGCCCTAAGCCCTTCGAATGGTTTACCCTCCAGGAGTGACAGCTATGAAGGGTTAAAGGGTGTAAGAACGCAAAGAATCTGCGCAAAGAATCATGGGAGCCCGAAGTGACCATCAGTTGTACACTTCGAAATCCTTCATTCTGAAGGGCCCATTGAAGTGGCTAGTTGTGAGCACTTCGGTTTGAAACAATCCTTTAGTTTTTTGGCCATGATTGTTGTCACTCCGAAGGGCCCTTCGGAGGGTGATATATCCCAGTTGGAAAGCAGGGAGAGAGAGAGCACTGTGTCCAAAATCAACTACTTCCATGCTATATAGAGGGTTTGGATGTGATCATCACTTTACAAGTGAGCACGACGGAGCACGGCCCCATGGGTGGCAAAATGACCGCTTACAATATCAGGAAACACAATTTCGCACAACGTTTCAGTGTCCTGGAACACCTGATTCCTTTGTAAGTCGTATTGAAGCCGTAAGGATCACCGTCGAGTCCAGCTGCTTGTAAGTTCAAATAAATGAATTTCTAGTGATTAAATTATGTTTTTATCAATGCTCACGTATAGATTGTTGATAGGCCCTTGGTCAAAGAGCATAGTGGTCACATGACCATAAAACATGGCGAGCGCAGTAGGCTTGTTTGACTTCATGCAGCCCCGCAAGAATCTTCAGCCATTCTGACAACAGCAACCAATTCTGGCTAGACAATTTGTCAGACATTGGCACTGTAGCCGCATTAAGAGCACATAAGCCATTAAAGTACGGAACGAGCAAAACAAGAGCAGTTGCCTTGGTCAGACGCTGCAGTTGCTCAAAATTGTCTACGAAAGCCTAGATGAAGACACACTTTATTTTTATTGGGCAGAATGTTCAAGTGTATTTGTGACATGTGTTGCATGTTTATTCTGACACACTCGGTTACAATTATTCTCACAAATTTGATTTTTGTATCATATTTTGTGTTTACTGTACTGATCTTAAATGCAAAAAATCTGGTATTCCTATCATATTCACTTAATTCTTGATAAAGAAAGGAATATGCCTTGGTCTGCTGTAGGTTATTTCCCTACGGGAAGCACAAAGTCCTCCCCCGACTGCAGCTGGCTGGTCTCGCCAGTCTGTGGCGGGCTAGTATAGGTCAATTCGAACAAGCCTATTATGTCCGAAATATACTCCCAGTCATATATATAAAACATACTGTTTAAAAGGCCGAAAGTGAGGTACTCAAATTCTGTACGAACTGTCACATGATGCGTTTTCAGACGTAAGCTAGTTACGTTATAGTCGTTATAAGCTGGGGTTATAGTCGACGCAGTCGCTAGTTCGCCTGGGTGCGCGCGCCAAATATGACGTCATCGCGCTGTTCGCTTTGGGTGAGCGCGAGCTCATTTCGCAAGGCGGCGTGCACAACATTTTTTGTGACCCGAGCGAAAAGTTCGCGCGGCGCCGCAGTCAACATGAACAGCTTTGAAGAGATTTTGGCTGAACAGCTACGCCTGTACAGACATCTTTTATGATCAATGTGTCTGTTTTATATTGTATTCAGAATAAAACAATATTTACCAACATTGCTCTTTTGAACTGTTCTTATATCTTCTCATTTTATATAACATAAAGACATCCAATGGGTTAATCTATGGCAATGTAGATTTAGCAGTCCCTAACCAACAATATGTAGAAATGCGTAGGTATTATGCACAGAAATGAAAGAGTGAACAAAAAGTTTGATGTAAAAATGTATTAAATCAACAAACAATAGTTCGAAATGCATTTCCCCGTCCATCACACGCATCTGCTTCACAAGAGCGATGTGTTTTACATCTCCACGTTTTGTGACATGCAGTGGGCGAACATTCCATCTCTTTTTTCGCCCTTTTTTTCATCGTAGCAACAACACAAAATCTCATACGTTTACTTGTCGAGCAGCTGCTGATCTGACGTTATTCCGGTAAAATTCCTACTTTTCTTCTACATCCTGCGGATTTGCAGGACGATTTCGTTTGTGCGCCCCCTGTCGTTTCAAAGAATATCTCAACGGCGAAAGCGTCAAGTATGAACGTCTCGTCCGCTTGGGGAGTTGCCCGTGCGGTCAGCGGAGGCTCGCGAAGCGGAGCCAGGCTCGACCATAAACACGGATGTAGCCGTCTTCACGTATGAATCACGTGACGCTCGTGCATTTTGAACTTCCGTAGAAACCGAAACGATCGAAGTGCGCATGACCAGCGATGTTAGCGGCATTCCGTTATTCAGAACTAAAGTTACGTTAACCCCGCGAAGTATGCTTCATTAAGACCTTTTTCTTTCATGTATTGATAATATTTCGCAACATGATCATCAGGTAAGGATAATTTTTTTGTGAAATGTATAGCGTGCATGCCAACTTAGCATTCAAGGGCTAATATGGTGCTAATATGACCGCAGTAAAGATAGTTTAGCGGTTTTACATTCGGACCTTTATAAGTTGTGAATCCGCATCGCGCTGCTTTGTACATCAACACAGTATTAAATTTTGTGTATTCATGTGAATCGTTTCCCTCCTCACGATATCCGCGTTTTATTTTTGCGACTTTTTGTTTTCAAACACGAATAACTCATGAAGCTGAAGACCTAAATACCTAAAACGTGTCCTGTAATAAGATTAACGATTTGAGATATTGAATATGTGTTTTGGGCAATTACTGATCTGTGAAATATTTCACAAATTTAAATAGTCATTTTAAACTCCAAAATACTTTAGTAAGAGGTCATTATTACGTTGTGTAGGTGTCGTGTCCCTTTTAAGCCATATATCACCATTAATATGCAGTTCAACTACACATAAGGCCATGCGACATAGTCAAATCAATTTGTGAAAGTTTATACAAATAAAGTTTAGTGTAAAGAGAGTGTTTTTCACCATTTTAGGCCATTTTTTAAGTGGCGATGGACTCTCATAACCCGTAAACTCATTTTCCTTTCACATGAAGAACTCAAGGAATGTGTTTTGGGCAAATACTGATCTGTGAAATGTTTCACAAAGCTAAATAGTCATTTTAACCTAAAAACATAGGATAGGGTACTGCAGCCCATTTTTAGGAATAGTATGCCTTCTGTTCCATTTAAGCGAGAATTCACTATGATTATGCATTATATGAAGCCTCTTGTCAGTAAATGATTTTAAGTTATAAAGTCAATTTGTGAAAATTTTTATGGTGATCTAACAATTACGCCCCTTTTTATGAAAAAGAACATGAGAAAATTGCAATGCCATTTGTGAAACTAACTATATAAAGTAAAGCAACATGTGAAAAACAAAAAAAAACACTGAAAGAATTCACCAATCACAAGGGTACCGTTACTTGTATGACTCACTCGTCTTGTTTAATTTACAGGCTTATTATGTATAATATCTCAAACCGTTAATATTATTAAGACATTATAAACACAGGTGTAAGATTATATAAAAAAGACAAATTTGTATGTTAAAGTTATCCCAAATTAGGCTGCGTAAACAAGTAAAGTGGCATAAGCTTTGTGTGCATGTACACTGAAAGTAGCTGTGAATGGTAAAGTCATCCTCCGTATCTAACAACTTAACATGATTTGCCAGACAAACTTTGCTGTGGAATTTGTGAATTCACAAATCAAAGTGGACAAGATAACGTTCTTTTTAGGTATTTAGGTCTTCAGCTTCATGAGTTATAGGCGTATGGAAACAATAAGCTGTAAAGCTGCTTTGGAACAATGCACATTGTGAAAAGTGCTATATAAATAAACATGAATTGAATTGAATTAAGCTAACGGAGAAAACAACATTTGCAACAAGGTATTTAAACTTCATCACTAATCACTAACATCACTAATTCTATGTTCACACCAATCACGAATAAAGTGATTTGTACAAGGAAATTACATTCAAAGTCAATATAGCGACGCGATTATGTGACGCTATTGCTGGGAACATACAATTGCTGGGAGTCAATCATGTCATTCGTTCAAGTTGAAAAATTTCAATTCGAGCCAGAAATTTGCGCAAAATAGCTCATTGACACATACTGTAAAAAGTTACATGAAGTTGTCTTGTGATATTGACTGACACTTTCCCAGCGACCATATCACAACTTGCGTCTCGTCTTTTCGCTCTTCTCTGCAGTCGCCTCAAACACTCCCGCCTTCCCACACAAAGTCCATGTGACTGACAAGCGCCGCCTCCCCACACAAAAGACAATGCAACTGACTAGAGGGTTCACTTCTCCTATGCTAAGGAAACGAGAGTTGTCATTCAATCGCGGATAACAAACAAGTATGCAAATGAAATTATCGCGGCCGGAAAAATTATCGAGGTCATTTTTTTTTATTGTGCGATTAATCGATTTATCGACTATCGCGACAGGCCTACATGTGCATCAGATGCACAGAATGAATGGGCAAAACTCGCGCTGGTGGAATAAAAGTAAAGGAAAAGAGTAAACTGCTGCACGCTAGAAAGTCAATCCAAAATGTGATAGAAGAGGATCACCAAAACAGCGAGTGGGAAAGTACATTGAGAGAGAGATGGCTGGCTAGTTGGGCAGATTAGACCATATGATGAAAGTAATGAGCAATGGAGTTCGTACACAAAGTGGTTTGAGTGATTTGTCAAGGCTAACAGGATAAAAAATAATTGTCTCTTGCCGACCTTTATGAGTGTAATGGGCAGCAAAATATATAATCTACTGCGTAGCTTGGTCCAGCCTAATAAGCCTGGTGATTGCTCATTCATGGAAATTGTCATATTGCTCAATGTACATTATGCAGCAAAAACTGCTCATCATTGCTGAAAGATTTCACCTCCATAAACGCAATCAGTTAGAGGGGGAATCAATTGCACAATTTGTTGCGCTATTGTAAACCCTCCCTAAACACTGCGAGTTTAGAGCAACACTGAATGACCCTATAACAGACAGATTTGTGTGCGGACTGCGCTGTTAGACTATTCGAAAACAATTTTTTTTTAAGTAATCTGACACTGGAGGAGGCAATGGAAATCAGAGTTAAGTACTTCTACCCAAGTCCACAAAGTCGAGAGGGAGAACAAAAAACAAGACATCAAGAGGATTCGCCACTGCTAAAAGGAAAGTGCATTCCCATGCAAGTGGACACTGGAGCAGCTATTTTGCTCATGGCATAATCAATTCACCAAGAACAGGTCATACCTGTCCTCAGAGAGGCTAAGATGACTTTAAAGACATACACAGGAGAGCTAGTACCTCTTCTAGAAGTTGTGGTTTGACTGTTGAGCTGAACAAACAGAAGGTAAAACTGCCACTCTACATCATGAAAGTTAAAAGCCACACAGCACAAATGGGCCGATGGTGGCTAGAGAAAATAAAGCCAAATCGGCAGAAAGTACATTTAATTGAGTCAGTTAATGTACAAGACATCCCTAGGTAGCATGCAGAGGTATTTTCAGAAGAACGTGGAAGCATTAAAGAAAGACATTACTGTAAAGCTGGCCATTAAGTTGGACAGTAAATCTAAAAGTTTAAAGTCATGCCCTTCTCCATATGGGATTAAGCCAAAGGTGGAAACGGAATTTGATTTTCTGGAAAAAGCAGGAGTGTTAAAGAAAGTGAGTGTTGGCGAATGGGGAACACCAATTGTTCCTGAAAAAGGATGGATCTGTCAGAATTTATGGTGATTTTAAGGTCACCATTTACCCTCTCCTGACCATGGAACAGTTCCTTTGCCGCTATTGGCGATCTTTTTGCTGGATTAGCGGTCGGCCAAAAATTCTGTAAATTATAGTTGTATCAAGCTATCCTCCAAATGCATGTTGATTTTGTTTCCCAGGAACTGCTAACCATTGTGATGCACAAGGGCATGTACAGATATCAGAGCCTTCCTTTTGGCATTTCATCGGCCTCAGCTCTGTTTCAGCAGCCATGGATCAGATCCTGAGTGGCTTGAAGGGAGTACAGATCTCGATGACCTGCTGATCACTGGGAAAGACAGTGAAGATAATCTCAGAAACTCCAATGCAACATTACAGAGGTTAAAAGAGTACGACCTTCGGGTAAAGATAGACATATGTGAATTCTTCAGCCCAACCATTGAATACCTAGGACATGACATCGACAGATTTACCCTGCTCACAGACCACTTACCTCCATTTTTGGTCCTCAAACGGGTATTCCTTCTCTCATCAGTACGACATCACATCACATACAAGTGATTTGAGCAGCACTGTAACACAGATGGACTGTCCAGACTGCCTCTGCCAGACTCATCTCCAGAGTGTTAACAAGCTGAGATCTTTTAGAAGTACACAGTGTACCTGTTACTGCTGCGAAAGTCAAACGATTCACATGAACTGACCCTGTCCTGTCAGAAGTGATAGCCTTGATTTCTCGGGGTAAGAGAGGGAAGATGTTAGACAAACCCTACCTGATTCGACAAAATGAGCTGACTGTACAAATCTGGCTGCCTATTGTGGGGTTATCGCGTCAACCCCACCACTGAGATTAGATGAAGAGATTGAAGAGGTAGCAAAATGTTGTCCTGACTGTTAGAATCAGAGAAACATGTTACGAAACAGGGATCCAAACTTTCCTGAGTGCTAGGGGAGTGTATCAAGCACAGAAATACTACGTCATAAGTCCAACTAGTTTTTAAACAAGATGACCATGTTAAGCATGAGAAGCCAGCATGTTTAACAGTGTAAAGAAGTCAGAATGCATGACATAGCATGATAAAGTGGGAAAAGTGAAAGTGACCTATTTGTGTGACCTATGCTTTCCACCCATCCAGTGAGTACTGAACACACGCACAGCAAGGGGTGAACACACGTACACCCGGAACAGTGGGCAGCTATCACTGCAGCGCCCAGGGAGCAAGTAGGTGTAAGGTGCCTTGCTCAAGGGCAGCTCAATCGTTACCTGCCTGCTGAGGATCGAACCGGCAACCTTCTGGTCAACCTTCTGGTCACGAGTCCGACTCTCTGACCATTAGGCCACGATAGCTCCGCTTTAGGCGAATCAAACTCATAGTGATTACACATGGGGTAGCACTTTCTGATCAGAGAGCCGTGCTTCCCGGACAAGCTGCTCATAAACACATGATCGAAGTGCTCTGGTGCTTCCAAATATAGACCTAGCATCAATTATTTAATCTCAAATGTTTGTCTAGAGCCCTGACTTTGTTTTTCTGTTCCTACAGCTGCTGCTACATCTATGCAATGCTGGTAAACATCTGGACTATTGATAAAGGTGAGCATCAGCTGAGACTGTTTACAAAAGCGCATTTTTGTTTAATACTACTTTTATTGGTTAAACACAGCAATTCTGAGTTCTTGAGAAAACATATAATGGTGATAATGTGATAATGTAGCTCTATATGAGCATGGCTGTGAGTAGGCTAGACGCACAAGGCCGCAGGCCGAGTACAGCAGACAATTACTGCCATGCTGATATAGAGCCATATAACACGACTACGAGAACAATGTTACATTTATATATTGCTTAAAATTGTGTGTGAATGAAATAGAAATATTCACGTCAATGCCACAAGTTTGAGACAACAGCAGATTAACGCCACAAGTGTGCACTGGGAAACTACTTTCTTCGGCCACAAATTCCAGCCCATGTAACAGTTAAAGAGCGGGTGGCAAGGCATTTATAAGTGTCCTGATATTGTATTGGAGTCCCCACCAACACGCTTTTATGCATCCAAGGTTAAAAAACTGCTGCCATTTTCTCACAATATGCATTTAATATCACCTAATGTCTCTAGATCCCTAAAGATCCCTAAACGATTTGATTGAAGCGCCACAGTGCTTCAATTGGCCTGCCACCCCAGTCTGTTGTGTTTGGTCCTTCCTTATATACTGTATGTTGCAAATGAAACGTCCATTACCACAACTACATTTCAGCTCAGAGCAGTGGGTCCCCCGGAACAGGTTTGGGAACCACTGCTTTCTTTAATTAAGCAGGGGATAAAAGTACAATACAAACGTGTCTGTACTTTTTTATTTACTTTTTGCTTTTTTTATTATAGAGAAAGGTCTGTGCTGCTTATGATATGGGTGTGCGCTGTGAATCTGTTGATTACGAATTTTATGAAATATAGGAATGTAGCATCACCAACCTAAAGAATCTATATACCAGCATTGTAGAATAATTGCATATGTCTTATTGGTTTAATAAAAATTCCAAGTTAAAGATCATAAGATAATCTTTATTTGGGGGGCCACAGAGCAATGCAGCCCACACAAGGGGGGCCTTACAATGAAAAGGTATGAGAACCACTGCTTTAAATGAAGTGAAGAGAAAGTGACCTATTTGGCAGATATGGTGACCAATACCCGAAATGTGACCTCTGCATTCAACTCATCCAGAGAGTAGTGAACACACGCACAGCACGTCATGAACACACGTATACCCAGAGCAGTGGGCAGCTATCACTGCAGTGCCCGGGTAGCAAGTAGGGGTATAGTGCCTTGCTCAAGGGCACTTTGGTTGTTACCCGCTGGCCCTAAGTATCGAACCAGCAACCTTCTAGTCACGAGTCCGACTCTTTAACCATTAACCCACGCCTGCCCGATCACAGTCATCCAAAGAGAAACTCGAAGCCTAGGGTGCATCTTGCACATCTGGAGAGTTGCAATATTATACAAGGAATAAATGTGTGTCTAGCCACAGCTTCATTTTCTATCAAGTCTGCATTTCCTTATGTCTACACTGAATTCTTTCTCAAACTAAAACAGGGTCTGCAGTGTCTACAAAAGTATTTTTAGGGGTCAAAATCTCAAAAGTAGTCTGAATTGTAGGCATAACCGTAGAAAAAGTTCTGCGTTTCAAAATAATTAAAATGCATTAGTATAAACCTAGCATTAAACACAAACTTATGCTGAGAAATTCATATCATGTGCAGATATTCCAGAAAGTGTACTAAATGTTTCTCTCATTTCAGTATATTCACGGGTGACAATTGATGGGGTTATTGGAGGCTCTGTTCTCTTGCCATGTGCTTCAAAAAAACATGAGCAAAACCTTCAAGACATCAATGTGCTCTGGAGATACAATGCCAATATGAACGTGTTTACTATACTTAAAGGTAAAGGTTCAGTGGAGCATCAGGAACCAAAGTACAAGAACAAAACAGAATTTTTTCCTGATGAGTTTTTGAAAGGAATCTTCTCCATCCAACTCAACAATCTTGTCCACACTGATGCCGGAGAATATGATTGTTACATTGTAAATTCAGGAGAACATGTGAAAGTCTGGCTGCTTATTAATGGTAGGTGGCCTGAGGACACTTTTTTACACGTTATTATGACTCTTTCATGGTCAAAAACTGAAGTGTTGTAAATGCCAGGCATAACTATAGCACTGGTTAGTGCTTTAAAACTACCTATTGTAAACAAAGCATCAAACACAAACTAATGTGAGAGATAAATGTATCCCATATGCAGAAATGCCAGAATGTGTTTGCATTTAATGTTTTCTCTCATTTCAGTTTATTCACAGGTTACAGTTAATGGGGTTATTGGAAGTTCTGTTTTCTTGCCATGTACTTCAAATATAACTGAGTACAAACTTCAAGACGTTAATGTTCATTGGAGATACAATGCCAGCATGCATGTCTGTGATATACTTAAAGGTAAAGGTTCAGTGGAGCATCAGGAACCAAGGTTCAAGAACAAAACAGAATTTTTTCCTGGAGGGTTTGTAAGAGGAAACTTCTCCATCCAACTCAACAAACTTGAACACACTGATGCCGGAGAATATGAATGTTACATTGTACATTCAGGAGAACATGTGAATGTCCGGCTGCTTATTAATGGTGAGTAAAAACTAGGCTGCGACGATACGCTTATCTCCAGACTCAATACTATATATTGCGATAATGAGAACTGCAATTATATAAATTACAATTTATCATGATTACAATTTTTTCCACACTTGTGATTTAAACAGGGCTCTAGACTAACATTTAAGATGTATGGCACTGGTGGCACCAGCCCTTAATTTTATAGCAAATTTTATTTTAAAAAACATAATTGAATGCTACTTTTTTCTTTATCTGTTGTAAACAACAGAAGAGCACAATTCCTCTGAGCTGGAAATACTTTTTTTAGCCAGGACCTGTTATTTGGTTTATCTTGGCCCCTTGAACCTATTCTAATGAGATCATCTAACGTGTGTACTTTGAAAGTCCTCACATCACACACAGGGCTCAAAAATAAGGATTCTTTTCTGATGTTATAAGGCAAATATACAATATTCTCAGGTATTGCTTCTCAGGTGTTTCAGGTTGGTCTAACAGTAGTTCTAAGGTACAGAAATAGGATAAAGTAATCAAATGTAAAATAACTCTTCACTTTACAAATAAAATATAGATTAAACCTTATTAAATTTACAGAGGTTAATCAGTCAGAAGTCAGTATTTTATTTATGAACATTAAAAACAAGAGATGTTTATAATGCTGCTGCTTTCCCTTTAAGAGCTAGCGCACAGATGTACAGTAAATTTTGTTTTCCAACTGTACGTTTACATAGCACATTACTTTTACAAGGATACATTGTGGGCAATTGGACATCATTTTGTGTAGATATGTCTGTAGTAAGACGACATGAAAAAGAACTCGGTACAGTATTTTGCCTTGTCTGAGATGCATGAAAAATGGTTGCAGTCTAGATCTGGATTTTAAACACAAGGTATGGAAGTATGGAGTAAACCTCTGTTTCCACCATTGTTTTGCTTTCTCATGCCAGCTTGACACAGATACAACGTCATCTAATACATTACGCCCTCTGCTGGAATAATGAGTAACTTCGCTCTGTGCAGGTAAATAATCAAAAACAAAAAATTTTGGATAAAACAATCGTTTCTAAAATCTTTACAAAAGAATCACGATAGTTAGGTCCCCCACCCCTAGTAAAACGGTTTGATTCTTTCAAAGGGGTCGTATTATTTGCTTTTATAAAGTCTTTGATTTGTTTTTTGGGGTTTACTAGAATTTGTTCTTATCCTTAGTTGTTTCTTAAAGCTGCAGTCCTTAACTATCATGACATGTTTACATGACATTCTCCAGATGATCGCTTTTAAACACAGCCATCTAGATGATGATTTAAATTTCAAGCGACTTTTGTAAGAATGAACAACTCTCTGTCAACCGTAGCAGTGCGAGATAATCGTTTTTAACACTGATATGTGATTTACTCGACAATTGATTTCAATTTATTTTTACCCCAAAATTATCACAGATTGCCACTTTAAAAAATGGTATCAGTTTTGCCTCATCAGGGAATGCAAATGTAGAAAAACAAGCAGATTATCCAGAACCAAATTTACAAGAGCAAAAGACAGCAACTAGTGTGTAAAAACTGTGTAGTGTATAAACTTCACTCCTTGTCTAGTGTTTGACTCCCATGTTGGACTGATAACTGGAACGATTTCAGTTTTCAAAGGCACAACTTGAAAATGGATTTAGGCACATAATATGTTAGTATATAACACAAAAAAGCTGTCGGTCTGGATAAAAAAGTCCTGGAAAGGAATATTATGGCATGAGGTGATTGCTACAGACCGTAACACACTGTTACTGTCACTGTTTGTCTGTAGAAGACAGCAACACTAAATAAAGCTTAAAATGTGATGAAGCAAAATAAGACCTCTTTTAAAATCTAAATACAGTGAATGATTCTCTGAATGTTTTAAGGTCACTGATAAGTTACTCTCATCTCACTACAGTGATGTTTTTGTTAACTTTTTTGTTGCAGAATCAACGGAAGCAAAAGAGGCAGGAGGAGATAAATCCGAAGAAACGAACATAGTGCTTATATCAATTACTGTGGTTTGCGTATTTGTGCTGGTGATGTTAAGCATTTTTCTCTTTGTGTACAAATGGGTTTATAAACCATCTAGATCACAGGAGTCTAATCCTGCTCCTGAAGAGCTTGAACCTGTTAATCAAAATCATCACGATTAGTGTCTGTTCACACTATGAGATCTTAAACTATACAGCTTAGCAGTGACTGAGATGCCACTATGGTTGCTCCTGCACCTGATTTGGTGGAAGTCAAACATTACCAATTTTTCTGGTATCCCTCTTCTGGCCCAACTTACTACTGATCTAATAAGATTTGGGCAAATATGCAGCTATTCGTCTGGATTTCTGTTACAGGAAAACTACAGGCAGATTTGTTGCACTTGAACATGCAAGAATGTTTTTTTCACAATATACCTTAAACAGTACGAAACTTGTAATTGTTTGCATGAGATTTTTTTTTTGGTGATTCATTTCAATACCAATAGTTTGTTACAAACAACATAAAAATACTTAACTATTTTATTTCCCGTATTTTTGTTTAAACTTTTTTAAGGATTAACATTTCAAAGTTTTGCTTTATGCAAATGTGTCATTTACAAACTGATGCATGTGCATTCTTCAAGCTGATCCACTGGTACAACAGGGAAAAAACGTTGCTGTTATTGTTTATGTATTTATTTTGTTTTCTACTTGAATGCTTGAAAAAATACTTCCTTACCTTGTTATACTGCAGTGGTTCCATAACTTTTTTACATAACTTATTATGAATTTACTACTTGTGTGTAGGCCTACTTTCTTTTTTTTAAGTCAGTTGGTTTAGAATGTGTTTTGTAATTATTTGGTTATATTTTTGTCTGCCTTATATTCGGACCAGCTTTTTTTAAGGATTTTCAGAGGCACAAAACAGTGAGACCAAAGATCTTTATTTGTGTAAACCTGTTCTGTTTTTTAATGTGTTAATGTATGGTACAGTGAATATTGCATAAATGTGTACTAAGCTTTTTTGTCTAGCTTAACTTTTTCATAATAAAATATGTGACCTTTGCTCAAACAGTTTGTTTTGTTTTAGCCCCGTCTGTGGTCAATAGGAAAACACAATATTCAATAGTAATGCAGGATTCGTCTCTCTTTTAGATTTTCAATTCTGATTCATTCATAAATTAATATAATTAAAAAGTATAATAACATAAGTATAGGGATTTTTATTAGAAAGTGATGAATTTGATCAAATCATTATTAAAGTATTATAAGCTTCATTATTGTTATAAAAGGTAAATCAGCGATATTTCTTTCTTTTTTTGCAGAGGTTATAGAATAAGGTTGATGTCACCTGATGGTTAAAAATAACAGTTTTCTAGTGAAAAAAGCCATTTACCCTACTGGCTAGAACTGTAACCGCTACCACTGGCCACAGACTTCTTTGAAAGGAACCTGGTAGTAAGTCACAAGTTAACAATGGCACAATCTCTTTAAACTGCAATCTATGAAATTTTTTTTGGTTAAAAGCAGTGCTGAAGCACAACCTACATAAGGAGTAGGTAAACTAATTAATTCAGTACCTTTCATAATAAGTTTTAAATGAAAGCAATATTCAACATACCTGAAACAGAAGTGTTACACACTGGTGGTGGCAAATATATGGAATAAAGAACAGAATATGTCTTTACCATCAAATATAGCCTACTTGCTATCTTTGTGTCTCAGGTGTCCAAGGTGTGGAAAGACACACAGGATGTGCTTGCTTAGCACACGGAACTTCACTACCTTGTGGCACAATGTATATTTGTTCTTGTCATATTTGCTCATCTTGTATATTTAAACTTCACACAATTGCCTCATGTTTCTGTCACCTTGTTGATCTCTGGACACATTAACACAGTTCAATGTATGAATCTGTGTGCCCTCACATCACTTGAAGATTGTTATGTATCAGATACAGACAGTTTCATACCAACAGAGCCAGATAAGAAGCCCCGATGGAACCCACACGCCACCTTAGCCCTCATGAGTTGATAAAGTAAAACTACAATGAAAAAACATAGTGACTTGAAGCTTATATGTGACAACCAATGGAACAGAAGTTTGTGGAGTTCTCATTATCGCTGCTGTCAGCAATATCAAGCTGCAATATTCTATAGCAGTTCTGTTTTCTCTTTACTCTTCTATCTATTCCAAGTTGCTTCTAAAAATTAGTCAAAGATTTCCAAAGATGAGAAGAAATTTTCCTATATTTTGTCTCCATGAATAGAGTTAGAAAATGTGTCTGAGATTGTATGTTATAGTATATCCATGACAATCAATGGTGTCTGCGTGCATAGACAGACGTTGAACATTTTTGCAGATAGGCTGCAGTGACATTCATGCTATCAGATGCATTTTTGTTGTACCTGCTGTCTCGTGTTTTGACTAATTCTATGTTGCCGTACCTTGTTCTTTTAATCATAGCCTCCAATCTTGCTTTCATGTCATGTTTTGAATCACTCTTTCAAGCATCTTAACTTTAGTGACTTAATTTATTTAAAATACTTAACCGCAACAGAGTTGTCAATTTAGTCAAGGCTACCTATACGTGTTTTGATTTGTTGTGTTGAAGGTCTTTTTCTGTATTCCACAAATTGTTTTAAAAGAAAATAAACAGAACAATCCAATAAATGAAACATCTTATGTTCACAGATAAAGCTTCTGAAATATACTCAGTTATTACTTTTTGATAAGGTTCTAAGCCTCCTCCTGTCATATTGCATGTTTTGCTTTTGATTTCCTGAACACTTCAGTTTGTTATGGGTAGTTTCGTCTTTAACATAAAACAGAGTATCAATAGATCCATAAAGTCATGAATTCTGTCGTGTAAAAAGGCCAGAATAAGAATTAAAATATTAAAAATGCAATCAAAATCACACTCTTAATTGTTTTAGAAATTTTAAAAATATATATATTTGTCACAGAGCTCACTGTGTCACCAACAACTGTGACCAGAGTTGTGTGTGATATCATATTATACTGCATTTTATGTTATTTTACTTTATTATTTAATATATTTTATTTTAAAGGCCATTTTCATGTAAAAGAAAACATGTTATCCTGATTAAAACATGTCTGGTTTACTATACCTTTTTATATTTTTTTATTTTCTTATAAAACTACTTTGAAAAATAATAATAACGTTGTATATATATATTAATTTGAATCTATTTGAATTTGATCATATTGAACTGGAGACTTGATGACAAACGTTGATTTAGTTTATTAAAGGAACCATTTGCTTTTCTCACAAAAATAAAATACCTTCCTCTTCATTCTTTAGACAAAATGTGACAGATAATAAATTACAAACCTTTTAGTAAATTCTTCAGTAGTGATCTTCCTCCTTTGAAAAGTAATGAAGTGAAAATGAAAAAAGTCAAAAACTTGTGTAATGATCAACAAGTTCTGAGTTAGCAATATTAAAATATATGGTAATTTCGTTGGTTACTTGCCAAAACATTTCTCAGTCAGATAAACATGGAAAACATATCATTTATTTTGATTAAATTACCTTCTATGTCACAATCCATCTCTAACTGGTCTATAATCCGGTTTTAGAAAACTGTAAAGCTTGCCAGATAAGGAGGAGCCTATTTCTTGTTCTCATACATGTCAGCATGATTCATCAGGTGATAGTCACATGTTTTTGAGCTTGTCTAATCGTTTTATCAAACCACACTGTATATGCTTGGCTGACCATCATTGTTTTTTCCAGACTGATGAGTAGAACATTTCCATTTGAGTGGTTCCTCATAAGGGTTTTCTCTCGTTATCATATTTCAATTATAAAAATTACACTTATACACTTATTACATCAAACATGAGGCTCCAATAACAATAGACAGGGCTTTATGGTAGGCCTAAATGCTCGCATTTTACACAAATTTTGTGTTTTTAACAAAAAGCGTAATTTTTTGGGAAAGACTCTTAAAGTTAGTAACCGACCCTTACTTTCTAGGTCACTGCAGGTCGGAGAAATGGGCGACTCGAAAGGTTTTTCATGTGTCAAAGGTTCTCTTTCTTTCCAACTCAGTTGACCAATCAGCGTTAACCACACACATACATCATTTCTTTTAAACAGGAAGATCGAAATAATGTGAATGCAAAGGTTTCAAATTGTGAATTGTGAACTTATTAAACGCCAGTGCAGTTGTAAGTGTTATTATTTTAGAGACATTTTGCCACCTTTTAAATAATAATTGCAATTCACATTTGATAGTGACACTCATCAGCTGTTCCCTAAATAACAGTTATTTCTAAATAGTTCAAATTCAATATGTGCATCCCCTGTAACTTCATTTTACATTTACAATAAAACAAAATATGGCATTAACACCTGCTTCTTTTCGTTTTCATTTTACATATGGTTCATGTAATGTGATTTTTACATTTTTATTCAAATACAAAACCCATTTTTTTGTTAAGTAGAAGAAGTACTTTGTACAATAGGGAAGAGCAACTAGGTCAAAAGTACAGGCAGTTCCTCAAGAACTAATGAATACATGCAGCCAGGCTGTGTTTAGTTATGAAACTCTGACTGACCTCAGTCAAAATGATTATTCTCTAAACTAATAGATTCAACAGACCAAACCAAAACAGGCTAATAATCCTAATAACACTTAAGTGATATTAGAGGCAGCAGCCAATATAATGTGCAATAAAAATATTGTTTAACACTCGCACATTTTTAGTTTCTCCATACTTAATTATTTTGATCCAATGGCACTTATTTAAATAGAAATCTATTAACAAAAAATATACTTGTGTATAACCCACAAGCTCATGAAATTTAAAGTTAACTACTAAAAAATACTTCAGCTGTACATTTTCTTTTTTCTTTTATTCAGTCTTTAATTTTTTTTATACAAACATATCAGAACAGCATTCATTTTTGTAAAACTTTGTTCTAGCTCAGAGGCGTCTGTGACTCAAGTCACATACTGGTTTCACCACCTACCCAATAGCTGTAAGTGTGTTAACCAGTGAAATAACCTGGTGAAGTATTTAGTTGGAATGAACACTTACATAGACAGCAAAATTAAACACCTCTCCTCTTGCTACAAATATAACTAACATTTAGTTAAACTCATTTAGTGTATGGTTGTGAGATTGTGTTTGTGTGTGTGTAAATATGTAGACTATCTCTACATATCAAACAGGAACAAGACAATCAGGAAATGAGCATCTTAAAGTGCTTAATATAAAACTTTCTTAAAGCACCATTAGTAACAACCATGACCATCAAAGTGCAAATGGAATTAAAAAAATAAAAAAAGTAAATAAATAAATTTATCAAGACAAAATTAGCTGTGAAGCAGCACAGTTGCTATTGGATTTCCAGGAACAAGACTTTATGCAGCTATGAAAGGTCACTTCTGCAAACTGAAAGAGCAATTTAAAACATCTAGCATGATGAAGGCAGTTGTTTTATATTACATCAGTTATCTGAATGATGCTAACACACTGTAATTTATTACAACTATGAAACATCTCGGAAAATTGTGTGATTTGTGATCATTACCTTTAGCTGGTTACCTTTGACCAAATGAAAACATTAACTTTTAGTTAATATACTCACAGATTTGTTATTTTCATTTTGTTGTCGTCATTAACACTCACATGTACTAAACTTATTTGTATAACCACACCCAATAGAGGAAGTCAAGTTTCCTCTGACCAGAATAATATGTTATTTTAGTATCTTAAGTACGTAACCATTAAACATGTTGCCAAATGTAATATTGTGTACATTTGCACCAAGATCTCCAGGACTATGCCTTAGTTAAATTAAGATATTTAAGTTGTTTTTAAAAATGTTCTTTATAAAAAACTTTAGTGGTGTGCATCTTGAGACAACACAATCAAATTAATATATTTTAAGATATGTCAGTGCAAGTTGTTCTCCATCAAGACACTTCTAACTTGTAAGTTTGGAATGAAGCTAATAAAGTGAGATAACATTCGGAGTAACTTTGTTTGTTCTCCTGTAGCCTAATGTTTGTGCAATCATTTTATAACATACAGTGAGGAAAATAAGTATTTGAACACCCTGCTATTTTGCATGTTCCCCACTTAGAAATCATGGAGGGGTCTGAAATTGTCATCGTAGGTGCATGTCCACTGTGAGAGACATAATCTAAAAAAAATCCAGAAATCACAATGTATGATTTTTTAAACTATTTATTTGTATGATACAGCTGCAAATAAGTATTTGAACACCTGTCTATCAGCTAGAATTCTGACCCTCAAAGACCTGTTAGTCTGCCTTTAAAATGTCCACCTCCCCTCCATTTATTATCCTAAATTAGATGCATCTGTTTGAGGTCGTTAGCTGCATAAAGACACCAGTCCACCCCATACAATCAGTAAGAATCCAACTACTAACATGGCCAAGACCAAAGAGCTGTCCAAAGACACTAGAGACAAAATTGTACACCTCCACAAGGCTGGAAAGGGCTACGGGGAAATTGCCAAGCAGCTTGGTGAAAAAAGGTCCACTGTTGGAGCAATCATTAGAAAATGGAAGAAGCTAAACATGACTGTCAATCTCCCTCGGACTGGGACTCCATGCAAGATCTCACCTCATGGGGTCTCAATAATGGGGGTGGTAGCATCATGCTTTGGGGGTGTTTTTCTGCACATGGGACAGGGCGACTTCACTGTATTAAGGAGAGGATGACCGGGGCCATGTATTGCGAGATTTTGGGGAACAACCTCCTTCCCTCAGTTAGAGCATTGAAGATGGGTCGAGGCTGGGTCTTCCAACATGAGAATGACCAGAAGCACACAGCCAGGATAACCAAGGAGTGGCTCTGTAAGAATCATATAAAGGTTCTGGCGTGGCCTAGCCAGTCTCCAGACCTAAACCCATTAGAGAATCTTTGGAGGGAGCTCAAACTCCGTGTTTCTCAGCGACAGGCTAGAAACCTGACTGATCTAGAGAAGATCTGTGTGGAGGAGTGGGCCAAAATCCCTCCTGCAGTGTGTGCAAACCTGGTGAAAAACTACAGGAAACCTTTGACCTCTGTAATTCCAAACAAAGGCTACTGTACCAAATATTAACATTGATTTTCTCAGGTGTTCAAATACTTATTTGCAGCTGCATCATAGAAATAAATAGTTAAAAAAATCATACATTGTGATTTCTGGATTTTTTTTAGATTATGTCTCTCACAGTGGACATGCACCTACGATGACAATTTCAGATCCCTCCATGATTTCTAAGTGGGGAACATGCAAAATAGCAGGGTGTTCAAATACTTATTTTCCTCACTGTATATGTAGACAGAAGCTAAGAAACCAAATAACTGATCCTTTACTCTTTATTGATATACTGATGACATGGTATAAATTAGTTGTTATTCAGAAAATAAATTTTTAAAACATATACAATACACTTTTCACGGTGCCATAGATCTACTTTGTTCTTCTGTAAATGGTTGCATAAACCATGTTAAACATGCTGTCTTCTCATGTTAACATGTCAAAAAATTTGTTTGGCATATAACGTAGGATTTCTGTGCTCGATACACTTCCTGAGCTATTGTACAGGTTTCGGTAAGTTTCGAACATATACAACTGTTTCCCCAAACTTTGCATATTGTTCCCCGTTACCTACAGATATGTACTGTGTAAAGGTAAATTTTTGTTACAATTAGTTACTCTGTAAATTCTGTATAGTTATGCGGTACATTGCGGGCCGTAGCCTTATCTAAAGCGTTACCTAATCTAAAGCGTTATCCAAAGCAAAAATCTTGCTGTGTGAGAAAACTGAAGTGGAAACCAAAAGTTGCGTTTGAAAGTTCTCTGTTTGTTTAACAGTAAATCAGATTTAGTGCTTTAATATGACCCCATCAGCATCGTGAATTGAAAGTCCCATCATATTCCTCATTTCTTCTTGTTTGTTCATTTAAAGGACACCCACAATAAAATCACTGACCTCAACCGTGTACTTAAAATAATCATTGCTCCTTGACTCAAGAGCAGCTTCGAACCATGTTTGTTCTGGGTCTGCTCACCTTTATCACGCTGAGAGCATTCAGCACTCAGGCTAAAGTGGTGATAGATCCAACTATGAGAGATGGCTTGTAGATCTTATAGATCTAAACTTTGAGTCCAGTTTCACTAGATCTCTCTTCGTCAGGAACAAATTACACCTGATCAACTCCGTTGTGAGTCAATCCTTTAACCCAACCACCAGGGAGATATAGAGGTGAAGGGAAGAACAGCAGGCAGGAGACGAAGTGATGTTACATTGACAGACAAATTATTTATTGAATAATCTCAGTTGTGTGTTTATGCTCAGTCAAGCTCTGCCAAACTTCGTCTGACTAGAAACAGATTCAATATGTGTTTATAACCATTCAAGATTACAGTACCAAAACATTGTCTCATGACATTATTATGGACCTTGAGATGGAGACCAACGGATACTCATATCAGTATAAGACACAATACAGCTCCCAACGAGGTTAAACAACAGGAAAGTAAGGAACAAATAATATGAATAGAAGTGAATAGTAAAATAAATGAATGAATACATATGATGAATATTGTAATACATGGGGTAAATGAAATAGATTAATAAAATGAAATAAACAAGAAACAAGTGTATGTTTCTATCCAGATCTATCAGTGAAGCACGTTTTTCTTCAAATGCAAAGCACCAGAAGGAATGGATCAGAATGAGAAGAAAATCTGTCAGAAATTAGACAACAAATTTTATTATGCTACACTCTACTCAGTTTCTCACAGGATTCCTCTCTACAGCGCCTACAAGTTGGATTCTATATGCTCAGACACCGGGAGGAAAGATATGTGGCATGCCGAGCCACTGGTATACTTTATTTTAAAGTTTAAGCTCTGTATTTCATATACAGTGGTGTTCTGATAGTTTAAAGGTACAGTCTGTAGCTTTTTGAAGGATTTATTTACCAAAATGTAACATAATACAAAACTATGTTGTGAGTGATGAAGAAATACCTTACAAAATGAACCGAAATGTTTATATTACCTTACAATGAGCCATTTTATGTATATACACCGCAGGTACACCCTTACATGTAATTTATCAAATTTTACAGCCATGTTTCTATAGTATCACTACATGCACAAACTGAACGCGTTTCGGGAAAAGAAGGATGCATGAGACTATGTTCTTATTCTTCGGAAGCTAATTTTGGAGGCAGCTTGCAAACCCACTGCATAGAATGATTAGCAGAAGAAGAGGAAGAACAATAACAAAATTTACTTGTCGTGTTTGTCATTAGAAATAGAAACGGTTCTTTGTTGCAGTAAGAAGTGAAATTTGCGCTAATGGCGGACCACACATGCTCTGCACAAGAACCGACAGAGCGTAAATCTGTGTCCTCAAAAAAGAGAAAATACGATGCAGCAAGGCGAAGTCGAGACAAAAAACCCGAATAAACATTGTCGTGGCTTTTCCCAAATGGAGGGCACTGAACCTGGAAACAGGTTTGCTAAGCGACGCCGAAGTTGCCAGCTTTCTGCTGGACCGGTAAGTTTGTCTTATTTCCGCTATATAAGTGAATTGTATGTTTGATAGCTTTAGCTAATAGATGAGCTGATAATCAAGAGAAGTAGCGTTTTTCCTTGTAAATTTTTAGCACTTTTTAATTGTACTATAAGTCCTTGTTGCATGGCCGTGTGCAAATCAAGTTAGAAATCATGTTTACAATCATAATTTGCATAAATCGGGTGTAAGTTATATTATAATACTGCTTAGCTTCCACATCCTCTCTGGTGCGGTCCTCCCGGGTAACGTTAGCTCCTCTGCCTCTCCTCGCCCTGCCTGCATCTCCAACACCCCTACCCCTACCTCTCCCTCTAGCTCTCCCTCTTACTACCTGTGTTTAGTCCTCTGATTGACTCTGTGATGATGAGAAAAACGTCTGCTAAGACTTTCGCGGTTAGATTACACGCTTTTAGCATTAAAAAAGCTGTTTCAATAGGCTGTTAATTACAAACCAAGTTACCGTTCCAAAAAATGCTACGTGTCAGTGATTTGTTTGATTATTTTGCAATTTTAAACACGTAAAAATAATATTCACTATAACGATTAGAGTAAATGATGAATGGAGTAAATTTTATTTATTAATTTTTCTTTGTAAATAAACATTGTCACTTGACTTGCAAAGGTTACTCTCTGCTGTCTTGCACAACGACATCTCTGTCCTGTCTCCGTAACTTCAGTCTGTTGTTCGCGAGACGACAGTGAGACGTAGATTGCAATTATCAGCACCACCGATAATGTCCGCTATCATTTACGGAACCCTTTTGTCCTGTGACGGCAACCGTAGCTTCTCTAATGGGAGGGGGAGGGGGGTGGCGGAGCTGTAGGTTGCAATTTCCAACTACGGCAATAGTGGCCTATGAAAATTATACACAGAACCTTTAATGTTTGGTCTTCATTTTGTTTTGTCATCTCACAAACAACCCGAATTCCGTAGAAGTTGGGACGTTTTTTAAATTTGAATAAATTGAAAACTAAAGTAGTCAGCATTTTATTCACAATAGAACTTGTAGAAAATGTTTAAACTGTGAAATTTTACTTTTTTATCCACTAAATTAGATCATTTAGAATTTAATGCCTGCTACAGTTCTCAAATAAGTCAGCATGGGGGCAACAAATTGCTAAAAATGCAATTTTTTTAAAAGATTCAGTAGGGAGAACATTAAGATGTTCAGCTAGAGGATAGAACATCTTGCCTCTAGCAGAGGCTCTCCAATCTGTGATAGACTGCGTAACAAGATTGTGGAATACTTTAAAAACATTGTTCCTCAACTTCAAATTGGAAAGGCTTTGCAAATCTCATCATCTACAGTACATAACATCATCAAAAGATTCAGAGAAACTGGAGAAATCTTTGTGGGTAAGGGACAAGGCTGGAGACCTTTATTGGATGGCGTGGTCTTTGGGCCCTCAGATGACACTGCATAACTCACCAGCATGATTTTGTCAATGACATTACTATATGGGCCCAGTAATACTTCCAGAAACCACTGTCGGTAAACACAATCTGCGGTGCCATCAGCAGATGCCAACTAAAGCTCTATCATGCAAAAAAGAAGCCATATGTGAACATGGTCAAGAAGTGCCGTCGTGTCCTGTGGGCCAAGGCTCATTTAAAATGGAATATTTTAAAGTGGAATAGTGTTTTATGGTCAGTTGAGTCCAAATTTGACATTCTTGTTGGAAATCACGGACGCCGTGTCCTCCGGGATAAGAGGAGGGAGATCTTCCAGCGTGTTATTACCGTTCAGTTCAAAAGCCAGCATCTCTGATGGTATAGGGGTGCATAAGGGCATAGGGTATGGGCAGCTTGCATGTTTTGGAAGGCTCTGTGAATGCTGAAAGGTATAAAAAGGTTATAGAGCAACACATGCTTCCCTCCAAACGAGGTTTATTTCAGTGAAGGCCTTGTATAATTCAGCAGGACATAGCAAAACCACATACTCCAGCTATTACAACTGCATGGCTCGTCTTAGAAGAGTCCGGGTACTAAATTGGCCTGCCTGCAGTTCAAATCGTTCACCTATAGAGAACATTTGGCGCATCATTAAATGAAAAATACATCAAAGACGACCACAAACTCTTCAGCAGCTGGAAAGGCAAGAATGGGACCAAATGTCAACTCCAAAACTCTAGCCTCAATGCCCAGACGTCTTCAAACTGTTTTGCAAACATCAAATTTAAAAAACGTCCTAACTTTTCCGGAATTCGGGTTGTAAGTTGTCAATGCATGGATGGCAGTTTATGGAAAGTGCTTTTACTTGAATGTCCACTGAAAAATAATATAGACAGTTAAGGGGCATTCATATTGTGATAACTTTAATGATAACTTTAACTTTATTTGATTAAAGAAACAACACTTGACTAACTGTTTTTTTATTAAAAAAAAACATAAAAAATAGCCCTAATCATTCTTTTTTTAGTGCTATGATGAGATCACAATTATTTAAAATAGGTAAATTATGCATAAAAAAATTATGTTTCTACTTAACACTGCATTCAACCTAACAACAAATAAAAAAAAGACGTAATAAAATATAGCAGCGTTTCTAAACGCGGTTGGTACCGCCCCCCCAGTGGGCGTTCAGAGAACTAGGTGAGATAAGACACATTTTCCTGCAAAAGATTACGATCTGCATCAGGAGCAGCTAGAGTGGTAAATTGTGGTTTAAATGTAGCCATGAACATTTTTGACCACACACGCACACAGCACTTGTGATTTCAGCCTATCAGCATGTTCAGTAGCGGAGTGCGACTGTGAGCCCCACGCGTATGGCAAGCCAATGGTGTCACAGTTAGGCCATGGTTAAACTCATTTATATCCGAATGCAGTATGCGCAGATATAAATATGCGCAGTGTGGCAAACACACCAAAAACACCGATGTAGTATCATATACAATTCTGGATCGCCGCCTCGGTCACATGAGAACTCTGTCATGTCGTCAGCTGACTGTAGAGGCATATTGAACTATAACAGTTGAGTTCGCTTTAGCAGAATTTTGCATTAAATACTTATTTGTAGGCCTTACAATACATTATATTCATTTCCATTCTAATGACAGCACTTAAAATTATTTACATTTAACTCTATTTATGAGGTAGAAATGTTTAGTTAGGAATAGACTCAGTATAATATATTGTAATCATCTTTGGGTAGGATATTAATTATCTAATCTAATCACCGTCATATCTGAGCCAAAAATGTAAACTGCTTAGACTGTTTCAAGATAATACATCCAATAATTTCTACATTATAATGTGTTTATTCTTGTAAGAAGATTGTATTGTTTTCATTCGTCTAATTCTGAACACAACTTATTAATGACAAAACTTGTATTAAAATCTAAGCAGTTTTTTAGGTTTTTATTATGCACTTGGGAGTTTAGACATTCTACTTCAGATCGTTTTTGCTCGTTGGGAAAGTATGGTAATGTAACGAGATTCATTAAAAGGAAGGAAGGAGGCGAGAACCGGAAGACAATAAAAAAACATTTAATAAATAATATAACAGCCGGCGGCCCCTCACGGACGACCGCCGGCTAACAAACAAACCAAAACATAATATAACAGCCAGCGGCCCCTCACGGACGACCGCCGGCGAACAACAACATTAAAACATAAAACAATACAAACACTTCGGGCCCGGTCCTCTCTCTTCGACGCTTCGGTCGCTCTTTTGTTTTATACGCTCCCAATCTCCTACGTGATGCGAGGCCGGTGCGCGCACCACTGGTGCTAATTAACAATTACTTACCGGCCTCGAACCACGGTCTCGCCCCGCCTACTCTACTACAGGTAACATTCCAACTGCCCAATCAAACCTGTTTTTTTACTTTGATTGACATGCTTTTTCTTTGGGTATTTCACAAGACAAAACAAATATACATTAATGAGATCACAGATTATCCCAATTCAGTGGCATGCGTTTTAAATTATAATATAATAACAAGTCATTTATTATTATTATGAAGCATTCAAGGGATCTGGGAAATGGATAGCGGCGCCCTGGCCCAAAAAAGGTTGAGATCCACTGAAATAAAACAAGGACAAGAGCAGGGAGAGCAGTGATAACCCCCCTTAAGGTAAACAGAACAGAACAAACAGCCGTCATTAGTTCTTATTTATTCAATGTAATAAAGACTTAAGAAGACTATTAGAAAGTGAAGTGTATACGTGAGGTGGAGTTGGGGATGGCGAAGGGGCAACTGTTTGTGAGCAACACAATAAAAAGTGAGAAAGTTCGTCTAAATTTGTACATGACACAGACAACGAATTTGTGTTTTTAAAAGCAGATGTGAATCCCAGTCAAAGTGGAGCAAACATTCCTTGATCCTCACAATTAATTACGGAAAAATGGAGACGGCTGCTTGCACTTTTCTCGCAGTTCTCAACCGGAAAGGATCCATCACAACTTTCTAAAAACATACTAACCAATAACTGTCTGTTTTTATGACTATTCAATACAAATGATTTCAGATTGTTTATTGTCTCCCTTGCTTAAATCCTCATTGTAAAATGAAGCTTACAGTACTGTTTAGCTTGTTGACGAAATCTAAATGTGATTTGGATAAAAGCTTCTCCCAAATTAATGAAAATGTAATATCCCGTAATTGTTAACTTAGTCATGCAGCTGCGATCCGCTGGCAGGTAGGTTTGTTTTAGCCTTTTGAGTTTTAAACAACTAAGTACATATAAAAATGCTAACAGCTGAATTTTAACTGCTGCTAATGTTACTATTCAACTATTAGCATACTGTTTAGTTGTACTAAATGTGTTTTGTTTATGTAAAATCTATGATCATGATATTTTTCTACATTTTGTGCCACTCTCATTATAAATGCCTGCCTTTGAACAATGTTTATTAGTTATTGACTTCAAATAGGCGAATTGTCCAGGTAGTGGATGCTGATCATAGGGTGTGCTACCTTCAGATTCAGTTCTGGTGCGTGGATTAAGGAAAAACAAATGTTTTGTAGACATTTTTGTGTTTTTCGACGGCTATTATGGTAACCTCTAACTACACACATTATGCTTGTACCTTTTGGGTTCCATAATAAATATTAACTAGCCAGTCAAAACAGCACACTTTTCTAACTTGCAATACAACTGCCATTAGCTGTAGAGGCTCACCAGAAGTCTAAACATAAACAGCTCAAAGATGGCAGCACCCACATTTACGCCAGAAAAAAGGTGGATATTTTGCATATATTTCCTGGCTCTATGTTGTTATGGACAACTCATTATTTTCTATGCACATGGGCAATTCCATGCAAATGTCAACCTTACGGTAATATTTTTTTCAGGTCAGATTTCAATATTTGGTGAGGTTTTGCTTGTTGTGGGGTTGTGTGTTTGGAGATTAGATAAAATAATCCATAGTTTTAAAAAGTGTGTTAGCTTTTAAAACATTCTTCAAAATATCTGGTTGGACTTTTTTTTTATATGTGTAAAGTATAAGGTAACTACATGGTATATCTTTAGGTTTAGGTGTAGGTTCAGGGTTAGTACTGTACCTAGTTATAACTATTATATTAACTGTAATAAGTACACAGTATGTACATGGGAAACAGGATTGTACAATGTGTGTTCTTCTGTATTTCATACAGGTTTGGAATGACATTGGGGCAGTTGTAGACCCAAAACTCTCAACTCTCTAAAAATATATGAAAAAGAATTTAAAAAGTACAGCTTCTACTTGAAAATCAAAATACAACAACATAAAACGCAGGATTTGTTTATAAAGAGATAAAAGCATTAGAAGCGGTTTTATTAACACTGTTTTTGTGCATGCGTGATAGCCTTTCTTAAGTGCATCAGTGATGCACGTCAGACATGCGTGTAGAAGCTCATATATAAAGATATATAATTTAGTTTGAAGTCAAAAGGCAAAAGGGCTAACAAACGTAAGAGTTCATGTTATACCACCAATTACCATTAGCCCTTCATTGATGACACGGATAACGTTACCGTTATCATTCAGAGGGACCATAGTTGCATACCTTTATCTTTGGCGCTTTTCTCCTCTTTCCTTTTTGTTCCAAAATTGGGCACCTGATGGCCTTTTCTCTCCATCACTGTCACTATGTTTATCTGGCACTCGACAATAAACAGATTTCCCATCCCCCCTCAACACTGTCACTCACAACCAGAAATCAAGACTTAACCAATTCACCTCCACATAATCGTTCCAAAAAAAATTTTTATAGGAAATTGTAGGCCTGTGTTTTAATAGTATGAATGAAATGTGCGCTATTTAGAAGAAAGTCAAGGTGTGACTGACTTTAGCCCACTAAGTGGATCACCCCTCCTTGTCCGCTCCATTTGGGAAAGGGGAACTGTACACCGCGGGGGCGGTCCCTCCCAGTTTCACTTTTCATACAGCTTCTGCGCTTCTCAGAATTCTTTTTTTCTTTTTCAAGTGCCGGCCCCCATGTGTCATAAAAAAAAGGCCGCCACAGGCCCCTGCCCGGTTTCCCTTTGCCTAAAACCGTCACTGAGTGCGTACATATGCTTATGTTTATAACTCAACCTTTGTGTTTTAAATTGAGTGTCATCAGTGCTGATCCTTGACGTCTTCGGGCCCTAAGCAAACCTTTGTGGGGGCCCTTGTCATAGTTTAATTTAAAAGACAAAAACAACTATAAATTATTGGAAATTAAAAATATGTAAATAATTATTTACCCAAAGAAACGTGTGGCTCTGGAACAAATTACCTATCAAAGAAAACTGTAACAGGCAATGCGATGTGTTTTTACTAACCAAAAGAGTTACAAAAAGAAAGCTTGATGAATATAGTTAACAGAACACACATGCTCGACAAAATAACACGTCCCGTGCCAGACAATACCAAGACAAGACCAGGATCATGACATTTGTTGTATATGAAAGAATCGTTTTCAGCCAAACATCATGTAAGTGTTAGAACTGAAAACGCCCTTGTTACTGAGATTACATCTGTTAATGACACCAGGCCCAGCGAACGCCTGGTTCTAGAATGCACCTATCTATGACGACATTGATAGGTTTAAGACCAACTCCACAGAAAAATATCAAGGACTACTTCTATAGCCACGCCCACTGGTTCGCGCATGACAGCACAGAAGTAATACAAGTGGGGCGGAACCAAATAGAGCGAGCAAGCAATACACAAACACACCATTAAAGATAGTTAAATATTGTGCCATCCCTGGTTGTCAAGAATAAAGTGGCTGCAAAACCTTCCTTTGAATTCCGATATTAGGTATGATCTTTTGTCCGGTTCGGGATCACTGGTCTCAAAATGCTGACAGGTACGGTCATATAGGGGTGGGTGATAAAATGTATTCATATATGAATCGCGATTCAGTCCTCTAGTGATTCTTATCGATTCACCAATGTAAAAAAAATTGATTTTCTAGTTAATATATCAATTGTTGATGTTATCGGAACAAAAAAGGCAGATTTTCATTGCGAAAGCGGTGTGGCCATCGTACAGTCGAGAGACCTCACATCTTCAGCTCAGCAACAGCAATGGCGCGTGTAAAAGAAAAAACACCCCATCTCATTTTTATCCAGGGCAGGTTTCTGGAAATACTTCAGATTTTGACAAGATGTATGCAATATTCAAGGTTTGTAAAGCCAAGTTTTTTCAGAACTATAAATGTAAAGACATTAAATGCCCTTATTCCAGCAAAATGGAATAGAATCGAAACATATATCACATAACAAACATATATAGTTTTGAGGAAGAATCGTTATAAAAAAAAAAACGTGAATAGATTTTTAATCGAATCGTGATCCCAGAATCAACATAAATCGCAATACAAGTATAGGCTATACAAACTACACGAAAAGCCTTGCCATCACATCCGGGAAATAAGTCATAAAGAAAATCATCCTGTGCGAATGCGTCACATGAAATACTGATGTGGCGAGGTCATTTATAATTCACAGGAGGTCTCCAGATAATTCAAATGTTCTGCGAAAACTGTGAATGGTGCTAATGTGTAAGTTAACATTACGTCTCGAACCAAATTCACAGAAGGCTCCTACTACGCAAACTATTTTTAAAAACCGAGCCCATTAAAACCAAGCGTTTGTAGAGCTGGCCTCAAAACCTGGGTAGAAATTTTCTATTACATGTTTTTGATGTTTTTGGATGTAAATACCACACGGACGTCATAAGTAGACCTCATATAACAGTATAACACAATAAACAAGCACAGTTCATCACACCTTCGTTATTTATACCCAGGTTAAGAGAATTACAGTAGTCTATTCTAGAAGAAGTTAAAACAAAAACAAAATGAAACTACCCGGGTGTCTGATTGACAGTTGATCAGGTGACCAAAACCAGTGGAAATATTTACGGCAAAAACCACGACACATTTTTTTTAGCTACAGAGAATGGAGTGGACTTGAGCACTGTTGTTTGATTATGATTTGGTAGTAAAGCATCTGTAAAAGAATCTGATCAGACTCTTCACAGACTGAAGAAAACACCACCTCAGTGTACTGAAATCAAATGATAATGTAGAAAGCAATATTAACATTAACTCATGTTCCATCCAAACAATGAATATATAAAGTATGAAGTTCAAAAAGATAACATAGAAATTTAGACAGAAAAAGTGCATACTTTACGAGTGTGCAGCACTTTAGCTCTTCAAGTTTCTTTAGGGATGTGAATCAAGTATGCTTCAAATCTGTATTTTGATGTTCTCGATTGTATTGTCATGTAACTCCTACCAGAGTAAAGCATTATGTTAATACTTTTGCTAACAGACCCACACTAATGTAGATCTAAAGTTATTATAATATGAAAAGTGTCAATGAACACATTTACAGAGTCCAATATTTGTTCTGTAACATGAACTAGTGAACATAAATATAATCATCTGATCGGGGAAGGTAAGCTTACCATTAACATTTAGTTTGGTGTTGTCGCTAAATTTTTTGGGAATATGCGTGTGTTCATACAGAAATAATCATCGTCACTGGAGAATTTGGTTGATTCAGTAATAACCAATAAACCTCATCAACTTCATCTAGATCACAGTTTATGGTCACATGCTGTCCCAACTCTGTTACTTGATGTGTTAAAGTCTGTACATTTTGATAGCAGGTGAACAGATCTATAAAATACACGCATAGTAATTTGTTGACGTTAGATAATTCCTCATACAACAAAGAGCGGGTCATTTGGCAGAAACCACCGAGAGGAAGTCCACCTCCCCGCATTGTACTTATATTTTGATCACATGCAACATTATTCTCCTATTCATAAACAAGTGGCTGTTTATGTGATTATTGGCAATCAAATTAATCGAATTAAAATTATGAGAAAAACTGTGTAAACTGTTGTCTTTCATAAGAATTGTGTCTGTTTTTCATCCCAGAACACAACACAAAATGTTAATGTAACCGTATCTACCTTCACCTGGTTGGTCCGGTTACATTTGTGCCGTGACCCAGATATGGGAGTGAGGTTTAGAGGGGTGAGTGTAAAAGAGGCCGGATAGTCAAGTGTTTTGCAGAGTGTAATCCTCAGTCCCCGACCTCAAGGAACGCGACTGACACTAGAGCAGGGGTCTCAAATTCAAGGCCCGGGGGCCAATTGAGGCCCGCGGGATGATATTTTGTGGCCCACTACTTGGCATCAAAGTTTAGTGTTAGTGTGGCCCGCACGTTGTTCTCAAACGCACCTTATAGCCGAGTCTTGCCGCGCTTTTATTTTTTTATTACTTATGACAGGGGTCTCCAACCTTTTTTTAGCATATGCGCTGTTAATGCAGCGTTAGAAAACTCAGTCAGTTTTTATTTTTTATTTTCAGTTTCTGTATGACTGAAGTCAGGGGCGCCCGCAGGATTTAATCTCATGGTACGCACAGAATCCCCACCCAATATAAAGCTCACATGCGTGCAAAAACCAAATACTCAAGAAAATCCACAAAACTGTTTAAGCACCATGTACACACTGCAGTTTCGGAAGTGACGATGGCTTTAACTGTAAACACGGGTGATAAATTATCATTCCATGTGTGTACGGAACAGGTATAGTCACTCCTGCATTAAGTGATGATTGACACACTAAGTTTTGTAATAAGAATGTAAGCCTGCTATTTTTCAGCTGAAGACTTTAATTTAAAGTAAACTACCACTGACAGGCGTGCTTTGTTTTGTTTATGCTTGTAAGGCTTTATTACGGAGCGAGCCTTTGAAGTGTTCATTTGTTTTTTTAGTGCTTTTTATGCTTGATATTTGGTCTTTAGCTCATAAATGTTGGCACTTTATTTGTATAAAAATTGCTCACTACGGATATTTAAGTTTTTGTGATCTTATAAAATATAACCTATTTAGATTTTTTTGGTTTATTTTAGTTAGTCCTGGTTGGTTGATTTTATATATGAAGATCTGAAGATCTGTAACCGATCGTCAGAACGGCTAACCATACACACATTTGATTTTACAACATACACACTATTTATTTATTTACTCTTATTCTCTCTTGCTTTCTCAATATGTCATTACTCATGAGTACAGACATTCATGTTGAAGAACTGTTAATAATAAAGATTGAGAAGACTGGATAAGTTGTGCTCCTTTTTTGGAATACTTGAAACCCTTTTTTTATGGATTACTTAATGCGGCCCAGCCTGACCCAGACTCTACCTCCAGCGGCCCCTAGGTAAATTGAGTCTAAGACCCCTGCACTAGAGACTATGGTCTTTAGCCTCCTCCTTAGTGCGCTCGACTCCCATGCCAGACCGACCCGATTCGAGGCCAGCTGAGAGCGGTGCAGGTAGATCTGGTTACATTAACTAAGTTCAATGGAAACGTTTATTGGCACGGTTTTAATTGAATGCTAAATTTAAATCCAAAATGCAGTCGTATGGAGAAAGTGTGATAAGTGTTTTCCAACCTGACACAACAGCGATCCGTGATGACCGACAGTGGTTTCTATTTTAGAACGGTTTTTAATTATACAAGATCACGGCTAACAGCTTCGCCCACACAGCAAGCTCATTCAAACGGAAATTCTGCACCTCATGAATAATAATCATTAAATATGAATGAAGAGAGAATGGCCATATAAGTTAAGAATCCGAAATGTTAGCAGCATTACAGAAGTCTGTAAGATGTATGTACACTCTTCGGTGCGAGAGGGTGCACAAACAGAGAAAATATGTTCTGATTGGCTGTGTTTTGTACTTGATATTCATGCCACGCCCCTTTTTCATTTTCAGTGTGGACAGATCAATCGATTATGGCTGGAATCTTAATGCAGCACGTTTTGTAAGGACGCTGTGTTATGAGCGTGCATGTTAAGATGTCAGTACTTTTGGATTTTGTCTAAATCTATCATCATCAATCCATGTTACACACTGAATATTGCAGTTAATGTTTCCTGAGAAGCTTAGATGTGAAATTTGGTCTTTAAGCCCAGTGAAGTGAAAAGTGAAAGTGACCTATTTGTCAGATATGGTGACCCATACCCGAAATGTGACCTCTGCATTTAACCCATCCAGTGACTAGTGAGCACACACACAGCAAGTGGTGAACACACGTACACCCGGAGCAGTGGGCAGCTATCAGTGCAGCGCCCGGGGAGCGTGTAGGGGTTAGGTGCCTTGCTCAAGGGCACCGCAATCGTTACCTGCCGGCCCTGAGGATCGAACCGGCAACCTTCTGGTCACGAGTCCGACTCTCTGACCATTAGGCCACGATTGTGGGAGTAACTGTCTGTGGGTGTCTGACACTTCTCATATCTTCCTGTATTGCATCAAGCTGCAGATGCAGAGAGAAGTTTTTAACCAGTAGCGCTAGATAAATAGTCTTTAATCTAGGGAACACACTGCAAGACTTTAAAGGCTGTCGAATTGCTGTTCTTCTCACACAGCATGACTGTTTGGTATAACATTTAGTGGCCAGTCTAGGAATGAGAAGAGAAAAATGAGTTTGTCATGCCATTTTGCTGTGTACTAAACCTATTCACTGCTCCATCAATGTTTCATGCCAAATCGCTATATTTCCTTGTTTAAAATGTACTGCAAGATGCAGTTTCTTTCCAAAACGTTATACAGTGAGGAAAATAAGTATTTGAACACCCTGCTATTTTGCATGTTCTCCCACTTAGAAATCATGGAGGGGTCTGAAATTGTCATCATAGGTGCATGTCCACTGTGAGAGATATAATTAAAAAATAAATCCAGAAATCACAATGTATGATTTTTTAACTATTTATTTGTATGATACAGCTGCCAATAAGTATTTGAACACCTGTCTATCAGCTAGAATTCTGACCCTCAAAGACCTGTTAATCTGCCTTTAAAATGTCCACCTCCACTCCATTTATTATCCTAAATTAGATGCATCTGTTTGAGGTCGTTAGCTGCATAAAGACACCAGTCCACCCCATACAATCAGTAAGAATCCAACTACTAACATGGCCAAGACCAAAGAGCTGTCCAAAGACACTAGAGACAAAATTGTACACCTCCACAAGGCTGGAAAGGGCTACGGGGAAATTGCCAAGCAGCTTGGTGAAAAAAGGTCCACTGTTGGAGCAATCATTAGAAAATGGAAGAAGCTAAACGTGACTGTCAATCTCCCTCGGACTGGGGCTCCATGCAAGATCTCACCTCGTGGGGTCTCAATGATCCTAAGAAAGGTGAGAAATCAGCCCAGAACTACACGGGAGGAGCTGGTCAATGACCTGAAAAGAGCTGGGACCACCGTTTCCAAGGTTACTGTTGGTAATACACTGAGACGTCATGGTTTGAAATCATGCATGTCACAGAAGGTTCCTCTGCTTAAACCAGGACATGTCCAGGCCCGTCTTAAGTTTGCCAATGACCATTTGGATGATCCAGAGGAGTCATGGGAGAAAGTCATGTGGTCAGATGAGACCAAAATAGAACTTTTTGGTCATAATTCCACTAAACGTGTTTGGAAGAAGAAGAATGATGAGTACCATCCCAAGAACACCATTCCTACTGTGAAGCATGGGGGTGGTAGCATCATGCTTTGGGGTTGTTTTTCTTCACATGGGACAGGGCGACTGTACTGTATTAAGGAGAGGATGACCGGGGCCATGTATTGCGAGATTTTGGGGAACAACCTCCTTCCCTCAGTTAGAGCATTGAAGATGGGTCGAGGCTGGGTCTTCCGACATGACAATGACCCGAAGCACACAGCCAGGATAACCAAGGAGTGGCTCTGTAAGAATCATATCAAGGTTCTGGCGTCGCCTAGCCAGTCTCCAGACCTAAACCCAATAGAGAGTCTTTGGAGCTCAAACTCCGTGTTTTCTCAGCGACAGGCTAGAAACCTGACTGATCTAGAGAAGATCTGTGTGGAGGAGTGGGCCAAAATCCCTCCTGCAGTGTGTGCAAACCTGGTGAAAAACTACAGGAAACGTTTGACCTCTGTAATTGCAAACAAAGGCTACTGTACCAAATATTAACATTGATTAACGAGTTCACCTAAACATATAACAGTGATGTTGATAGGGATAATGATAGAGCATGGTTATGAAGGTTATGCGTATTTGGCGTGCTGTCCGGGAAGCGGGCTCCGAGCTCGCCAGATCTATCCGAGCCCGAAACACTCTACCTTGGTACGGGTGAGTGCGCCGAGCTCGGAACCGGTTTGAGCCCAGAACACACCCCCATAAAGCGATAAAGTGGGACAGCCGCCGGAGTACACATACCCCCCCAACGCAATGCTGAGCGCTGCGGAGGCGTGGCCTGCGTTTGGATGGAGACGAGAGGATGAGGGCTCCTCAGGAGCTGTGGTTCGTTATGAGACGAGAAAGGGGCAGGGGTTCCTCCGAGGATGGTTGAGACTGAGAAGATGAAATGAGGGTGCCTAATGCAGTGATGAGAAGTTTGAATCCAGGAGCTGCTGGTAGTAGTGCTTGGAGAGATTGTAATATTGGGGTTTCGGGAACTATCCAAATGAACGTTGCTTCATGGGTGTCCCTGTTGTTAAGACTGATACTGGGAAGAGGCAACTGAAGGAGGGAGCCGGCTGTAGCAGAGCGCCTGATGGAGGCTCCTGCTGTGGTGATCGCTGCTGTGATGCTTGCTTCCTGGAAAGTCGTAGATGGCCGAAGGCGAGTCAGAAGCTCTGGCCTCTGCGGAGGCGATCACTGCGGCGACGCTGGCTTCTGCGCATTAGATTGAAGCTCTGGCCTCTGCAGAGGCGATCGCAGCGGCGACGCTGGCTTCTGCGCATTAGATTGAAGCTCTGGCCTCTGCGGAGGCGATCGCTGTGGCGACGCTGGCTTCTGCGCATTAGATGGAAGCTCTGGCCTCTGCGGAGGCGGTCACTGCGGTGATGCTGGCTTCTGCGCATTTGATGGAACGCATTGGGCCTCAGCGGAGGTGGTCGCTGCGGTGATGCTGGCTTCTGCACCTTGATGGAAGCACGGGCGTCTGCGGAGCCGATCCCTGCTGCAACGCTGGCTTTGGCACTTGTGAAGGAAGCATAGGCTGCTGCGAATGATTCTTGGTTGCGGCCTTTGAATCCATGCCTGAAAATAGGAAAGCTGGCCTTGGCCGAGGCTGTGGCAACGCTGGCTTCTATGCTTGAAATGGAAGTGCTGGTCTCTGCTAAGGTAGTCGCTGCTGCGATGCTGGCTTTCCATGCTTGGGATAGAAGTACTGACCTCGGCTGAGGCAGTCGCTGCGGCTATGCTAGCTTTCCACGCTTGGGACGGAAATGGTAACATCTGCTAAGGCGGTCGCTGCAGCTATGCTAGCTTCCACGCTTCGGATAGAAGTGCGGGCCTCTGCCGAGGCAATCGCTGCTGCGACGCTGGCTTCGGCGCTTGTGATGGAAGCACAGGCCTCTGCGGAGGCGGTCACTGCAGTGATTGTGGCTTCTGCATCTTAGATGGAAGCACAGGCCTCTGCGGAGCCGATCCCTGCTGCGACGCTGGCTTTGGTGCTTGTGAGGGAAGCATAGGCTGCTGCGGATGATTCTTAGTTGCGGCACTTGATTCCATGCCTGAAAATAGGAAAGCTGGCCTTGTCTGGGGCTGTTGCAACGCTGGCTTCTATGCTTAAAATGGAAGTGCAGCAGTCGCTGTGGCGATGCTGGCTAACCATGCTTGGTATGGAAGTACAGGGCTCTGCTGAGGCAGTCGCTGCTGCGATGTTGGCTTCTGCTGTCAAGTCTGCTGCTGCAGAGCCAGAGACTTGGGCACTGGCCACTGAGCCGGTTGCTGCGGCGGTGAGATCTCCTGTCAGGCAGATTTAGGCTGGCATGCAGGAGGTTCGCGCTCATGCGTGTGAAGTATGGATTCTCTAGATAATTTGGGAAATGAGGGTTCGATGGGATTCCCTGATGATAGAGCGATCTGACCTGATGTAGCTCTTGAAAGCTTACGATGTCCAGCGCCCTAGTGCTTGGATTGGAGACTGCGAGAGGCCTTTTTGGGAAGCTGTGGTTGCTGCGCCTACGCGGAAGGAGTGGCCGAAAAAGTGGTCTGCGGGGATTCCGGATAGGAGCAGGACGGCTTTGGGGTGCTTTTGGAACCAGAAGCGTGTAACTGGGCGGTTAGACTCGTCGATGAATAGAGGATCCGATGTGGTTTTGGTCTGGGATTTCATGAAGTGGAGGTAGGCTAGAAGGGTCTGATAAGGTTGATTCGGTGAGTGGAGATTGAATATGTAGATGAAATGTCCTTTCCTGGTTTGGTCCGTCTTGCTCTGTTTAATGGAGAATGACATAGTCTCTGAATCGAGTACTGACAGGTCTGATACCGTTGGATGGGTTAGGGCAGTGGTCACCAACCCCGCTCCCGGAGATCCACCGTCCCGCAAACCGTAGCTCCAACCGTGCTTCAGCACACCTGTCTCTAATTATTAAGCAAACCCGAACCCTTGATTAGATAGTTCAGGTGTGTTTGATTGGGGTTAGAGCCAAAATCCTCCGGACGGCAGATCTCCTGGAGCAGGGCCGGTGACCACTGGGTTAGGGGGTTGAAGATGGATGTTGTGGAAATTTCTGAACATCTTAGAAAGCCGAAGAATACTAGGATAAACATGGTGTCGAGTGTGCGATCGATGTGTTTGGAGTGGTATCCTTTACGGAGGGTGGAAATGCATCTGGTCAATCTATCCAGGGTTACAGGTTGCCTTGCGTCCTGGCGAGCAGGCTGGGTACATTGAATGCCCTTGATAAGCATAGATGTTTGGGAGCTGGCTATGGCTGCAGATGGCGAATTGAATATGAGTTTGTGGAAGAACTGGACTCCACTCAGGTAACCTTTAATTGAGCTGGCTGGGAGGTTTTTGAAGAGGTAAGGAAGGAGATGTAGGAGGTGATGGTGAGGACAGAAAAATCGGGAAAGGGAATGTTGAACGCCTGGTGAAAACACTTGAAGCTTTTCCATGCAGTGAGATAAGATTGGAGGGTCCTAAGGGAGACGGCTTGGATGATGGAGTTTAGAGAGGCATCGAGGAGGGTTTTTAGGGGGTGGTTAACCAGAATATCAGCTCCGAATAGGGAGGTAACGGTGTTGGCAAAGGGTCTGCTTCGGGTGCCAGCAGACTGAACTTCTGTCAAGATCTGGGGTCTGATGTTCCCCGAAACTGGAGGGGTTCCAACGCTGGTGCGTTAACCGGCACTGGCATTGCTGTCGCCATGGCCAATGCGAAGTTTAATCGGCTCTGCGGGAGAGAGAAAAGGGAGGGAATGGCAGCCACCTAAACGGCTAGCGGAGTCATGCTCACGCTAGCGTCGGCTTCTAAGGGGACAGTGAAAACGGCCGAGGACCAGCGCCTGCATCGCTAGCTGAGGCAGCCTCGCGCTAGTGGTCGACGGAGGCGCCATGGGCCAAGAGCCAGGGGCAGGGAATAGGTGAGAAAGCACCGGAGCTCCGGGTGCTTGCAAGCTTATGTCGCCTTGGTAACTAGCATTGTCAGCTGCTGGCGGGGCGTTGTCGGGAGACGTGTGCTGGGATGCGGAGTGAAGGACAAGCTACTGGAAGCTCCCGACTGGGGGTTCCATAGCATCTGGGGAATCTGTGGCGCTACCCACGCTCGCCGATGGCCTGCTACTGCAACCTGACAATCGTGGCTCTTTCTTGTGAGGGAATGTCGACATGTGCAGCCAGAATCTGATGCAGAAAGTCTGCGGACTTGTTTACTTCTGGCCAGGGACTCCCCGAGAGCCCATATGGCTGGCAGGCATGTGTTGATGTTGAGTGACGCATGGCGAGGTTTGTGAACGTATAATGCCTCTGAAACCTCTGCTTGCAGATGGAGTTAATCCGGAGTGTGTAAGATGATTAGCTGTGGAGGGTGAGCATGTTACAGACACCCCAATAAATTTGCTGTTTTAACTTCAAATTGCTGTGCACACTGTATGGGTTGAACACAATAGATTATTTCGGAGTCAACGTAGCAGCTGGGGTTTGATTCCAAGATGCGGTTGTGTTCATGTAGAGAGAGACAAGGGAGATCTTGTGGTGAAGCAACTGGTAAATATGCTTAGGCGTGCTGCTGTTTGTCTAACTTAAGGTAACAGCGGCAAGCATTGACCTTGTTCGAGCATGTATGATTTAAAACGTGATAACTGTATGGAGGCATAAACATGAACACGAACGCATTTTAGCTCTTCAACTAAAGTGATTGCTGGTGTACAGTTTACGAGGTTTAGTTCACTCAATACGGAGCCTTGTTGTCTGCCAAACAGATACAGAAAATAAGTCATTAAGAACCTATTTATTGTGCATTTGGCTGTATTGCTTTAAATAAAGCTCTATACAACCATTGAGAGAGTATAAATATGAAGCGGAACTAAAGCGCATAGCTAGTCCGATATTGCGTGATGACTTCACTGATGTGCAATTTAGCACTTGACGTCGTCTGGGGACTTTTAACTACTTTTCGGGCAAGCATAGCTACTTTCAAATGAAAGGAATTGGCAACACTGGTTCACTGGACAGCACGGGCACAGAGTTTATACATAAAACATTGTCCCTGTAAAATAAACAACAAACTGAAGTGCGCTCGTGCCGGCCAGCGATATACCATTCTTGAGCGCAGTCGAGGCGACGACATGACGGTGGATAAAACTAAATGCATTTTCGAGTAAAAAGATTGTACTCACCCAGCTTCTTGCGTTTCGGCGGATCAAACCCAAGTAACTCAGTTTTTAAATACATTGTGATCTATCGGAAATGAATCGTGGAATTTGGGGTTGATCAGAGTGACTGCATAGAACAACAGAATTAATTATTTCCCCCAAGATGATTGTTTCTCTTCGCAGAAAATGAGTGTACACCCGTTGAAACGACATCGTATTGGCATTGCCCACCCAGCAAAAAGTCGTCGAAAAGACGTCGAAAAGACGTCAGTGCCAGACGTCCAAACAACGTCCAAATGTGGTCGAAAAGTGAAAGGTGAAACGACGTCTTTTTCGCGTCGTTGATAAGACGTCTTTTTCCGGTCTTTGAGAAGACGTCTTTTTCGGGTTGTTGAATGACGTCTATAAAATGTTTTGTCTTTTTCCAAAACTTGAATTTAACTTCATTTTAAGCATAAAATCATTTTTATGTATTCAATATTATATTATATATCTCAAAATAAGACAACTGACTAAAAGTACAACAAAACATTTATTGTCAGTTACATAACATACAAATTATCGAAACATTTGAATAACAAAATGTAATAATAACACTTTAGTTTGCATGGTGCCCGCTACCGCCAGATCGCCCCGGGGCATGTGTGGTCTCGCATGGCTTTGCCTGTGATGTGGTCGGTGGCCTTGCTGTTTCACATTTTGACTGCATCTGCAATGACAAAGAAAAACACATTTGTTCTCAGTTTGTTACTCAAAAGGAATAATTAATTTGTTGTAAAGATGGTTTAGTTCGCATATAGCCTATATGAAATAGGAATATAGATTTACGGCGCCTTCCGTACAATCACATTGGACCCGGAAAAGCTATTTTACTTTACGACAGCGACCTTTAACATTATACGGTTCAGATGTAAACAGCACATAAAAGACAGGAAACCAAGTGCGAGAAGTTAATGCAGTACATCTAACGGAAAAGACAGTCCGTCAACTGTTGTGTGAAAGCGTGAAAGAAACTGTCCCCTCAGACTGTCCTGTGTCCTTATTCGATGATTATAACTATGATTATTATTACTTTCTTCATAATATGTAATTTTCTTTTGTTGTGAGCAGATGCTTTAGGGTGAGTTTAAATAAAACGGTTAAGTAAATAGCTTTTACCTCAGAAAAACGGCTGTAGTGTGGTTCACTCAGCGAGTAGGGTGCACTGCGCGTGACGGTCACAGACCACATATTCCAGGTTTCGCGGGGTTGTTGTGTGTGGTTCTTTGGTAAAAAGTACACTTTCAAAATAAACTTAAATTGCTCTTTTTCCGCACACTAAATTTATATTTGTATTCTAAAAATTCTGCTTCAGTACTACTGTTTTTAAGCCTCCTCAGAGACAAACTCTTAAGTTGAAATCGTTGCTATAGTAACAGTTCCGCTCTATCTAGTAGTCAGTGTTGATGTAGCTGAGCTTTCCTGCTCCGTGAGAAGTTATAGTTCACACTTCCTGTTTATTGATTTATGTGCTTTTAACATACAATTCATTTAAGCATATTTAAAATGTATTTAATTACCACCTGTAACTAAGTGGTGACTAAATACAATTTTATCACATTTCATATTCGTGATGTCTTAAAACAGGGCCTGTGTTGGTGCCCTAGACAATATTTCAGATTGGCTGAGTACACTTATGTTTTTAAGATTATCTCAAGTAGTAATAGATTTAATAAAAATTGTTTAATTACTAAAAAGTATAAAATTAGTGTACAAAAGGAGAGCACTATAAGTACATAATGTAAGTGTACTTTTTATCATCTGACTATGCTAGATATAATTTTAATTAATACATTTTAAATTATGGATTTTTTTTACATTAAGTAAATAATGTTTAGTTTTTATCACATACATTTCTTGAAAAATATTGTGGTATCGTCAATGGACTCAATGAGTCCTTTGCCCGGTTGTATAATTGTCTTATGTTCATTTTATAGATATGACCTTAAATAAAAATTGATTTCCTTAAGTAAACGAAAACATTTATAATTATTAAATATGAGATAAAAAATCTTACCTGTTTCCCTTTTTTCAATGAGATTTGCAGTTAAGAACCTTCTCATCCAATTATCTTTTTCTTCAATGGCATCAAAATTTCCTTGTCGCAGAATGAAGGTATCGGTTTTGAAATTTGAAATGAACTTTGTTTAAGATCAAGTTTTCATTTTCTCAAATCCACTGCAATCGTGGCCATGTCAAAAACCTTATTCAAAATATCTCCCTTTATGTTCATTAGAACAAAGACATTAACACAGGTTTGGGACAATTAGTAAATTATGACAGAATCATAATTTTTGGATAAACTATTCTGAATTTGCCTCAAAGAAGCTAATTTTGTAGTTTCATCTAAACATAGAACCCAGTTTATTGTATAGTTCCATTAATGTGCAGAAACTGAAAATTCAGGAGTTTGCTTTTGGATGAGAAAAGATAATTTGTGTGCTTTGGTCAACGACTTTGTCAATATCGATTGATAATGATGATCAGGTAAAACATTAATGCTTGTTTTTGGCGATGTATAAAAACTGTAATTTTGTATAACAAAAACCGGAAAAACACTAATGCACTCTTTAAATTGCGAAGAACGATTGCGTGATAAGTAAGGGAAACTCTCATGAATGCAACATTATGAGCAACTATTAACAACAAATCGACCAACCTTAAACGTCTGAAAGGTATGTGCATCATGAAGAAGGGAAAACCCTTTATAAAAATGAATTAGCAGTCGTTTTTATCAAGAAACTACTGCAATGTGATTTTCTTTTTATGTCAATGTGGACGGATTAAACAACGGCCAATTTTCAACGATTTTTTTGGACTAAAGTTGGACGAAATTTAGACGGACTAAAAAGACAAATTTTCGGTGTTGATCTTTGGGCTAATTTCGACCAAATTTCGACGGACCAAAAAAAGACCAGATTTCGACGTCGATTTTTGGGCTAATTTCGACCAAATTTCGACGGACCAAAAAAAGACCAGATTTCGACGTCGATTTTTGGGCTAATTTCGACCAAATTTCGACGGACCAAAAAAAGACCAGATTTCGACGTCGATTTTTGGGCTAAAAGACGGCCAGGACGGGCCGACTTGATTTAGCCCAAAAAAAGACGTCAAAATGACGTCTAGTGCTGGGTGGGTGGCGTATCTTATTGATCGGTTCAAAATGCGGCGACCTTGCGAGCCTTAATAGCAAATGCTTACTGGTAGCCAACAGCCTGCGTCTGAAACACTGCCGTCCCTATAGCAGTGAGCTCTCGCTAGCAGCGCTGGCGTTTACAACGAGCCGGCGTTTAGCATCGAGCTGGCGTTGAGTAGCGAGCTAGCGTGCCGGCAGCACTTGCATATGTGAACGAAAGTGGTGACGAGCGCTTATTCCAGCGTGAATACGGAATCACATCCCGAAGCTGCGGGGAAGACGTATTGGAAATGTTGCTTTATGGATCGGGCCTGTCGCGTGGCTGGTCAGCGTTTAAAGATCCGTAAGGTCCCTTGAATACATGACGTCCTTCCTGTGTTGATGAACCCATTAAGAGTTTGGTTTTCATTGTAAATAGTTGACGAAAAGCGGAAAGAAATGTATAATGTAAACAAGCTGCTGTTTTGCGTGTGCGTCGATGGGCATTGCAGTTGCGAAACGTTCGAGACATGATAATTTGCTTACTCGAAGAGAATCGTCGGACATGGCTTCGAACGAACAAATCGATGCTTAATCTTTGGAGATCGAGCAGGTAGGCTGGTTTCCCTATTTATTAGCGAGCTCGCTAGGGCTAAATGTGTATATGCTGTGATTGCTGATTATAGACCAGCCGGCTGATTATATGCTCCGGCTCCTCCCGAACTTTGTTAATTAAACATCATTTTTCTCAGGTGTTCAAATACTTATTTGCAGCTGTATCATACAAATAAATAGTTTAAAAAAATCATACATTGTGATTTCTGGATTTTTTTTAGATTATGTCTCTCACAGTGGACCTACGATGACAATTTCAGACCCCTTCATGATTTCTAAGTGGGAGAACATGCAAAATAGCAGGGTGTTCAAATACTTATTTTCCTCACTGTAAGTGCCGAACCTGTTTTTTGCCTAAATGCGATATGTCCTCTCGACCAATCAGAATTCGCCCGTTATAGTGGTAGTTGTATGCGTGTTATTTTTAAATTATTTGTTGTATGTGGTGGAAAATGTTGAAACATGAAATTGAAAATACTTATTTTATTTTACTATTTAGTTTGTTACTATTTATTTTATTTGGCTGTTATTTATTTCATGCATTTGCATGTATTTGATTTATATTAATTTATAGTATGAGTCCCTGATGTCATATGTTGCATGTTCTCTTGTTTGTTTGTCTTTACAAACATTTTTTAAAAAAAAGGATGGATTTGTAGCGTTTAAAAAATAATCTTTGAATTAGTAATTGACAATATTGTTGTTTCATTAAACAATCATTGTTTAGCATGTTCAGACTAAGCCAACAGACCATTTTAAAAGGATAAATTGAACATTAACAAAATCTATGGGTCTAGGTAAGAAAATGTCATTTTCATGAAAACTATTCAAATGGATTTATAGCGTTTATCAAATGAAAGCTCTTACGATACAGAATATAGATCTCCAGTTGGATTTATAGATATTTTACCACAGATCAAATGCAAGTCGAATGAATTACGATGTATGGAGATGTAAGCTCAGACTCAATTGTCAATAACAATTGTCTGCAGGTTCATGAGCCCCTCAGGCTCAGAGTAATAAACTTTCAAATGCAGACTTTATAAAAAGAAGTGTTTATGAATTTCATTTCCTCCTTAGAGCTTCCGTGACTGATGGCAAGGCAGTTTCAGTTGAGTAGCCGCTTTTAAAACTTGATTATTTAATGTCCAACTTCTCTCATTTCAAAATTGTTAATCACTACCGGTGCATTTTGCTGAGTTTATCTTTAAAAAAAGTTGAAGATAAACTAAAGGGTTTAACAAATTCTTTTTAATACTAGGACACAACCTGGGCCATTTGCCTAAGTATACACAGTTGTTCATGTATCACACCAGATGAGCTATCATCATAAAGGGCATTGGAAACAGTTTATCAGATTACGGTGCTGGCTCCTTCAATCGGTCTACATTTTTAAAGAGTATGTGTACATAAATTACACTCTGACTCTTTTAACCTTTAATTCTACGATGCAAAGACTCATTACATTACTTAACACGTCATCGTTCATCTTGAAAGTTTGTTGTACCTGCTTATCATGTTTTGACTAAGCTTATTTACCTCAATTTGTTTTCAGATGGTTCTGGCTCCTCCCCATTGCATCCCATTGGTCTCCAGGAAAAAAAACACATTCAGTAAGATCTTCAGTACAGATGGAGAGGAGAAGTTGTCACTTTGATAGGGAAAAATGTAAGTTTCCTCAACATAATCCTTATGCTTTCCATCTTAAGTTGATTTTCTTGATTATCTTTTAATTTTCTCTTCCTTATTCTAAAGGGTCAGGAGACTTTTAAAGGATGTTCTGGAGGTTCTGCATTTTTGTCTTTCGCTTTTGTTAAGACAAACATGACAAGAGTACGATTAAAAGTATTTCACCTGGCAACCAGGACTTCATTCAACCGAATAAAAACACCTAAAACAGGAGCTATGTGAATCAAAGGGGTAAAAGAGTTAAAATGAAGAGGAACAAGGTATTTAATCTTCACTATCTAAGAACAAGCAAGTTTTATCAAAAGGTAAACTATCTACTCAAAAGTTTTAAGTATCTACCTAAAAAAAAGTTTGTATACTTGTGTAATGGTATTGGTATGGTCAAACTTTAAAATGTTCTTCTAACAACACTTTGAAGTAATAATATTATAATTATTCTTATTAAGTTGTGAGAAAACATTGTTAAAATGACTTTTGAAGCTCAAAGTTCTTTAAAGCTGCAGTATGTAACCTTGGTATTTGACCACAAGAGGTCGCATTTCCAACAATAACAAAGGCGAAGCTTGATGACGCTATGAAGCAGGTGACGATGGGAGATGTCGTTTTAAATGCGTTTTCGCCATAGCGATGTATCTAAATTGGATAAACGAATCATGATCACGGATGAGGTAATTTATTTGTTTTTGTATTGCCTGTATATCTGATCGTATTATTTTATGTCATCATAATTAATGAACTGCAAGGAACGTGAAATGTTATGCTATATTATCCCGTTACTTGTACAATAACAAAATAAATAATTGATTTGCTTACCTGTCTATCAATACACTCGCGAGAGCAGAGTCTCTGTCAAGTCCAAGATTGTCGCGCAGCTCTCTCCATCTCGAAAACGCCTGGCCGATATTTATCCTGGTTTTATTCCTCCGTTTGTCACACAGTCTGCGTGTATCCAAATATGGACGCTTCCGTTTTACTGGCACTTCAATACTCGCCAAAGAGTAATCGTGATCCATAACAACCACTTCCGCATTTGACCATGTGATATTCTGGTCTACACCGGAACAAAGTATAGAGCGGACATTGCGTCACTGAGAGGCGACATTTCTTTTCCGGGACGGCCAGTTATTTAAAATCGGAATTTCTCTGAAATAAAAAATCTTTAGAGACTTTTGAAATATTGTAAGTACACAACTGGAGGAAATATATCACACTGTGCAAGTTATTTTCTGAAATTTTACTACAAAATTATTACATACTGGAGCTTTAAGTAAAAACAATGGAAAATCAAAACGTGCGTGGAATAGATCAAATTGTACATTAATACTTTAAGCATTGAAGTATTTCAATAGAAATTAAACAGGCTTCGAAACGGACAATGCCATGTGGTCATTGTAGCCCTTTTGGGAAAACTGGAGTTTATTTTTTACAAAATAGGCATTATTTTGTTTTTATAAGTGTGAATGTCGGAGTGAATTCAATACAAATCATTTGTTACACCACTTTTTAGAAAAGATGAATTGGTCTGGAAACTTTAAATGTTTGTTTGGTTATTTCTTGTTAGCATTAGCTACTGTAGGCCATGAGAATGACATTTGGGACTTGTTTTTGTTGTCTTAGTTTCTTAGTATATACTGTTATTTGCCAGTAAACACCAACAACATTTAAATTTAGGTAACATGAATAAACAATGAATAATTCTACATCATTTATTAATTCTGGTTCATGATACGTTATGCATGTTTAAAATCAAATCTTGTTCTGAAACAATGAACAACAATATTTGTATTATATTCATGAATTATGTTGCTTGTTGTTCATGTTTGTTACTGCATTAAGTAATGTTAATGAATGAGTCCTTGTTGTAAATTGTTAAACTTTTGAGTGTTAATAACTCTTGGTTTTTGAATGGGGTGTTACCATTAAATCAGTGGTCCACTGATTTGAACACAGATTTGATGGGTCAGGTCTAGCTGGGAGCAGAAGGAATACTGTGACATTCAGACAAAAGAGCGTCAGTGAAATCAGACATTGATGTTAGGTGATGATGGTTTGGCTCTCGGCTGTGTGAAGGCCACTCTTCTTTTACACCAAATTTATTGATTATTTCTAGAAAGACCTTACTTTGTGCACATGGAACAATGTTGGGTTGGGCATTTTACACTAAAATGGCGTCTATTTCTCAAAATGGGGAGATAAAATCACTAGGTTGTTGATGTCCTTTTATGGCTTTTGTTTCTACAGATGGTACATCATCTTTTTTCCTCTGACATTAATTGGAGGTGAGCAATAAACAGACACAAATTGTACAACTAATGCCACAAATACAATGACAAACTGTGTTTGCACTTATTTGCATGTTTTCCAGTTTCCCAGATGTTAAAAGTTAGGGGTGTTATCGGAGAATATGTGATCTTGAATTGTTCTTTCACAAACAACAATTCTGAAGAGATTTCAGTACACTGGAGAGATGGTAATGGCAAGAGTGTGTATGACATTATCAATGGATCTGGAAAAGCTGGTTCAGAGTACCAGGGAAGAGCTACAAGTTTCAGTGAGAAGTATCAGAATGGAAACTACTCCATTAAAATCAAACCTCTTCGAGAATCTGATGCAGGGACATATCAGTGTCTTATCACATGCATCTCAAGACAACATTCTGAAAGTGCAGAGCTTTATTTTTTTAAGGGTGAGTAAAATCTAAACAAAGTACTAGTATTTAAAGAGGACACATATCTTATTGTTTAGAATTGTGATTTTGCTAATGATTGATAAAATGTTTAATCTTTTTCCATTTGTTGTTTTAACAGAGAAACCAGGAGAAAAGGATCCAATTGAATCAAAAGGGATCTCTTCGGCAAATAAGCCTCATAATGTTCTGTTTATGTGCTTATTTTTTATTGTTTTATATGCTGAAGTTGCCTAGGAATTTTGCAGTACGGAGACTTTTGTACAAGGACAATAGAGTCATTTTCCAGTTTTCCTTGTATTTGAAATACTGAAAAATTGATCAACATATACTGTTAAGTGCAGCGTTAGGCGCTATTAATGCAAGATGAAGGGCAATGGGTGGTATTGAAATGACACTGTTATCATGTTATGTGCACCCGAATATACTTGATAGGATTTCTTAAAGGAACAGTCAGTAAATTAAAGTGGCATCTAGCGGTAAGGTTGTAAATTGCCTTAAGTAGGGTCTCTGTAGGTCGGAGAAAGGTTTTTCATTGTCAAAGTTGCTCTTTCTTTAAAACTTAGTTGAATAATCAGTGTTAACCACACGCATACAACAATTCTTTTAAACAGGAAGAGTGCAATAAGATGTGTAATGCAAAGGTTTCTGTGAGAATCTGGATTTCGTCCTGTCCTCTTTAAATATATTATCTGTGTCTAATAGAACATTTGTCTATCATACGTATTCATTTAGATTAGTATAAGCTTCCTTCACCCTAATATGGGCCTTACTTTCCTGTTGTTTAGCCTCGTTGAGAGTCGTACTGACCTGAGTGACTATCGGTCTCCATCTCAAGGCTCCTAATGATGTGAACTGATGTGTATTGATGTGTTTTGATGCTTAATACGTACTCTGTAATCATATCTGATTGTTCTCAGGAGGAATAAGACCAAACATCAAGTCTTGTCTTTTTCCACCCCGGTGGTTTTTTATGACACCTTCTTTTAATCTTATAAATACTAGTCCTTATACAAATAAACATTGGACTTTGATTGAAACAAGCACTTGGTGTCTGTGTCAAACTTTGTCTCCAGATCTGCAACTCTTTGTGTTCCGTCGACTAGACTTTTCAACTGTAGAATAATATTTAGAAGGGGACATTGAGAATTTTACATTCCAACAATTGGGGGCTCGTCTATGAGGGGAGGAAGAGGCTCTCTTCTCTCTTAGAACCAGGAGGCCAAAGCATACTGAGGAAAGCGCACCTGACGATCGGGCACAGACCTACAAAAAAAGGGTGAGTGTTTTTTTTCTTCTATACAGTTTTTTTCTGGCTTAGAGAAATAATATATTAATAATATATCACAATATATTACATGCAGTAGTGTTGAAACTGTTGGTCGATTGAACACGAGGGTTTATCTTTGTTTTGTCTGTACTGTCTTTATCACTAACTGGTTTGGAGTGTAAGATGGGGAGTTCTGTTTCAAGGCCACTGCCGGGCAAAACGCCAGTCGCATTTATGTACAGAAATAATCGAGGATTTTATATAGATCCATATGTTAGCAATCTCGCAGGATGGTCGGAGGGAATAAAAGCGCAAATTGATATTCCCTATCCGAGGGAAGGTTCCTTTTCTGATGAGTGTATGTAATTGGCAAAGGGCATGTCTCATGAAGTATGGAAAGACATGAAAAAGGTTTGGGACCAGGGTCCGTAAAAACAAAAATATTGTTGCGTATGCAAATCAAAACCGGTGGCCATTAGAAAAGCCGCCGGGATACACTGCCCCTTGCCAAACACAGACTTATCCCTCTGCACCATTACTGTCGATAAAACCAAAAGATATTACACCGGAAAAATTCATTAATAAACCTAATATAACTACAAACCCTCAAAATTCAGTGGTTTGGGTACGCGCTGGAAATACGCTAAATGTTAGACCGCTAAGAATGTCTGATATGGAGGCGATCTCTAAAAGTTCGGCTTCCCCACAGGAAGCGGGAAAATATGTGTCAATTTTGCAAACGCACACAAAATATTCACATTTTACAGGTAGAGATTTTTGTGCGGTGTTGTTAAGAACACTAGAGAAATATGTAACTGAAGAAATGTTGATTGAAAAATGTCCCACATTATCTATTGACAATGATAAAATCATCAGCAGCGGTACGGCTGCAAACCCACATGAGTTGTTTTGGGAAACTTCTGCTAATGTTGAAATGTTTTTTACACAGATAAGAGTGTTTCTTGATAAATGTCAAGGGAGTCAACAGGACTTATCTCTAGCAGAAAGCACCACACAGGCAGCGAGAGAATCAGCTGCTCAATTTTTCGTGTGTTTTTAGAAAGCATGGATTGAAGATTCTAAATTGCCATTAAATAATGACATAATGAATGCTATGTTTACAGGCTATCCGGAAAAGAGGAACACTGAACAAAGTTCTTTTTATTATTAAAATATCAAATTATTCACTCTTCGTGATATGATGCATAAATTAGGCATGGACATTAAGTTTACTGATCACAAGGTTGTTTTTTCTTTTCTGTCTAGTCTACAGGCATCCGTCGATCCTTTGCCAACAGGTGGACAGCCAAGCGGTTCACAAGCGCCTGTTTCCGGGTGCAGCATGCCTACACGGGTAGACTCCATGATTAACCCTTTGTTATGGTCTCAGTTCAGGGATGACACTTGTTTCATTGATATGGACCCTTACAGGGCTAAACTGAAAACTAACAAACCTGTCTACATTAAACAATACCCTTTATCTAAAGATAAGGAAGAAGGTATTACGCCTTTGATTGAAAATTTTGTCAAGCAGGGTGTCCTCGAACAAACACATTCACCATACAACACACCAATTAATCCTGTCGTGAAAGCTGATGGGAAAGCGTGGAGATTAACTCAAGATTTAAGAGCAGTAAATCAGTTAATTATACCACTCGCACCAATTGTGCCTGATGTGTTGACTGTTATGAATTCAGTGCCACATTCGCACAAGTATTTTACAGTAATTGATTTGTGTGCAGCTTTTTTCTCTGTACCTGTACACCCAGATACTCAACCTTTGTTAGTATTGACATTTAAAGGACAGCCATATTCGTGGAAAGGCCTTGCAAAGGGCTACGTAGATTCACCCGCTGTCTTTTCTGCAGCAGTGCACAGAACTTTGGCCAAAATGACTGATCTGCCTTCATCAGTTTGTTTTCTTCAGTTTGCAGATGACATCCTCGTGTCGGGGGAGATTGAGGAGGACTGTAAACAAGCATCTGTAATTGTTTGCCATTTACTTGCTGAAACAATTTTCAAAGCTTCGAAAGAGAAACTGCAATGGGTCAAAACTAAGATGAACATTTCGATGCCTTGAAAGCAGCCATCACAACCGCACCAGCATTGGGCCTGCCAGACTACACCAAGCCTTTTCACTTGCATGTTAGGGAGACGGTGGGTGCAGCTTTGGGGGTCCTATTGCAAGAGCATGGTTCAATATATAGGCCAGTTGCATATCTGTCTAAGAAATTAGATAACATAGTCACAGGTATGCCAGCATGTCTTTGTGCTGTGGCTGCAGCTGCTCTGATTGTACAGATGGCTGAGAAAATTGTGCTGTCACACCCTTTAATATTATATGCATCCCATCAGGTAGGTGAAATTTTACACAAAATGCAAACACAACACATGACAGCGCAACGACGCTCGGGTTACGAGGCTACTAAGAGCTAAGCTAAAGCTAACACCACACCGGCTCTCTTTACCCAGCATTTTCCTTGCTAATGTACGATCATTAGTGAACAAAATGGATGAGATTCGACTCCGCATCATCAACAACAAAAGACTTTTAAACTGCATAAAAGGCTCACCAAAGCTTGGTGCACGAACTCTGTTATTGTCGGGAGACACTGCTCGGCTAACCTTGAGTTTCTCATGGTTAAATGTAGACCGTTTTATCTGCCACGGGAATTCACTTCCACCATTATAACGGCAGCTTATATTCCACCGGATGCTGATGCCAAGCTTGCTATGAAAGAACTTCATGCAGCCATCAGTAAACAACAGACTGCTCACCCGGAGGCTGCATTTATTGTTGCGGGAGATTTTAATCACTCTAACTTAAAGACAGTGCTCCCTAAATTTCACCAGCATGTTTCCTGCCACACAAGAGGAAACAAAACTTTGGATCATGTCTACACAAACATGGCTGAAGCTTACGCCGCGACACCCCTCCCCCACCTGGGTCAATCTGATCACCTTTCTTTGTTCCTCACCCCCAAGTACTCACCTCTCATTAATCGTGTGAAGCCATCAGTGAAGACCATCAAGGTGTGGCCTGCGGGGGCAGACTTCACACTCCAGGAAAGGTTTCTACACACAGACTGGAGTATGTTTGCTTCTCAGGCCACCAGTGGCTCTCACATGGACATAGACAGCTACACCTCTTCTGTATTGGACTACATCAATACCACCATTGATAGTGTCACAACTCAGAAGCAGATCACCATATACCCTAATCAGAAGCCATGGATGAACAAGGAAGTGCGCCTCCTGTTGAAAGCACGCAACACCGCCTTCAGATCAGGTGATGCACAGGCCTATAGTACTTCCAGGGCAAATCTGAAGAGGGGCATCAGAAAGGCCAAGCACTGCTACAAGTTGAAGCTAGAGGAGCATTTTATCAACTCTGACCCTCGACGCATGTGGCAGGGCATCCAGGCCATTAGTGACTACAAACCCAACCACTCCATCCCCATAGCCACAGATGCTGCCTTTCTGAACGAGCTTAATGACTTTTATGCACGCTTTGAGAGAGACAATAAGGAACCCGCCACCAGGCTCACACCTTTTACTGACCACCCAATCATCACACTTAACTCCACAGATGTTTACACTGCACTAAGCCGGATAAACGCACGTAAGGCTGCTGGCCCTGATGGCATCCCTGGTCGCGTACTCCGGGCATGTGCGGAGCAGCTCGCTGGGGTCTTCACGGATATCTTCAACCTGTCCCTCGCCCAAGCAGTTGTTCCAGCATGTTTCAAATCCACCTCCATTGTTCCAATTCCAAAACATTCCAGCCCGACATGTCTGAATGACTACCGCCCTGTAGCACTCACACCCATTGTTATGAAGTGCTTCGAGCGGCTGGTCTTGTCACACCTAAAAGACTCTCTACCATCCACACTGGACCCATACCAATTTGCCTACCGCAGCAATAGGAGCGTAGATGATGCAGTGTCAATGGCGCTGCACTCCGTGCTCACACATCTGGATAATAAGGACACTTATGCACGCATGCTGTTTGTAGACTTTAGCTCTGCATTCAATACCGTCATCCCTTCCAAGCTAATCAGCAAACTTGGAAACCTAGGCATTAACAACTCAACCTGCAACTGGATTATGGATTTCCTGACGAACAGGCCTCAGCTTGTTAGGTTAGGCCACATCTGCTCAACCACCATCACCCTCAACACTGGTGTACCACAGGGCTGCGTACTGAGCCCCTTTCTCTACTCCCTTTTCACACTCGACTGCAGGCCTGTGAATGGATCTAACTCCTTCATCAAGTTCGCAGACGATACAACAGTGATTGGTCTCATCAGCAACAACGATGAGACTGCTTACAGGGAGGAGGTACGGCACCTGGCCATATGGTGCTCAGACAACAACCTGCTCCTTAACACCTCCAAGACAAAGGAGATCATCGTGGACTTCAGGAAGGCGAAAGGAGGCACACACGACCCCATCCACATTAACGGGATGGCTGTTGAACGTGTTTCCAGTTTTAAGTTCCTGGGGACCCATATTTCGGAGGACCTGTCCTGGACCACCAACACCTCATGCCTCGTCAAGAAGGCTCACCAGCGTCTCTTCTTTCTGAGGACACTGAAGAAGAACCAACTGTCTTCAACTATCCTGGTGAACTTCTATCGCTGCACGATAGAGAGCATCCTGACCAACTGTGTCACAGTCTGGTACGGGAACTGTTCTGTTGCTGAGCGCAAGGCACTGCAGCGGGTGGTGAAAACAGCCCAGCGCATCACAGGGACTACACTCCCTTCCATTGAGGACATCCAGGGGAAACGCTGTCTGCGTCGAGCTCGAAGCATTCTCAAGGACTCCTCTCACCCCGCTCATAGACTGTTTACTCTCCTGCCTTCCGGTAGGCGCTACAGGTGCCTCCGGACAAGAACCAGCAGACTAGGAAACAGCTTTTTTCCCAGAGCTGTTTCATTATTGAACTCTGCTCCCCACTGATTCCACTAACCCTCATAACTTTAACTTTAACGCTGCTACTGCATTGTTTACTTTGCATAACAGGGCTGCATCCATGACTGAACTGTACACACCAGTACTTCATGTTATCTGCTCTACCGGACTGTTTACACACACATAGCATCATTTCCACTCTATACTGCTCACTTGCACACCAGGAATATTACACTGAATGCTCATTTGCACTAATAAACTACTTCCATAACTGAATTAACTCATCTACTGCACTGTAACTCATCTATTGCATTTATTGCATAACTAACTGCATCCACTCATCTATTGCACTGTAACTTCAATAACTGCATTAACTCATCTACTGCACTGTAACCTTAATAACCGCATTAACGCATATACTGCACTGTAACTTCAATAACTGCACTAACTCATCTAATACACTGTAACTGTATTATCTGCATCTACTCATGCATTGCACTATAACTTCAACAACTGCATTAACTCATGTACTGCACTGTATCTTTAATAACCGCATTAACTCATCTACTGCACTGTAACTTTAATAGCTAATGTCTGTAATTAATGCACACTCAAGTAACTTGCACTATTGTATTGTCTATATTGTTATCTGTTCATAACCACCTGTACATTAATGTTCACAGTATATAGCCTTCTGTATATATTGTTCATAGTACATACCGACTGTCATATTTTTCGTACAACATTTGTATAGCATTTCCCTAAAATTGTATTCTGTATTTATTCACACTGTATATCTGCACTTGCTAATTGCACTTCTGGTTAGACCTAAACTACATTTCGTTACACTGTACTTGTATATGTGTAATGACAATAAAGTTGAATCTAATCTAATCTAATCTAATCTACTCTGCTGGCAACGAAAAATCTTAGCATTCAACCGACAGCAAACATTAATCCTGCTTTGCTGGGTATTTTGGGTATGATAGACATGGCAGATTTTAATGTTGAACATGATTGCATCTTTGAACTGACCACCTCTTACTCTTCTAGGTTCGATCTGTTGGATACGCCCCTAGAGGGGGGAGAACACATTTATGTTGATTGGTCTTGTTCAAAGCCCTCTGACGGTGTCTACCTCTGTGGCTATGCTGTGATTTCCGATACAGGAGAGGTAAAAGAGGCTTTCGCTTTAGATTACAATTCGGCACAAGCTGCAGAGTTGATAGCATTAATACGGGCCTTTGAGCTGATGACAGGAAAGAGAGTAACAATTTACACAGACTGTAAGTATGCGTGGAGTTTTTCAAAAATAGCTCATGCAAATCGGATAGGACAGTTAACTGAAGCAGTTCAGCTTCCGCTCGAAGTGGCCAACGTAAAGGTCAAGGGTCACGCTTCGGTGGGACGATGAACTAGCTGTAGGCAACAAAAGGGCTGATGAAGCGGCAAAGGTAGCAGCCCAAGCTCAGATTAAATCACCATTTCATCCGAAAGATGAAACACAGATAGCAATGACAGTGCTCATAACGAATGTACCTGACATTGATATCAAAATCCCGCAAAGTCAACCATTATTAGATGGGATTATTAGAGATGAACAGGGTAGGATAGCACTACCAAAACTAGGATTAATTATCCTAATTAGACATTACCATGGGTTATCTCACACCAGTTGTGCAAAAGTAGTTCAACCAATTAATCAATTGTATTGTATAGCCGATGTTCATAAAACAGCAAAACTTGTTTTGGATGCATGCTTAACATGTGCTCAGGTAAATCCGCACAAATCAGCTAAGCACGATGCATTGACACATCCGGAAGCTCCTTTTCAACATCTACATATTGATTTTACGCACATGACGCCGATAGCTAATCTGAAATATCTTTTGGTTATTGTTGATAGATCCTCAAAGTGGCCTGAAGGGCAAAAGAGGACGCCAAAACAGTGGTAAATATCTTAACGAAGGAGATATTAGACCAGTCACCATAGAATCGGACAACGCGACGGGCTCTTATCAAAAGCGTTGTCTATTGATTGACATTTTAATGTCCCGTACCATCCGTTAAGTGCTGCAGTCGTGAATCGAACACTGAAAACATGACTAACAAAAGCTGTACTCGAAACAGGAAGAAAGTGGGTTGATTTGTTGCCCGCAGTATTGGCAGAAATAAGAATGACTCCATCTTCCACGACAAAATTGTCGCCGTTTGAGGTACTAATGGGTAGACCTTTCCCAACCCCGTGGGTCAAAGGCCGCGCAGGCATTTCTTTTTTTAGGGGATCTGGAGGTGATCCCGGAGGACTAAGTGACTTCCCTAGTCGAAAAGTTAAATTCTATATGTACTGATGTTTCTTTGTGTCTTGCTCTTCCCTCAGAGCAGCCTACTCATAACTTTGTTCCAGGACAAAAAGTCTTTGTGAGGAGTCTGAAGCCAACAAAGGTTGGAGAAACAAAGTACCACGGACCAGTGACTGTGATTGCAGTCACACGGACAGGAGTTCTGACGGACTACCAGCCACAGTGGATACACGCTTCCAGATTGAAGTTGTATTCTTCAGGAGAGCAGATCTTTTTGACTCAGTGAAGACGACAATAGAAGTTGCCCACATCCACAATGATAGAACCAATACCGGTGATAGAAGGACCAAGAAATGTTGATGAACGTGACAATGAAATGGAAAGAGATAATGGGTTTGACGATTCGGTAATTGAGATTGGCACGGTAGATGATGAAGAGTAGATATAATTATGTTTATGTTTTTGTTTTTATTGAGGATGATTGATTTTGTTATGTTTTCATTACTAATCACGTTGATTGATCTCTTACCTGTGACGGGCAGAAAGCATAACAGACACAGTACTGCAATTTACAAGCCCCGGAATGAGATTTATTGTACGTGACAAGGTGAAGCTGGCAAAACAATATGGGGAAGTAGCTCCTTTAATCTCCGTCCGTGGGGTGCTCCTTTTAGATCCTTGTGGGAATGGTGCTCTTGTGAAGAAGTGTCCCGTGCAGAGGTGTCTTGTGAAGAGATGTCTCCTTGTCGTCACCCGCTAGATTCTGTGGCAAAGTAGAAAAGGCAGTTATCATGTAAGCAAACTCTCAGGAGAACATGTTCTATCTTCCTCTTTCTCCTGTGCTTATAAAGCCTGCTCTTCCTGCGGTCCCAGAGTTGACGACGTGCAGGTGATGTGGCGTGATTAGGTGGTTTCCATGGCGACGTTGATTGGCCCTTGGCCTGCTCGCCACACACCTCAAAGAACAGCTTGCAAAACAGAAAACCACACAAAGATACGCAATTGCAAATATCCTTTTATTAAAGATTTGTATTAACCTTTTTTTTCTGCTCTATATTTTGTTCTTTAAAGGGACACAGGACTGCTTGTAAGACTGGTGGTCTGTAAGTGGCCATTGTGATAATCTGGATTTCGTCCTGTCCTCTTTAAATATATCATCTGTGTCTAATAGAACATTTGTCTATCATACGTATTCATTTAGATTAGTATAAGCTTCCTTCACCCTAATATGGGCCTTACTTTCCTGTTGTTTAGCCTCGTTGAGAGTCGTACTGACCTGAGTGACTATCGGTCTCCATCTCAAGGCTCCTAATGATGTGAACTGATGTGTATTGATGTGTTTTGATGCTTAATACGTACTCTGTAATCATATCTGATTGTTCTCATATAATAATTTTGTTTTCATATAATAATTCATATTAAACAAGTTGTACTAAAATGGTAGAAATCCCTATTACAGTATATGTTGTTATTCTAACAGGACACCAAGAAAAGTAAATGATTTATGATGAACTTATTCAACGCTAGTGGAGTTGTTTCAGAGACATTTACAACCCTATAAATAATAATTGTAATTCACATTTGATTGTGACACTGATCAGCTGTTCCCTACATTTCAGTTATTTCTAAATGGTTCAATTCAAATATGTGCATCCCCTGTACCTTCATTTTACATTTACAATAAAACCCAAAATGAAATGATTTGATGTGTATTTGCTCCCATCAAGCTGTTCTTGGCGGCACTAACAGCCCAGTGATCACAGAGAACACACATTCGCGTCCAGGCCAATTTTAAAATAGGCACTAGTCACTTTATAAATCAACTACAGATTATAAGTTTCATATTTAAAATCTTCGGTAGAAAAACACCACAATGGAAAAGTGGCTTTAGAAGTAGGCCAATAGATGATGTTGAACAGGCAGCTTTCCTGTCCAATTGAAAAGACCTTTCGGCACTCCCCTAACGTTCGACACTCCCCGATCTGCAGATACCCCTTGTCTCCTTAATTTAGCAATCTGATCGCTAGGTGACGATAGTGACACCAAAATAACCTGTTTGGGTCATTATTAATAGAGTAAGTGCGTCTCAGACAAGGCAAGTTTTTTGTGTAGCACATTTCATACACAAGGGCAATTCAAAGTGCTTTATATAAAATGATTGACAAAGAGAAATAAGACGTATCTGTAAAATGATAATTATTTATTTATAATTAATTAAGATCACAAATTTACGACGGCGTTTTAGTGCCTCGTAAAAAAAAAAAAAAGATTTCTAGAATAAAGTCGAAATGTTACGAGATTAAAGTCGAAATGTTACGAGATTAAAGTCGAAATGTTACGAGATTAAAGTCGAAATGATACGATATTAAAGTGGAAATGTTACGAGAATAAAGTCGAAATGTTACGAGATTAAAGTCGAAATGTTACGAGAATAAAGTCGAAATGTTACGAGAATAAAGTCGAAATGTTCCGAGATTAAAGTCGAAATGTTACGAGAATAAAGTTGAAATCTTACGAGAATAAAGACGAAATGTTACGAGATTAAAGTCGAAATGTTACGAGATTAAAGTCGAAATATTACGAGAATAAAGTCGAAATGTTACGAGATTAAAGTCGAAATGTTACGAGAATAAAGTCGAAATGTTACGAGATTAAAGTCGAAATGTTACGAGAATAAAGTCGAAATGTTTCGATAATAAACTCGTCGAAAAACGTATTTGGTTTACGTGAATGTTGTATTTTAAGAGTTAATTATGTTTTATCACGTCATCTGAACCAGTGAGTTAGTTAGTTCTAGGGAAGGCCTTGCAAACACCAGCAGTCATTTTTAAAACCTCTTTAGTGAAAGTGACCGATTCGTCAGGTATAGTGACCCATACCCGAAATGTGAGCTCTGCATATAACCCATCCAGTGATTAGTGAGCACACACACAGCAAGTGGTGAACACACGTACACCCAGAGCAGTGGGCAGCTATCACTGCAGCGCCCGGGGAGCACGTAGGGGTTAGGTGCCTTGCTCAAGGGCAACGCAATCGGCCCTGAGGGTCGATCCGGCAACCTTCTGGTCACGAGTCCGACTCTCTAACCATTAGACCGCAATTGCCTTTAGTTCACATTTGTAAAGCAATAAAATGTATTAAAAATGTGAGAAAAAGAGAAGAACAATAGAAAGTTGAATTTTAGAAATAGGAGTGCAGTTGATGCAAACAAGCAGTAGGCCTACTCTGGTTGTAAATGCACACCTAAACAATACTAATCATTAAAACGTTTAAAAGGAAAAGCTTTGATATGTTCATGCCTTAATTTGATTAAGGGCTCTTTTTTAAACATATTAAAAAGAAACCTTACCATTTCAAATGTGAACCCATATCTCAAACTCACGTTTTTTTAATGACATCCTCTGTGACTATGACAAAGACAGCACTGTTATAAAAATAAATCTGCTCAATCACTTAGTGACATTGAAATCGAAAATATGTTTGCGTATACAGAAGTAAACAAAAAGGCATGCTGTAGGGGAGAGCGGGGTACATTGTCACACTTTTCACACTGTGTAACATTTACTGAGCACCATACATCACTACGGTATGAATGTTATACCAAATGAAAGAAGGACGTCTTGGGCACATAATTTGTATTCATTACATTTTCATATCTTATCTCATAACGGAGTTGTAGACTGTTGAATAGAGGATGTGCACTTGTGACAATTTGCCCCATCGGCAGGTAAGTTGTCACACTAGATTATCTAAAAGTAAGTACACAACTACTTAATTGTGAATATTGATTTTCATTTTTATATTCAAACCAGAACTGGAAATATAAACAATCATGCCTAGAGAATTCGAAAAAACAATTATTTCAAGCCAAACTCTACACATTTCAATCAAAACACATTACTTTGAACTTCAAACTCAAGCGTTCTCTGTCTTGCACATAGATCCATTCGGATATGGCCGGATGTCCTGTGGAATTGGTAGCCTGCTGTCAGCAATGGCATTGCTGAGTAAGGGAGAGCTGGTGGAAGCAGAAGCATAACTGGGCATACTAGGCACAGCAGAGTTGGTTATGGGGCCTGACAAGGCAGGGTTCTGAATGGGGCGATCTGTGACGTAGGATGATGCAAACTCGGTTTCCAGAAATACATCTCTGTTGTAAGGTTGAACCCCAGCCACCCTAAAGCAAACCTGAATGTTCAGGGGGTTGCAGCCAGAGGATAGGCAATTACCACAATAACAGGAATGACATAAATTGACATTGTCTTCTCAGGGATGTCCCTCATCCAGGAATCACAAGCGCTTTTGATGTGCCTCTTTAGTGGGCCGTAGACAGACCTGTCTTATGGTTGGAACTGATCTGAGCAGTGGGGTGGGAATGACTGTATGATTATGCCATTTTCTTTTGCATAATTGAGTCCATCAATGGACAGATGAGACTCGTGGCTGTCCAAAAGGAGTAAACAGGGCCCCTACTTTGCTGCCAGGTGCCCCAATGATCAAGAAATGTCTATAATGTCTATATATATTTGTACTGGGACAAGTTGTCAGATGTGACGACTTGCCCCAAAGTCATTGAGACAACTTGCCCCAAACTGACATGTGTGCTAATGTTGGCAAAATCTTAAGGTTAGCTCAACATAGCACGTCAGCTAAAGTATCAAAAGACACGTTAATGTCTCCTCTATTTTGTGCAAAATAATCATTTTTGTCATTCATATCTAACAAAGTTGTATTGCATAAAATTTAAAGTGCCAATTTTTTACTTTTCAAGCAGAAAAATAAGAAAATTGTATTAATATCATTTAAGAGTGATCTTGACCACATGTGAACAGGAAATTGATTATAGAAAAAGAAGTCACACAAAGTGGCTATTTGGTTTTTGAGATAGAGCCTCCAGTGTTGGAGTTATAAACAGTGTGACAACTTACCCGTGTGACAACTTACCCCGCTCTCCCCTACGTCACGCTGCCCATGCGCACTTATAAATGCAGGACGTCGAAATGCATGACGTCACTGCGCTACAGTCTGCAGCGGGGACTACTTGTAATATTTTATGCACCTTTTTTGGCGAAAATATGGTGGTCTGTCATGTACGAATTTCGACTGACTTCCCCACTGTGCATGTAATGTTACTGGTACGTCTGTGCTTTTATGGTTGCGCGTCAAACACCCGTCAACTCCGAGAGAAAATACGAAGTAACGTTTAATGAAAAAAACCTTATATGATATATCTGCTCCACTTCATCCTCCCACAGTGTGAAAAATATTTATCAGCTGTTTTTACACACTTTCATTCTTCAACTTCTCTTAGTCAATGGCGGATTGCAAACAACTTTTAGGTGCATAGTCCCCTCAAAATAACTCAATACACAGCCATGACAAACCGCTGGCAACAAAGGTGAGTACACCAGTAAGTGAATATTAGTATATTATCGTACAATTTTGAACAACATAAATGAGCTAACAGTAACCAACAGTACAGTGGATATTTAAAAGATTATGTTTGTTTTAAGCTTCATCAATTAACTATAATCTCTTCATTCTGGGTTCAGAGAAAATGTCACTGTCAAGATATACCGAATTGTCTTTGAGCATAAATAGAAATGTTGCATTTATTGAGGCCAATATTTTGATATGTGTAATGTGAGTTATTTTCTCATGTCCAGGGCCCTCTAGGTTAAAGGTTTGGAAAAAGACTGTGTGATGAAAATGTTAAGTGGTCTGAGAAAAACTCTGCACATGGTTCAAGGTTAAACCACAGGTCTAGTCAAAGGTGAGAATCTGTTAGTCATTGGTTGCAGAGTGACGATTGGAACACATTTCTGGGTTTTGTTAAACAGTCGAGTGTAACAACCCTACTACTTTGTCTAACAAATTCATAAAATATATACTGAAATAATAATTAAATAATTTTTAACACTGAGCCAAACCAGTTTAGTTTAACTAAAATTAGTCTATAACAGAAAAATTACAAATGAATCTATAGAAAGTGTGAAAACAACAAACCACTTTAACTCTTTTTATTGCAAAACCACATGGTGAAGCATAAGTCTTACATTTCTTTTGTCATGATTTTCGACCAAATCGGACTCATATGACTGACACATTTTATACATAGAATATTATCATTTAACTTTCCTTTGGATCAAGCTATAGATATACAGTTATATGTACAGTTTGACAGTATGAAATCTATATTAATATTATCAAACATATGCTCATAGAAATTCACGATTGATTTAGGGTAATTTGAGTGGATGTGAAAATAATAATTAAAACATCATTGCATCCAAAACATCAATATCACTAAATTGGTAAGGTAATATAATTCATCATACATATTTCTGTACATTGTGAGATATATATGTCAGGTTAGTTGTACAGATTGTGTTGTCAGCTTTGAAGCAGCACAGTTGCTGTTGTTTCCTGCAACAAGACTTTATGAAGCTTTGAACACATCACTTCTGCAAACTGAAAGAGCAAATGAAACATCTAGCTTGATAAAGGCAGTTGTTTTATATTACATGTATCTAAATAATGCAATACACTGTACTTTATTACAACTCATTTCATAAAAAAATGTGTGATTTGAGATCATTACCTTTAGCTGGTTTGAGATTAGAAAAGCTTCTGTAGGTCACCTGCTGTAGATCAGTGTTGGGAAGTTTTATAAAACCTTCTTCAAATGTTTTATTCCCATCAATAAAAACCTTTAATAGTCCTTCAAAACAACACAATAAAATCAAAGACCTTATCAAAGACAATGTTTATATTGATGTTGAACTAAAGAAGAATAACTCACCTATGACCAAAATGAATAAAACACCATTCAGCAGACCAAGTATGAGAGTAAGAGTCTGACATAGTGTCTGATTCTGTTGAATATATTTCACTTCTGTATGATTCTGATGTATAGAACTGATCTCTTCATTTGGACTTTCTGTTGGCTCTGTAAATAATGAGTCACTTTACAATCTTTTAATGTAGCTATAATAAATTATACTGTCTCCATTACAGCATATTAAACACATATTTGTATCTATAAGACTAAATATGAATACAATTGGTTACAACATGAGCACTCACCATTTATCTGCAGTCTGATGCCACGGCTGAATTTTGGAGGTGTATCTTTCTTCATACAGTAATAAACTCCTAATTCATTAACAGTGATGTTATTTATAAACAGATGAGTTTTAGATTGTACTGAATATTTCTGTCTAAATGTTTTGTTGAAAAACAGAGATTCGGTTGATAAAGTGCGTAATATCATCACAGGAGGATCTGGTACTTTCAGTAATAACCAATAAATCTCTTCTTCATCCAGATCACAGTTTATAGTCACATTTTGTCCCAAATCAGTCAATTGATCTAAAGTTTCTGCAGCTTGACACCATATGAAGCGATCTATAGAAATCCAGAAGTGATTATTACAATTTATAAATGTTATGTACTGTCACCCAGTAATAGTAAAAACGGGCATACATTGAGCAAATGGAAACAATAATTTAAGGTAAATATACTCACAGATATGAAGCTGTGTGATTCTCATGTTGTCTTTATAAAAGACACAAATGAGCTCTGCTTCTTATACCTTCCGCACACCAAATTAAGGAAGTCGAGTTTGCTCTGATCACATTGTAGTCTATGCTTCTGCACTACTTTAAACACTGTTTCTCGTGACCATCATTACTTCTGTAAGCAAGTCAAAATCATACATTTTGTCCTTTTAATACACATGATATATAATTTTGCATCCACCACAAACAACTGCTAATTTTTGGGGGGAAATGACTGCCAAGTAAAAAAGTTTATCTTAGTATTTATAGTGCAACACCTATGGACTATATTGCAATAGCACTACTATAATGCTAACTTCATTTCCATGTTACTTGTTTATATTTTTGTATGTCTATTCATCTTTGCAAATTGTTTGTAGTTTATCTATACCATTGAATGTCTATTTATTGTTGCACAGAGCAGTAGGCCACAACCCTTGAATAGTGCTGTGGATCTAATAAACATTTGTCATCAAATGTTGTTTTGTGTTTGCACCAAGATTTCCTGGAATTATTGTTTCCTTAATTATTTACTCTGCCCTTTAGAGGAAAATGTCAGTTAACATCACTTTACTCTTTGACTTTACACAATAAGAGAGATTTTGATTTGCTTTGACTACTGTATGCTGTAGACTACTGTATATTGTCATTTCAAACCTGTAGGACTGAACAATGGCGTTACCACAACAGAAGGCAATGTGATCTGCTGTTTGGTTATCAACATTCTTCAAAACATCTTCTTTTGTGTTCTGCAGAAGAAAGAAACTTACAGTTTACAGCTTTGAAATGTCAGGAGGGTGAGGCAAAGCCAGAATTGTAATTTATGGCTGAACTATCCCTTTAAGGCCGAGGGACATTAATATTGATTTCTAAGAAACTGTAATAATGACCAACAGTTTGACTGGCATAACTGCAAGAGACAAGAGACCATGATATCATCTCGTACTGCTCTGAAGCACACAAGCTGAAGACTCACATGAAGAACTTTATTGGGGAAATCCACAATCAGAAGCCATACAGAGACAAAACACAGGTAAGCAATCCAAAGAATATGGTTAAAATGGGCTAACACAAGAATTATGAAGTGTTCATGGTACAATGTCAGTGGACAAGAAAGGACTGTCCTCTGGTTGAGAACACGGGCACTCCAGCTGACGAATCTTGTGGTCTTGGACAGTGCTAAATGTTGCGTTAGGGATTAGAACAATTCACTTTTTATAATATTTCAGCAAGTTTATTTTTAAATTGGACCTAGCAACTGTAATTATGAACTTCCTATGAAGTCCCTGTGAAACAAACTTTTACTTTTCATGAATATTGCAGTTTTTAGTAGAAATATCTTATCAGTAGTCATTCTCTTTTTAAATTCATGTGCTCTTATAATCTTAATTCAAAATCTAAAAATGCAATTCAGCTCTCTAGGTTTCAATGGGGTGAGCAGAGCACCCGTTAACACTATTGAACATCCAATCAGTTCGCAGTGGAAAACACAACCTGTGGCCACTATTGGTCATTATTCGATTTTCCGTTTCACTTGGAAATTCAAAATGCCATCAATAAAAGGCACCTGTGTTCGTTGTCCAAAACAATAAGATTGCCCATACCATAACCCCACTGCCACCATGTGCCACTAGATCCACAAGGTTGACATCAGCAAACCGCTCACCCACTCGACGCCAAACACACTGCCATCTGCCCTGTACAGTGAAGCAAGGATTTATCCGTGAAGAGAACACCTCTCCAAAGTGCCAGATGCCATCGAATGTGAGCATTTGTTGTGAGGCCGGTTGGATGTACTGCCAAATTCTCCGAAACTCCTTAGGAGACCGCTTATGGTGGAGAAATGAACATTCAATTCACGGGCATCAGCTCTCGTGGACATTCCTGCTGTCAGCATGCCAATAGCACGCTCCCTCAAAACTTGCGATATCTGTGGCATTATGCTGTTTGATAACACGGCAAATTTTATAGTGGCTTTTTTGTGGCCAGCCTATTGCACACCTGTGCAATAATCATCATGTCTAGTCACCTGTGAGTAGGTATGGGTACAGAGAACTGGTACTTTTTTGGACCGGTACATAATTGGGTGGAGACCAGAGTATCGATAAGCTTCATGACAAACGATAATGTTATCGATACTTGTGTTGTTTTATCTCTGTGTATTCGGGTGTTAAATGGCGAATTATAGGCTGGTGCCTGTCATTTCCCATCCCTCAATGATGTCCGAATGGACGAAGTTTGCTCCACGTTAGGGATAGGGATATCCAGGATCATATTAGTTTCGAGATGTATTTGTAATCTGCTTGCTTTGCATGTTTATGGGTGAAAGAGTGGCATGGTTACGCTTGTGGAGCTTTCAGCGTCCGCGTTTCACAACTAGGAAGCTTCTATCAAACACCCCTTTGCGGCAACCCGTCAAAATAAAAGTCCTTTATTTGAGAACAATTTATGCTAGTGTTTTTTTGTTTATGTTAGTGTTTATGCTAGTGAGCAGATGTTTAAAGATGTTAACATGATGTCATTACTTTTTGTCCCAATAGCGACCAGCTGTATGTTGAGTGCGTAGGCGAAGCTAGCGGGGAAACCAGGGGGTAATTGTATACATTCTCGTCACATTTTTACTCAGACATGCACCCTCAGTTTGTGACAAAACATTGGAGAACGACTGCTTTTAATAGTTCAGCCAGACCCTACCCATATTATTGAATCGTAAGAACGTTTGATAAAATCAAGTACTTTATTTGAGAAGAAGTTATACCATTGTTTTAAATAATTTGGCCTCGGAGTATATTTACTTAAGTAAATTGAAGTAAATGTGCTAGAAAAATTATAAAAATAGCACATATCATTTTTTCAACTGCAGTTTTCAGGGAGTTTGGAAAAGTCCCATAAAGTAGTTAGGTGTTATCACTTCTAACAGATCTGCTTCTAAACATTTAAGCACACTTTTGAAATAAGATGTGGGAAGTGCGTCAAGGTAGCAGGTTGACAATTTGAGGTGCTATACTATTTCTTCCTAAATAACGGCTATCAGTTGCTTCAGAAGCAGACATAATAACTTCTTTCTGAAATTGCTTTTAAATCTGTCTGACCTTTGCATAACTTGAGAAAGTGCTAATAATCCTTCTGATCTGAGCATTTGACTGGGAATCTGATATGGAGGGTTTGTTAGTCTCTGAGCAGTAGCAAAAAGAGTGTGAGTGTTGTTTCTGTTCATATGGTTTGAGAAGTTTTGATCTGTCTAGCTGTGCCTGGTTCCACATTGAAAGCATGAAGGCTGTCTTTATAGATCCCATAGTGGATTTCAAGTTTTGTTTTCCGCCACATACATTCAGCATTACTGCATTGTCTTTTCATATTCTGTACTAATGTAGATTTTCTCCAAGGTGCTCTTTGTCTTCCAGTGTTCTAACTGATTTTCACGGGAACAATATCATCATTTATCACAATATCACTTTTTAGTTAAAGGAATCGAGGAGATCAACAGAATCTGCAGAAATTCTAGGTGTTAAAGATAAGCCTTCAAAAATAGCACAATAGTGTTCACATTGATGCATCTCTTCCTGACAGATACAGATCTAGATTCAGAGGTAACAGTGGAGATCAATATATCAAAGAAAATGTTTAGACCCTTGCTGAGGAGTAAATCTAGATTTTGACCACGATTGTGTGCGGTAAGAAGTTTGACTCCACAATTCAGATAATTTACTTTTGAAATACTTTTATTGTCTTGAGACTTATTTCAAGTTATGGAAGTGTAGAGATGATGTGTTGGTACAATTTCAAATGTGCACTGTCTGCAGAATTCTCATCAGTGGTTTCTAGCACAAATGTAACCTGTTGTGGTACTACAGGGGACATCGTTCAAGCAAAGGTTATCTGTAGGATAAGATTACATTAAATAAATATAGACAGAATAATGAAATGTAAAACCCTAAAATTAATCAAAAAAATGATAATATGTATATTACATATAAACAATATGTGTTATGCAAAAGATGTGTCAACAAAACTAGCAACTTTATTATTAAAGCACTGTAAATGATCAGGATTCACAAAACAAAAATAGAAATCTTATTATTCCAGTTTATGATCATGCATTGCTCAGAACCTTTATAATTGTCAGGTTGATTATTGCACAAGTTGGTGTAGGTGCAAAAGAGTGCGGTTTTGTTTTATGAGGGAACCACCGAATAAATTAAATATTTTTACCCAACTGGTGAAGAGGGGGTTATTTTGGAGATGGAGTTAGTTGGCCTGGGAGTCCTGGGAGAGTACGTTGGGACTCAATGCATGTTTATGTGGCTGCAAAATGTTACCGTTATTTCTTTTAAAGTGTCTGAAATAAAAATAGACATTTAATGAAACTCTACAAGCAGTTGGTCCCGATTCTTAACATGAATCCTCACAACATGACACATGATAGCTACACATCAACCTCCATTTTACAAATACTGTTGAACAAAAACTTTAACTAAAGACTCGTTTCTCAGCATTTCTGATAACCTAGAAGATTCTGATACTATCAACCAAATTTTAATTCTGTCTGCTCTGAAACACTAAACACAGTTGCTATTCTGTGCCTAAAGCAAATAAAAGATAGTAGTCCAACACCGTGGTATAGTGAGCACACGCATGCTCTTAAGAGAGCAGCCTGGAAGATGGAGCGTAACTTTAAGAAAACAAAATTAGAGGTATTTCGCATAGCATTGAACGATAATATCTTATCAAACAGGAAAGCCCTAAAAACGTTTTGATCTGCCTACTTTTCATCAATAATAGAAGAAAATGAGCACAACCCAAGGTAATGAATTATCAGCGTCTTCAGATGTTGGACATCAGCATAGTAGTCACCACTTTATGAGTAAACTTTGAGTAAATTGGTAGTAAGTAAAATTGATAATATTAGAGAAAGATTACAGCTAAGCAACAAATGACAACACAAGCGATCAGACTATACATATCAGCTCCCCCAAGAGCAACTGCAATTATTCTATACAGAAGGTCAGGACGAATTGTCTAAAGTCATTCATCATCCAAATCAACATCATGCATGTTAGATCAACATGAACCAGGAACACTTCCTATAACAATTGATGCACTTGTAGAACGGTATTCTGCTCTCAGTTGTCTTTCATCATTTTTCCGAGGTCTATAATATATGTGTTTGTGTGTGTAGGTGTGTGCGTGCGTGTAGGTGTATGGTGTGTGTTTAGGTGTGTTAGTGTGCGTGTGAGTTTGTGTGGGTGTCTGTGCGTTTGTGCGTCCGCGTGACTGCGTGCGTCCGAGTGTGTCTATTTCTCAATACTTCAATACAATATATACGGAAAACGTATATAACCCTGATGCAATCCTGGTTGAAAACTATTTCCTGTTTCAGTTTTTAACACTCCACAAATGAATAAACAACAAACAGAGCATTCATAACCAAATCAAAATGTTGTACAACTTTAAGATTTTATAATTTATGTAAGATTTTAAACAAAAATTTATACAAAAAACCCCGAAAGTGTATTCTGGACAAGAGACTTTTGCAGAATAAATAATCATTATGTGCGTGACATAATAAAATGTGTGAGGAGTTTTCATCAATGTCATTTGCCTTTTCATAACTAGTCAGAAGATGAGTGTCTCATGTGAGAACTCATTTGTCCGTTCGACACAACGTCTCGTTCCCTCCGTAACTGAGATGTTAACAGGGGCTGATAAATTGAGGACTTTTGCGCTGCAGCTGTTTTCTAGCCATGTTTCATTTAAAAACATAATATCCAGGTTGTTTGTGGTTATTGATCAGATTTATTCTTTGTGAGTGGATGTTAAAAAATGTTAACATGATGTCATTACTTTTTGTCCCCATAGTGACCGGCTGTATGTTGAGTGCATAGGCGAAGCTAGCAGGGGAAGACACGCACCCTCAGTCTGTGACAAAACATTGGAAAACGACTGCTTTTAATAGTTCAGCCAAACCATACCCATATTATTGAATCATAAGAATGTTTGATAAAACATTTTTTTTACATGATTAATAGTTTCAACCACAATTCAGATTATTTGCTCTTGAAATGCTTTTATTTTTTAAAGACATATTTCAAGTTATGGAAGTTTAGAAATGAAATGGTGATTTCAAAGGTTTACTGTATGCAGAATTCTCATCTGTGGTCTCGAGCACAAATGTAACCCTTTGTGAAAGTACAGGTGTGATCGTTCCAGCAACGTTTATCTGTAGGACAAGATTAAAACATTAATATTAAATAAATACTTGTCAGAATAATGAAATGTAAACTAATAAATTAATCAACAACATTATATCTCTATTACCAATATTAACGATATGTGTTATGCAGATGTCGTCAACAAAACTAACAACTTTATTATTAAAGCCCCGGTGAATTTTCAGGATTCACAAAACAAAAATATAATTCTTGCCTGTATAGCTTATCTCCAGGCAGTGCTCAGAAGCTATCATTTACCTTATTAAGTTTATTTTTTATTTTTATTTAGCCTTGTTGTGCAAGCACTGTTGAGCTTGTGCAGAGGCAGCAGCTTTTGCCAGAGGGGAACTGGAATCCCCTGGTTGGGCCTGGGTTCTCCTGAGGTTTTTTTTCTCGATGGGAGTTTTGGGTTCCTCACCACCGTTTGCATATTGTTTTGCACTATCTGCCTGGCCGGGGGGGCTACTTTAGAATTCAGAAATTAGACATAATTAATATTGCATATAAGAATTTATAGTCCGTTTAATATTTGACCTGTGGTTCTTTCTCCTTTATCGCCAATGTGTGCTTTCACTGTGTGTGTGTGCGTCTCTGTCAATGTGTGTGTGTGTGTATGTATGTTTACATATTGTGTGTGTGGAGCATTTGTATGTCTGTCTTTGTTGTTTTCACCTTTGTCTTGTTTTTACAGGTATATGCCTTTAGTTTTTTTACTTGTATTCAATGTGTCTCATGTACAGCTGCTTTGTTACAATAAAAATTGTAAAAAGCGCTATATAAATAAAGTTGAGTTGAGTTGAGTTGAGTTGAGAAGCTTTATAATTGTCAGGTTCTTTGTAAAATGAAACCCCATTACCATCATTACAGGATTACGGTATACATGTGGTTGGATGTCATGTATATTATATGTGTAGCTAGAGATGGCGGCGATTTTACCAATTTGCGCCCGAGTCTGACGAGGAAGCATCAGAAGACGCTAATCCACAACCAACTCCACCACGACTGGAGCAGTATGTTTGTCAGTGGCAAGTGATAACTCTTGTCATAAAAACTCCCAGTGTGACAACATGAATGTTGAGCTTTTGCTTATTAATGAAATAAAATATTTTTTTTTTCTTATAATACTATTAATACGTTAGTAATACTATCATTTCGTCTTAATTGTGTGTTGTCGTGGTCAATTTCAGAAAGTCGACGTTATGAAAAATGATTGTAGTATCACCCAAATATATCTATATAGGTCCACGTGCGGCAAATGTGTCAAAATGCAAAGTTAATAGCCAGATAAACAAACTGTAAAACCCCAGACATAATGGTACATGCTATTTTTAGCGTTATATGCATTAGCTAAACTAAACACAGACATAAGGTACAAAAATATTTCTTGAAGTAAAAACAAAAAATGAATAGTCACACTTACAGGTTGTCATTCGGTGGAGCTAACAGGACCAAATAGAGTTGGTATTGGCCCCTCTTTCAAGAATAGTCGTTTCACATACAATACAGTGAACGCGCCAAGATTATTAAACCAATCTTCGCTGAAATGACGCGCGCACAGTAAAACCCTGGGGTCATACTCCTTTGGTATCGTTTGAAAAATGAATTGTAACCATTTTTCCCTCAGACGTTCTTTCTTTGGTAGTTGAATTAAGACCGACTTAGTTTCACACCATAGAACACAGGTTCTAGACATGAGACACACGCATCACGAACGAACGACAGTGTTTTGGGGGAGAAATAAGTTTTCGCGGCAGTCTCAGCACAATGTATGCGGGGACTATGTCTAGTGACTTAGATATGCGTCCACGTCTCGTTTGTGTGATTCAGAGTCGACTCGCATTTTTACAAGCAAATAACTTTGTTATTTATGTACCTTCGGACTTACAACTTGGCAGACAGCTTACTTTCAAACACGGCAACATAACAGACTGCATTAAATGTCATTTTCATGATATCATGCTACCTACTCTTTAATACACAGTGCTATTGAATGTTAAGCTTAATTTATTACTAAACTGTTTACAAAACAAAAAAATGTATTCCACAATCCAGAAGATTTGCTTTTGAAATGCTTTTATTGCTTTGAGAGATATTTTAAGTACAGTATATGGGAAGTTTAGAGATGATTTGATGGATCAATTTTAAAGGTGTACTCTTTGCTCGATTCTCATCAGCGGTTTTGAGCACAAATGTAACCCTTTGACATAGAACAGGTTTCATCGTTCCAGCAATGATTATCTGTAGGATGAGATGAAAATTACATTTAGATTTAACAAATATAGTGAATAGACTAATGAAAGGTAAACCCACCAATTAATCAACGACATTGTAATATATATTACATATAAACAATATGTTTTATGCAAAAGTACAAAACTAGCTATTGTATTATAAAAACACTGTAAATTGTCATGATTGACAGGATTTATAAAACAAAAATAGAATTCTAACCTGTGAGGTTTATCTCCAGGCAGTGCTCATTTCCTTGGTTATTGTTAGGTTCTGTTTTGCACCAGTTGGTGTAGTCAAATTGAGATCCGTCAGTCCACAGCCATTGTTGTTCCTAAAGAATGAGAAGAGCCAGTGACATTTAAACGTAATTTAAACATTTAAACATTACAGACTAAACTGACAAATTAGTCTGTTGTAACAGAAAACTGTTTGTTTGTAAATAATTTTAAAGCAAAAATATTTACCATTTCACCATCATGACCTCCAATCCAAGCATATGCGTTAACAGGTAACAGACTCAGGAGAAACTCATTTTGTGCTTTACTGCGCACAGACGCAAGATTTGCATCAAGGCTTTGACAATTTTTCTAAAGAGAGATTTTTTGAGTCATTCCAAAATCAAATGGTTTTAACTTAGATACAGAAATGGATTATTCTTGAAAGATGTGGAGATAAAAGTACCTCTGCTCTGACCCAGTCAACTGCCTGGGGGAAGAACTTGAAGCATTCAACTCCAAAAGGTGTCCATCCAAATGAACAGTCTTCAGCTATACAGTACATGAAATATTAGAGATTTACTCGCTGTAACACTGACAGTAATGAAAGGTTTTTTTTATTAAAGCTATCATTTCATATTTTATTTAGACAGTAAAATTTCTTCTTATCATGACAATATTGAATCATGTCACATATTTCTTTTTATCACATTAAGATGACCGAGTTTTTGACATTAATAAAGAATTGTGTTGGTAACCTGCTGCATTCTCCACAGAAAAGACCAAGAATAGAAGCACAAGACCTCTCATCACTGCCATGATAAATCTGAAAATGAATGCAATGCAAACCAATGCAATAGTAACACATCTGCTTTCAAATGCATATTATATAATAGTTAATATTAAAGAACAAAGCTTCAGGAGGTCAGTGGTGTGAACTCACCTCTTTTTTGATTCTTGCTTTCAGAACTTAAATGAGGATTGAGTGAAGCTGTAAGCAGAATCCAACTTTTATACAGTTTTCTTCATGATATGTAAACACTGAAAAATGACGTGTTTTATTAGCTTCTATGTTCTACAAATCACTTACTTGGAATTTTGGGAGGTACGCATAGTGTTATATTAAATACTGTACTTTATTGGGTGTTATCATTGACTTCACACATTGGCTGTTATCATTGACTCTACACATATGGTAAGTTGCCTGTTTGCTTACTCTGACATTACAATTTTCGAATGAAGCTAATAAAATGTGATAACATTCTGAGTATCTTTGTTTTATTCTTTTGTAGCCTACTGTTTGTACAAGTATTTTAATGAGAGACAGGTTACATTAACAACATAACATGGGTTTTGTAAAAGTAAACAACACATGGAAAAAAAGCTTTCCATTTTCTTCAAGTACAGCACATTCAGAGCTTTTGATTTTCATCTATTTTCATTTTAACTTGTAGGGCTATATGCTTTTGATAAAAGTAAACAATTAAAATAAATAACATTGTAAAGGGGAAATATACATATAAAACACAAGCGTAAATAAACTGCTGAAAATAAGCTCAATACTAATGCTTCGCATTTAAATTCAAATATATTAATTAAAACTATGCACACTATTAAACATGGTCAATTTAAGAACAAAGCTAGGTCAATGTGAATGTAACATTAGCTTTATAATAATTAACAACGTGATTAATTTTACATGAAAGTCGGATGAGACTGTTTTTCGGGCTGTGCGTTGTCATGATTTTCAGAGGGGAGAACCCAAGTGCAGGCAAACACGGGGATGAAGGGGTTAACAGGGATTTTATTGACAAAAAGGCAAAACAAAACCCACGAGGGGGAAAACAACAAGACAAGATGACTTTCAAGAAATCAAAGACACAGACTAACTAACTAGAATATAAACACTTTGAACGATACTAAAACTAAACTTACTAGACACGAATTAGGAACATAGGTTTCAGGGATACGGGGTACAGGAACAAGACACAGCTACACGGATATATGACCAGGACCAGGAACTGGAACTGGAACTGGAACTGGAACTGGAACTGGAACTGGAACTGGAACTGGAACTGGAACTGGAACTGGAACTGGAACTGGAACTGGAACTGGAACTGGAACTGGAACTGGAACTGGAACTGGAACTGGAACTGGAACTGGAACTGGAACTGGAACTGGAACAGGAACTGGAACAGGAACAGGAACTGGAACTGGAACTGGAACAGGAACTGGAACAGGAACAGGAACAGGAACAGGAACAGGAACAGGAACAGGAACAGGAACAGGAACAGGAACAGGAACAGGAACAGGATAAACCATACTATGTCACGCGAAATCAAACAATCCAAGAGCACAAGACAAAGAACATGAGGGTGTTTTAAAGGGGACCAAACACAGGATAATTGGCAAGGGAACAGGTGTGGGTAATGAAACACTAATGGGAAGGTAACAAGCAAACGAGATGGAGGGAAACACAGACAAGACATGAGAAGGTGCATGTCAGCCAATATGTAAGCAAAGACATGTTCTTCTCACACAAAACCCAAGGGCTATGCCATGACTCAGCTGCAAGACAAGAATAACCATGACATGATAGCGGAATCATGACAGTGCATAGTATTCAGCTCTCCTTTAGCTCAGTGGTAAGAGCATTGCATTACAACGCAATGTTGTGGGTTCGATCCCAGGGGATTGCACATACTAATGTATAGATTAATAGGTTAATGCAATGTAAGTAGCTTTGGAAAACAGCGTCTGCCAAATGCATAAATGTATTCTGTCCCGTGGGCTCATGGAATATATAAGTATCTCAAGTTTCCGTCGCTGAGTGCTTCAGAATCTGGGCGTAGCCAGTAAACCATCAGGGAATTCATCTCCTACTATTTTATGAATTCTGACGATTCGGACATTATCCTCTGTTCAAGTGTTATTTTCTCATACTACTTAGTAGGTAAGTAGTTGTATTCGGACGCAACATAAGTATACGCAAGTCCAAAATTAGTCTACCAACCGGGTATTTCTCTCCTTCTGTTTTTTGAATACTGACAATTCGGAAAAAGTTACTATTCGTTCGCCTACTGCTGTTTGCCTACAATATAGCAAGGAACGCCATTTCAGATTCAGCCAGTGGTTCTCTTAGGACATATGGGGAATGATAGCACAGCTCGAACAGGTGTAAGTTATGTCAGTGATGACATCTGCCAGCTGGTCAGCACATCCTCTAAGCACATTGCCTGGAATGTTTGACTTGATTGGCTGTTACTATTTACACTTCAAGATTAGTTTCTGTGCACAGTTTGTTCAAGCATTTTATAACACTTATGTGGAAAGGTGCTGAGCAGAAACCAAATAACTGATCCTTCACTCTATTCATGTATGACATATGAAAAATGTCTCGTAAGAAGGACAACACAATCCTAATCGAGCATCTCACTGGGTGCTTCTCGTTGAGAGAGACAATTCACTCAGGCCAGAAGACTTATTTCTTGCAAACTGTGTAAAATTGTATCTACCCCACTGTCAGATCACAGTATGGTTATTCTGTCCTTATAAAAAAATTAGAAACCTCAAACCGCTTCAAATATTTGGAAGTTTAATAATAACTTGTCAAAGAATGATAGATTTTATCAAAAGGTGTTAGCTCTCGTTGAGGAGATTGAAAAGTTAGATATGACTTATTTAAATAAATGGGACTGGTTTAAATTTAAGGTCAAACAAATAGTAATTGATATAGGCAAACTTTTATCAGTATTATTTAGCAAAATTACTATACAGATCTAGGTTGTTCAGGGAGAGCCACCGTTACAAAGTTCATCATATCTTTTCGGCCTTGAAAAACAAAGACAAACAGAAGAACATTTCTGAGTTTTTGATTAATGATACTATAACGGATTATTCAGGATGTCAATGTAATTCAGGATGAAATTTTGCTAAAGTAACCTTTATAAATCAAATTACAATAAAGCTGACTGTGATTCTTTATTTATGAATATAAGATAAAAAAACATAAACTGAATGAGGAAGACAAATACTTGCTTAAGGGATAAGTTGACTTTAGAGGAGATCGATGTAGCTCTAGTCTAAAACAAGTGAATAATGGTAAATCACCTGGTATAGATGGTTTAACTACAGAATTTTAAAAACTTTTTTGCAAAGATAATCAGGAATTGTTATATAATACTTTTTTAGAATGCATTAAAAAAGGAAGCTTATCACCTGCTTGTCAGAGTTGTTTTATGTTTTGTTTGATTTTTTCCTCCCATTGGTAATTTCATTATTAGTTAATTAGTTTTCACTTGTGTCTCATTATTAGTTTATCCCCAGCACCTGTTGATCCCTCGTTATATGTTGAATTTAAGTTCTCCCCTTGATTGTAGTCCCTGTCTAGCATTCTTAATGCTACGTGTGTTTGATGTCAACGTGTGTTTGTTTCCTGTGTACCTGGTTCCCTGTTAGCCTTTTGGGTTCTTATTAAAATACTTTATTTGGATTTACCTGTTTGGACACTATCTCCTGTCAGCACACGTGACACTATTATGAAAACGCGCTAAATAACCGGGCTGATAAATTGAGGACTGTTGCGCTGCAGCTGTTTTCTAGCCATGTTTCATTTAAAAACATAATATCTAGGTTGTTTGTGTTTATTGATCAGATTTTTTTTTTTGTCAGCGGATGTTTAAAAATGTTAACATGATGTCATTAATTTTTGTCCCCATAGTGACCGGCTGTATGTTGAGTGTGTAGGCGAAGCTAGCGGGGAAACCAGGGGGTAATTGTATACATTGTCGTCACATTTTTACTCCGACACGTACCCTCAATCTGTGACAAACATTGGAAAACGACTGCTTTTAATAGTTCAGCCAGACCATACCCATATTATTGAATCTTAAGAATGTTTGATTACATATTTTTTTACATGATTAAAAGTTTGACACCACAATTCAGATTAATTGCTTTTGAAATGCTTTTATTTTTTTGAGACATATTTCGGGTTATGGAAGTTTAGATATGATATGGTGATATCAAAGGTCTACTGTGTGCAGAAATCTTATCTGCGGTCTCGAGCACAAATGTAACCCTTTGTGGTAGTACAGGTGTGATCGTTCCAGCAACGTTTATCTGAAGGATAAGATTAAAACATTTACATTAAATAAATAGTTGTCAGAATAATGAAATGTAAATCAATAAATTAATCAACAACATTATAATATGTGTATTAACAAGATGAACAATATGTGTTAACCAAAAGATGTGTCAACAAAACTAGTAACTTTGTTTTCAAAGCACTGTAAATTGTCAGGATTCACAAAACAAAAGTAGAATTCTTACCTGTATAGCTTATCTCCAGGCAGTGCTCAGAAGCTTTATAATTGTCTGGTTCTTTATTGCACCAGTTGGTGTAGTCAACTGGAGATCCGTCAGTCCACAGCCATTGTTTTTCCTAAAGAATGAGAAGAGCCAATAACATTAAAACATAATAACATTAGGAAATTAATGAACCCAGAGAATAAAAAAAAGACAAATCGTACATTACAGACTAAACTGAAACATGAGTTTGTAGTAACTGAAAACCGTTTGTATGTAAATGATTTTAAATCTGAAATATTTACCATTTCAGCATCATGACCTCCAATCCAAACACGTGTGTTAACAGGTACCAGACTCATGAGAAACTCATTTTGTGCTTTACTGTGCACAGACGCAAGATTTGCATCAAGGCTTTGACAATTTTTCTAAATAGAGATTTTTTGAGTCATTCCAAAGTCAAACCGTTTTAGCTTAGATGCAGAAATGGATTATTCTTGAAAGGTGTCGAGATAAAAGTACCTCTGCTCTGACCCAGTCAACTGTCTGGGAAAAGAACTTGAAGCATTCAACTCCAAAAGGTGTCCATCCAAATGAACAGTCTTCAGCTATACAGTACATGAAATATTAGAGATTAACAGGCTGTAACACTTACAGTAAAGAAAGGTTTTATTCATTAAGGCTCTTTTTTTTCTTTCTGTGATTTATGCTTCAGACTGTAAGACCTCTTCTAATCATGACAATATTGATTAATGTCACAAATTTCCTGTTATCACATTAAGATCACAGAACAGTCTGTCAGAATATGTTTATACTTTATATTGACATTAATAAATAAATGTGTTGTTTACCTGCTGCATTCTCCACAGAAAAGACCAAGAATAGAAGCACAAGACCTCTCATCACTGCCATGATAAATCTGAAAATGAATAAAAAACACCAATGCAAAAGTGACACATCTGAACTCAAATGCATATTATTTAGTAGTTAACATTAAAGACAAAAGCATCAGTAGGTCAGTGTTTAAACTCACCACTTTTTGGATTCTTGCTTTCAGAACATTAATGAGGATTGAGTGAAGCTGTATCCAGAATCCCACTTTTATACCTTTTTCTTCATGATATGCAAACAGTGTAAAATAAAGTGTTTTATAAGCTTTTATGTTCTACAAATCACTTACTTGGAATTTTGGGAGATACTCATAGTGTTATATTAAACACTGTACTTTATTGGCTGTTATCATTGACTTCACACATATGGTAAGTTGCCTGTTTGCTTACTCTGACATTAAAATTTTCGACTGAAGCTAATAAAATGCGATAAAATTCTGAGTATCTTTGTTTTATTCTTTTGTAGACTACTGTTACTGAATACAAGTATTTTAATGACAGACAGGTTACATTAACAACATAACATGGGTTTTGTAAAAGTAAACAACACATGGAAGAAAGCTTTCCATTTTCTTCAAGTGGAGCACATTCAGAGCTTTTGATTTTCATGTATTTTCATTTTAACTTGTAGGGCTATATGCTTTTGATAAAAGTAAACAATTAAAAGAAATAACATTGTAAAGGGGAAATAAACATATAAAACACAAGCGTAAATAAACTGCTGAAAATAAGCTCAATATTAATGCTTCATATTTAAATTCAAATACATTAATTAAAACAATGCACAATATAAAACATGGTCAATTTAAGAACAAAGCTAGGTCAATGTTAATGTAACATTAGCTTTATAATAATCAACAACTGTTTAATTGTACATGAAAGTCGGATGAGACGGACTGAGTGTGGTATTTAGCTTTCCTTTAGCTCAGTGGTAAGAGCATTGCATTACAACGCAATGTTTTGGGTTCGATCCCAGGGGATTGCACATAATAATGTATAGATGTATAGGTTAATGCAATGTAAGTCGCTTTGGAAAACAGCGTTTGCCAAATGCATAAATGTATTCTGTCCCGTGGGCTCATGGAATATATAAGTATCTCAAGTATCCGTCGCTGAGTGCTTCAGAATCTGGGCGTAACCAGTAAACCATCCGGGAATTCATCTCCTACTATTTTATGAATTCTGACGATTCGGACATTATCCTCTGTTCAAGTGTTGTTTTCTCATACTACTTAGTAGGTAAGTAGTTGTCTTCGGACGCAACATAAGTATACGCAAGTCCAAAAATAGTCTACCAACCGGGTATTTCTCTCCTTCTGTTTTTTGAATACTGACAATTCGGAAAAAGTTACTATTCGTTCGCCTACTGCTGTTTGCCTACTATATAGCAAGGAACGCCATTTCAGATTCAGCCAGTGGTTGTCTTAGGCTGACCTAAGAGGTTTTTCTCCTTCACACTTCATACACAATCGCATCTAATACCCCTACACTCTGTGGAGCGTGTTAAGCATATTTTGTTTGTGTTGATCATTTGGGGCGAACGTAATGCATCATACATTTATTTTGATTTGGGAATTCAATTGATTTAGTTTTTCCCCATTTTGTTTCATGATTATTGTTTTTGATGATAATGGAGATGTGAAAAATGTGTGAATTGATATTTTTTTACTGAAATAAAACCCAAGTAAACAATATCTTGAGTTTAATACTGAAATCTGTGTGTCGTTGCAATAATTTTATCTTTCTATGTAATTGGTGATAATAGCAAAGCTGGGCTTTATTAAGAGTTTCCCTAACCTCAATGGTATACACAATTGGTGGATTTAAAGTCCGCTTAGCGCCCAATTTATATTATTTAGCAAAATTACTATAGAACAGATCTGGGTTGTTCAGGGAGAGCCACCGTTACAAATTTCATGTCTTTTCGGCCTTGAAAAACAAAGACAAACAGAAGAAAGTTTCTGAGTTTGATTAATGATATTATAACGGATTGTTCAGGATGTAAATGTAATTCAGGATGAAATTTTGCTCTAGTAACCTTTATAAATCAAATTACAATAAAGCTGACTGTGATTCTTTATTTATGAATACAAGAGAAAACGAACATAAACTGAATGAGGAAGACAAACACTTGCTTAAGGGATAAGTTGACTTTAGAGGAGATCGATGTAGCTCTAGTCTAAAACAAGTGAATAATGGTAAATCACCTGGTATAGATGGTTTAACTACAGAATTTTAAAAACTTTTTTGCAAAGATTTTCAGGAATTGTTATCTAATACTTTTTTAGAATGCATTAAATAAGGAAGCTTATCACCTACAATGAAAAGGTGATAAATAATCTTGCTACCCAAACCCCAAAAAACAACTGATGTCATTTGATAATGGAGACTGTGTGTCTAATTCTCAATACTCCAATACAATATATACGGAAAACGTATCTAACCCTGATGCAATGCTGGTTGAGAACTATTTCCTGTTAGTAGTTAAATCATATACTGTGTGTCAAATAGTTTGAGTGATTTATGACCCCCTGTCAAAGTTCTGTCAACCAGTCACTCAAACTGTGCCTTTTATGGTATGACAGCCCTTATTGACAGATATATTTTATGTTTGTTTTTGTGGGTATCCTCTGACCCCAACCCTTCCTTTAGTGGGTCTAACTAGCTCACCCCCCTTCACTACTTCCTAAGCAAAAAGGCTTGTTTTCATCCTGTTTAGCTTTAACTGCAGGATATTAGTGGATGACAATTGTAAAACTAGTGTGATAATCTAAAAATGTAGTATAAGTGTTTACCTCTAAGAGTGTTGTTTCCTTGCTTTGTTGTTTTGTATCATGCAAATGAGTGAGTTGTTGTTTGAAATCTTCTGAATGTGTGTGTGTCTCCCCAGTTTCCCCACTAAGTAAGTCATTTAATCAGTAAATCAAAGTAAGTTAGTTTTTTTATGATCTCAAAGTGTTGTTTGTTAGTTTATATTGTATTGCTGTGTTACTGTGTCCCCATGTAGTTGTCCTCATCCTGCTGGCTCGACATGGTCAGGCACCGATTGATCTCTCATTAAACGTGTGAAAACCTTGCAGGGGTTGTGTTAGAGCGGAGTCCTAACGTTTAAATGCAAAGTTTCAGCTAAGAGTGACTGGTACCAATAGTTTAAGATTTTATATGATAATGATTAAAAGCGATGTGGTTCCGATTATCATCAATAAAGCATGAAATACATATGCTTCAAGGATATGTCTCTGTACTGTTTCTTTTAACGTTATTAATCATATAACAAAAGTTTTCAGACAAAAGTTTTAGAGAATAAGAAAAATGTCAACAATAGCTAGTTACGTTTTAACAGGCGTATGGTATCGGTCGGCATGGATGTGTGTTTTCATATATTAAACAGTGTTCTCTAACGAAATTTGTAACGTAGAGTTAAGGCCATGATACAAATTTTTAACAAAAAAATATTCTGAGTCGTGTCATGGATTACCGCATGAGTGGTGAGACGGCAATGTGTCTATGTGAACCAAACTGGTTTAAAAGGTATTCTTTGAAATGCCCGTCACCTGCACGTTGAATTAAAATAAAGTAACTTCCTTATGCCGAGAGGATGTCATGGGTCTGTGATGATTCGATATGATAAAAGAGTTTTGGGGTTTGTTAGAGACAGTGTGAATGGTCTTTTATGTTTAGGAAGTCTTGTTAGGGCGCTTGTGTGTGTTTTGAGTGTGTATGGTTACAATGACCGCGGGTGTGTTTTTGAACATGTTAATGGGTCACCCCCCAACTTTTTAACACCATGGCCTGTAAGTCTTTATAAGGTTAAAAAAAGATAGCTCTTTCGTTACGGAAGCCTGTGTGTCAAGACGGACGGACGGTCAGAGTCGCGGAAACAGACATTCATCTCTTTGTCGTTTTGAAAAACTACCCGATCTTCTAAAATGGCAAGATTCATTAACGGTATGTGATTTTCGTTTTCTCTTTGATACACATAAATACAAAAACGAGAAGTAGTCACGGTGTTGGTGACTTGTTTAAAACAGTTTGTGTGTAATGAAAATGTAAATAGCGGTATGTAAATATGCACATATTACATTTATAAGGGTCATAGCATTAAGTAAAATATGAATAAGTGCTTTCAATTTTATCTACAGGTTCGACACCCCGATGTAACAACACAACGCAGCAAAACCCCGGATGTTTAAGAAGAGCCGTTGGTACGTAGGCCTGTGTGTGTGTGTGTGTTTGAGATAGTATTGATTATTAAAAAATCATGTAATAAAATGTTAAACTGCCTGCTGGCATGACACCCTGATGTTCTCACATCATAGTTTGAAACCTGACGGTTGTGTTTTTAAATTTGAGAGAGATAATGGTTATGTGTTGTTTCATCTAAGAGTTAGTTGGTTCCTGGTTTTAAGATTTTTATCTGATAAATGATTATAGTTTTGGGTCACCATTTTATCTTTGTGTCATAACTATATCTTTTTGATTCAATGACATTCAATGACAATGCCCTGACATGTTCTTCCTGATCATGGAGGAATGGGGGATTTTATTTTGTTAGCACCTCTAAGGGGTGTCTTTCTGACAAATGGTAGCGTCTTAAGTACCCCCCCAAAAAATGTTGGGGGATTCCATCCTGACTGATTTTCTGGATATGTCTGTGTGTCTACGATCTGGTGTGACAGAAAATCTTTCAAGTATGTGTTAGTGACTCTTTTTGATATTTTTGGCATAAAAAAGATCAAGCATGTACTACATATGGTTTAGGGTTAAACTTTTAAAACCAGGAATGAAAAAAAATCTAGTCAATATATTCATCTTCAATTGTCATAGGTCTACAATGTTTTATTTAATAAATGTTGAGTTTCAGATGATATCGTAAGATCTTCAAGAAGGATGGTGCTATCCCCTATAGCTCTAACCATGGGGTTAAAATATTAAAGATCTATTATTGTATTCTTCAAAAAATGTAGAATAGTCCAATAACGTCTTGGCATCCTGTTGAGTAAAGACTGAGTCACAACAGTGGGGTTTTAAATGTAGATCTCTCAATAGAGTTGTAGGTAAGGATGTGTTTATGGTATTCATTCGAAAATTTTTTGGGGGACTCAAACAACCCATACATCCACTTTCCACAGCTTAACTCATGAGACTGCCTCAGTCTGAGACTATAGTAGTTTCTTTTTCATTTCAATCCTCTTCATCGCCATTATTTCATGTTGTACAGCTGATAGCAAAGAAGTCTAAACAGATAGTGTTTCCATTTCACATTGTTTTTTGGGCATATATTTGTAAGTGTTAAGTAAATGATTAAAAGTTTTTAACGGTTCTCTTCAGATCTAAACTTTACTCAAACAAAGTATTAGTTGACTCAACTGGACATGTTTTATATAATTGTCATCCTTTTCTTGTGTTGTATGCTTTTAACTGAATATAATTCCCTTCTGACAGAAACCAGCTGAACGTATTAAAAATAATAATAAAAGAAGCCCACTGTAAGTTTTCTAAGTACCACTGTATTTTCCTGTATGTGTTAAATGCTTTGCCAGACAGATCTGACAGTGTGTTTGCTGGATTGTGCATGAAACGTGATTGGTAAAATGTAGTTGCATTAAAGAATATCTTTTGCTTGTAAAAAATCTAGATTTAAAGTTCTAACAAACGTACAAATAAAATAAAAAATGGCTTTTGCATGCCGGAAAATAGGCTACTTATGCAGACAAAGTTTCTTGTGAAACGCTGTAAATGATGTTTAAAAACATATCGAGCTACACAGATAGATTTGCTTGGCTGAAGACAAATGGGAAGTCCTTGGGCACTATCCAATCCGAGTCTTACGCGTTACTTAAGTTAAAGATGGGTTGAGTCATAGAGAGACACTATTAATATTGCAACAATATCTATAAACCAGTGCGTCAGTAAATTCATCAGTTGATATATAACTAATTACTTGAAGGATGAATACACGTTTTGTGTTACCATGTTGCCCTATTAAATCGATATGCATTAAGAAATGATGTTTGGGGTGTAATCCTTACACTATACCCTCAATTACACATCATGCACTCACGTGGTTCTCTCACTAGATATCTACAGTGTTGATCAAAACTTTCGACCTGTTTGTTTCTACACAAGTTTGTGTCCTCACCATGTGAATGTCAGGAACATTTTTACATTTCTTAAATTGTTCATCTTTTGTACGGTTTCAACATATGCATTTAGTCAGTACATAGTTGTCAGGTATTTACACTTACATTTTTAGAAGTTGTTTTGTTTGTCACTTTTTTTGTGAATATTTACAAATGACGAATTTGATGTGATGGGTCAGTGACGTTTTGTTAGCTTCGTTACATGTTTTACCAAATCTAATGAATTCATCCGATGGTCGGCATTTCAAATGATAGCCAATAAATGTATGACAGCTTTTTCATATTCTGACATAATCTACAGAAGGTGATAAAACAGACATGGTAAGGCTAAGGATATGTATTAATTTTATCATGTAAAGTTTCTCATTTGAACTTTTTCATAATGTTTTCATTAGTTTTCCTGCGTTATTTTCTTGATTTAACACTTCTTAGTTATAACTAGTTGCATGTTGACTTCTTTGTGATTTTTAGTTTAATTGCTCAGATAGCCTTTGTTATAAATTGTTATTTGACTTCGTACAAAAAGCTATTTCTTACATTTTGACCTGTTCATTGTTTTGAGATCTTGTTCAATTGTCTTATTTTCCTCACAAATTTATCCAAAATATCTTGCTTTAATGCTGGTAAGATCAGCCGTTCTAAGTTTTCTCGTTGTTCGAGCCGTGTTTTGGGGTTGATGTAGGTTTGCTTTGATTGAATAAAAAACAAGTATTTACATCCAAAACCATCTTCATCTTAATGCTTCTATTTTATTACACATCTAGTATTTTACCTATTGAGTATGTATGATTTTATATTATACATCGGCACCAATATTTGGCACAAAATATGCATGCAGTCCTTATAATCTAAATATAAGATTACTATGATGTAGCTCAGTTGTATTTTACTAAAGAAAACATCTTGATTTAGATTTGTTTGTCTTTGAAAGGAGGAAAGGAAAGTTGTTTAAGGTGTCAATTAGAAAACCTCTTTCCATGGAAAGTGCTTACATACTTGTTTGGCTACAAGATTTACGGCACAACCAGTGTTTGTGTGTGTCAACACAACACTTTTTACATTATCCATGATAGTCCGATCATTTGTTGCTTTATAGTCTGTATGCCGTTTTTATGGCAATTATAAAAGCAAATAAAGGAAATATAATTATTTGTCCTGAAGCCAGAAACTATTCAAAATTAACTATCGTGCAATGCAATGGGCATTTTCCATGCCACCGTTCAGATTCAGGATTGGTAAACTGTAAATTAATTCCTGAAGAATATCTAATTAGATCATAATATTGCCGTTTCATTAATCGAGCAAAAACAAAAGTTAATTTTTACAGACCAAATTGACCCCCGTCTATCCAAAATCATACAGTTTTAGCTCAAGCTCATCCATATTAAAAAACATTTAATAATAATGTTTAGGTTTCCTTTGAACAATCATATTGAACAGTGACACTCATTTGTGAAGGGTCAATGAGTTGCTGACAAGCACTTGAGAGATGAAAGATGTTACAGCAATATGTTTGTTGTTTTGCTCTTTGGAGGCATTGTAAGTTCTGGTTTGTGTCTCGTTTATGAGGAATTCTTTATTCATACTCTACAAAAGGTTTATCTCTGTTTTGCATTTCCATCTAACATTTTTTTGGAATAATAGCACCTGACAAATGTGTTTCTAGTCAGATGAAGTTAGAATGACTTGGTTGGACGAAGATAGACAGAGATGGAGTGAACTCTGAACAGAGACAGAGTGAGATTGGGCATCTGAACCCAACTGTGATTTTTTTCTCTACGGTAAACTTTGCTCATTTTATTACAACATCACTTCGTCTTCTGCCTGCTGTTCTTCCACCCGGACATCCATGTCTGCAGGATAGCTAGATCTATCAGTTTTGGCATATGAACAATATGGAACACTAGGATGGTATCATTTGAATCAATAACAAGATAGTAAAATCTATCAGATCTATCATACCGAGTGGTGACATCTGACTTATCAAATTGATAAAATCTTTGGTAAACTATTTGTCTTTGGAAAAACAAATTTTTTTTTTTCATCCTGAGTTTGACAATTGCAAAAATTGCCAATAACCATGATGGCAAACCAAACAATGTTGGATTATAATCAAGTCAGTACGCCCCAAGGAGTCTAAAGAGGGAATTTTGCTCTTTTAGGCCAAAGGATTCAAAGTTGTAACCAGCTTGCAAATTTTTTCAGACCAAAAGATGGATCTGTGTCTAGTCTTCAATTACATATATGTTGGCAAGACACTGCCTCAAGTCCATTTTGATAAATCAATTTTATCTATGAAACCTATTTTGCCGCGACCTATTTTCCCCCCAAAAATGCTTTTGATCACGTTTTTTTGATGTGACTGTCCATTATTGTAACAAAATAACACAATTTTATGTAAACCAGACAAATGGTAGTAGTTTGAAATAATCAGCCTTCATTTCCGTTAAGTTGTCATTCTTTTTAGTACGCATTTCAAAATAAACTTAATTTCCTTTGTATTATGCATTCTTGCGCACTCATAATTTTAACTAATTTACTTTCTAAAGAGCTCATTCATTAAGTACCGTTTTTCTTTGTGAATCAATTCAATGTAAAGCACTTTGAATTACCTTTGTGTATGAATTGTGCTATATAAATAAACGTTGCCTTGCAATGCCCAACCGTGAGAGAATCGTTGATGGCAGAAAAAAGTATAGACGGAAATGCATTTTTTATCATCCGTTGTGAAATTAGTAAAAATTGAAATAATGAAATGTTTGTGAAAATAGTGCCAAATTGTAAAATCTAAAGACGAGAGCTATTGTTACAACTGCAGAAGACTACCAAAAGAGAAACAAATGTTTGTATTTTACTAACTAGTAAGACGTACTACTTAAAAGTTAGTGTAGCACATTAGGTATGGAAGGATAGTAACATTTGTAAATATTGCTTGAAAACAAACGTTTTGTGTATTTTTAAGATTGGGACATAAAAAAATTAATATACAGATGAAAAACAGACACAAACCAGAACTTACAATGCCTCCAAAGAGCAAAACAACAAACATATTGCTGTAACATCTTTCATCTCTCAAGTGCTTGTCAGCAACTCATTGACCCTTCACAAATGAGTGTCACTGTTCAATATGATTGTTCAAAGGAAACCTAAACATTATTATTAAATGTTTTTTAATATGGATGAGCTTGAGCTAAAACTGTATGATTTTGGATAGACGGGGGTCAATTTGGTCTGTAAAAATTAACTTTTGTTTTTGCTCGATTAATGAAACGGCAATATTATGATCTAATTAGATATTCTTCAGGAATTAATTTACAGTTTACCAATCCTGAATCTGAACGGTGGCATGGAAAATGCCCATTGCATTGCACGATAGTTAATTTTGAATAGTTTCTGGCTTCAGGACAAATAATTATATTTCCTTTATTTGCTTTTATAATTGCCATAAAAACGGCATACAGACTATAAAGCAACAAATGATCGGACTATCATGGATAATGTAAAAAGTGTTGTGTTGACACACACAAACACTGGTTGTGCCGTAAATCTTGTAGCCAAACAAGTATGTAAGCACATTCCATGGAAAGAGGTTTTCTAATTGACACCTTAAACAACTTTCCTTTCCTCCTTTCAAAGACAAACAAATCTAAATCAAGATGTTTTCTTTAGTAAAATACAACTGAGCTACATCATAGTAATCTTATATTTAGATTATAAGGACTGCATGCATATTTTGTGCCAAATATTGGTGCCGATGTATAATATAAAATCATACATACTCAATAGGTAAAATACTAGATGTGTAATAAAATAGAAGCATTAAGATGAAGATGGTTTTGGATGTAAATACTTGTTTTTTATTCAATCAAAGCAAACCTACATCAACCCTAAAACACGGCTCGAACAACGAGAAAACTTAGAACGGCTGATCTTACCAGCATTAAAGCAAGATATTTTGGATAAATTTGTGAGGAAAATAAGACAATTGAACAAGATCTCAAAACAATGAACAGGTCAAAATGTAAGAAATAGCTTTTTGTACGAAGTCAAATAACAATTTATAACAAAGGCTATCTGAGCAATTAAACTAAAAATCACAAAGAAGTCAACATGCAACTAGTTATAACTAAGAAGTGTTAAATCAAGAAAATAACGCAGGAAAACTAATGAAAACATTATGAAAAAGTTCAAATGAGAAACTTTACATGATAAAATTAATACATATCCTTAGCCTTACCATGTCTGTTTTATCACCTTCTGTAGATTATGTCAGAATATGAAAAAGCTGTCCTACATTTATTGGCTATCATTTGAAATGCCGACCATCGGATGAATTCATTAGATTTGGTAAAACATGTAACGAAGCTAACAAAACGTCACTGACCCATCACATCAAATTCGTCATTTGTAAATATTCACAAAAAAAGTGACAAACAAAACAACTTCTAAAAATGTAAGTGTAAATACCTGACAACTATGTACTGACTAAATGCATATGTTGAAACCGTACAAAAGATGAACAATTTAAGAAATGTAAAAATGTTCCTGACATTCACATGGTGAGGACACAAACTTGTGTAGAAACAAACAGGTCGAAAGTTTTGATCAACACTGTAGATATCTAGTGAGAGAACCACGTGAGTGCATGATGTGTAATTGAGGGTATAGTGTAAGGATTACACCCCAAACATCATTTCTTAATGCATATCGATTTAATAGGGCAACATGGTAACACAAAACGTGTATTCATCCTTCAAGTAATTAGTTATATATCAACTGATGAATTTACTGACGCACTGGTTTATAGATATTGTTGCAATATTAATAGTGTCTCTCTATGACTCAACCCATCTTTAACTTAAGTAACGCGTAAGACTCGGATTGGATAGTGCCCAAGGACTTCCCATTTGTCTTCAGCCAAGCAAATCTATCTGTGTAGCTCGATATGTTTTTAAACATCATTTACAGCGTTTCACAAGAAACTTTGTCTGCATAAGTAGCCTATTTTCCGGCATGCAAAAGCCATTTTTTATTTTATTTGTACGTTTGTTAGAACTTTAAATCTAGATTTTTTACAAGCAAAAGATATTCTTTAATGCAACTACATTTTACCAATCACGTTTCATGCACAATCCAGCAAACACACTGTCAGATCTGTCTGGCAAAGCATTTAACACATACAGGAAAATACAGTGGTACTTAGAAAACTTACAGTGGGCTTCTTTTATTATTATTTTTAATACGTTCAGCTGGTTTCTGTCAGAAGGGAATTATATTCAGTTAAAAGCATACAACACAAGAAAAGGATGACAATTATATAAAACATGTCCAGTTGAGTCAACTAATACTTTGTTTGAGTAAAGTTTAGATCTGAAGAGAACCGTTAAAAACTTTTAATCATTTACTTAACACTTACAAATATATGCCCAAAAAACAATGTGAAATGGAAACACTATCTGTTTAGACTTCTTTGCTATCAGCTGTACAACATGAAATAATGGCGATGAAGAGGATTGAAATGAAAAAGAAACTACTATAGTCTCAGACTGAGGCAGTCTCATGAGTTAAGCTGTGGAAAGTGGATGTATGGGTTGTTTGAGTCCCCCAAAAAATTTTCGAATGAATACCATAAACACATCCTTACCTACAACTCTATTGAGAGATCTACATTTAAAACCCCACTGTTGTGACTCAGTCTTTACTCAACAGGATGCCAAGACGTTATTGGACTATTCTACATTTTTTGAAGAATACAATAATAGATCTTTAATATTTTAACCCCATGGTTAGAGCTATAGGGGATAGCACCATCCTTCTTGAAGATCTTACGATATCATCTGAAACTCAACATTTATTAAATAAAACATTGTAGACCTATGACAATTGAAGATGAATATATTGACTAGATTTTTTTTCATTCCTGGTTTTAAAAGTTTAACCCTAAACCATATGTAGTACATGCTTGATCTTTTTTATGCCAAAAATATCAAAAAGAGTCACTAACACATACTTGAAAGATTTTCTGTCACACCAGATCGTAGACACACAGACATATCCAGAAAATCAGTCAGGATGGAATCCCCCAACATTTTTTGGGGGGGTACTTAAGACGCTACCATTTGTCAGAAAGACACCCCTTAGAGGTGCTAACAAAATAAAATCCCCCATTCCTCCATGATCAGGAAGAACATGTCAGGGCATTGTCATTGAATGTCATTGAATCAAAAAGATATAGTTATGACACAAAGATAAAATGGTGACCCAAAACTATAATCATTTATCAGATAAAAATCTTAAAACCAGGAACCAACTAACTCTTAGATGAAACAACACATAACCATTATCTCTCTCAAATTTAAAAACACAACCGTCAGGTTTCAAACTATGATGTGAGAACATCAGGGTGTCATGCCAGCAGGCAGTTTAACATTTTATTACATGATTTTTTAATAATCAATACTATCTCAAACACACACACACACACAGGCCTACGTACCAACGGCTCTTCTTAAACATCCGGGGTTTTGCTGCGTTGTGTTGTTACATCGGGGTGTCGAACCTGTAGATAAAATTGAAAGCACTTATTCATATTTTACTTAATGCTATGACCCTTATAAATGTAATATGTGCATATTTACATACCGCTATTTACATTTTCATTACACACAAACTGTTTTAAACAAGTCACCAACACCGTGACTACTTCTCGTTTTTGTATTTATGTGTATCAAAGAGAAAACGAAAATCACATACCGTTAATGAATCTTGCCATTTTAGAAGATCGGGTAGTTTTTCAAAACGACAAAGAGATGAATGTCTGTTTCCGCGACTCTGACCGTCCGTCCGTCTTGACACACAGGATTCCGTAACGAAAGAGCTATCTTTTTTTAACCTTATAAAGACTTACAGGCCATGGTGTTAAAAAGTTGGGGGGTGACCCATTAACATGTTCAAAAACACACCCGCGGTCATTGTAACCATACACACTCAAAACACACACAAGCGCCCTAACAAGACTTCCTAAACATAAAAGACCATTCACACTGTCTCTAACAAACCCCAAAACTCTTTTATCATATCGAATCATCACAGACCCATGACATCCTCTCGGCATAAGGAAGTTACTTTATTTTAATTCAACGTGCAGGTGACGGGCATTTCAAAGAATACCTTTTAAACCAGTTTGGTTCACATAGACACATTGCCGTCTCACCACTCATGCGGTAATCCATGACACGACTCAGAATATTTTTTTGTTAAAAATTTGTATCATGGCCTTAACTCTACGTTACAAATTTCGTTAGAGAACACTGTTTAATATATGAAAACACACATCCATGCCGACCGATACCATACGCCTGTTAAAACGTAACTAGCTATTGTTGACATTTTTCTTATTCTCTAAAACTTTTGTCTGAAAACTTTTGTTATATGATTAATAACGTTAAAAGAAACAGTACAGAGACATATCCTTGAAGCATATGTATTTCATGCCTTATTGATGATAATCGGAACCACATCGCTTTTAATCATTATCATATAAAATCTTAAACTATTGGTACCAGTCACTCTAAGCTGAAACTTTGCATTTAAACGTTAGGACTCCGCTCTAACACAACCCCTGCAAGGTTTTCACACGTTTAATGAGAGATCAGTCGGTGCCTGACCATGTCGAGCCAGCAGGATGAGGACAACTACATGGGGACACAGTAACACAGCAATACAATATAAACTAACAAACAACACTTTGAGATCATAAAAAAACTAACTTACTTTGATTTACTGATTAAATGACTTACTTAGTGGGGAAACTGGGGAGACACACACACATTCAGAAGATTTCAAACAACAACTCACTCATTTGCATGATAAAAACAACAAAGCAAGGAAACAACACTCTTAGAGGTAAACACTTATACTACATTTTTAGATTATCACACTAGTTTTACAATTGTCATCCACTAATATCCTGCAGTTAAAGCTAAACAGGATGAAAACAAGCCTTTTTGCTTAGGAAGTAGTGAAGGGGGGTGAGCTAGTTAGACCCACTAAAGGAAGGGTTGGGGTCAGAGGATACCCACAAAAACAAACATAAAATATATCTGTCAATCAGGGCTGTCATACCATAAAAGGCACAGTTTGAGTGACTGGTTGACAGAACTTTGACAGGGGGTCATAAATCACTCAAACTATTTGACACACAGTATATGATTTAACTACTCCTGTTTCAGTTTTTACACTCCACAAATGTATAAACAACCATCACAGCATTCATAATCGAATCAAAATGTTGCACAACTTTATGATTTTATAATTTAAGTAAGATTTCAAACAAAAATTAATACAAAAAACTTTGAAAGTGTATTCTGAACAAGAGTTTACATGTTTAAGTGTTTTTTTTACAGAATAAATAATCATTATTTGCATGACAATAAAATGTGTGAGGAGTTTTCACCAATGTCATTTGCCTTTTCATAACTAGTCAGAAGATGAGTGTCTCAAGTTAAAACCCATCTGTCCGTTCAACAAAACGTCTCGTTCCCTCCATCAGGGAACAAAGGTAACATGCGTAACCGAGATGTTAACAGGGGCTGTTATATTGAGGACTGTTGCGCTGCAGCTGTTTTCTAGCCATGTTTCATTTAAAAACATAATATCCAGGTTGTTTGTGTTTATTGATCAGATTTTTTTTTTGTCAGTGGATGTTTAAAACTGTTAACATGATGTCATTAATTTTTGTCCCCATAATGACCGGCTGTATGTTGAGTGTGTAGGCAAAGCTAGCGGGGAAACCAGGGGGTAATTGTATACATTGTCGTCACATTTTTACTCAGACACGCACCCTCAGTCTGTGATAAACATTGGAAAACGACTGCTTTTAATAGTTCAGCCAAACCCTACCCATAATATTATTGAATCAAAAGAATGTTTGATAAAAAAATCTTTACATGATTAAAAGTTTGACTCCACAATTCAGATTATTTGCTTTAGAAATACTTTTATTTTTTTGAGACATATTTCAGGTTATGGAAGTTTAGAAATGATATTGTGATTGTGATATCAAAGGTCTACTGTGTGCAGAATTCCTATATGCGGTCTCGAGCACAAATGTAACCCTTTGTGGTAGTACAGGTTTGATCGTTCCAGCAACGTTTATCTGAAGGATAAGATTAAGAAATTTACATTAAATAAATAGTTGTCAGAATAATGAAATGTAAACCAATAAATTAATCAACAACATTATAATATGTCTATTACCAATATAAACAATATGTGTTATGCAGATGTCGTCAACAAAACTAGCAACTTTATTATCAAAGCACTGTAAATTGTCAGGATTCACACGATTCACAAAACAAAAGTGTCAGGCTTTGCCTGTTGTTTTTTGTATTTTGGTTGGTGTTTTATTTTTCTCTGCTGTATTTTCTGTCTTACAGATTTCGATCGTCTGGTACCTTGTTTGCCTCCTCGTTTTCACTAATTACCACCACCTGTTCCTGATCGCTGCTTTCCCTATTTGAGCTTTGCTGTGCCTGCTCTCATTGTGGCGATGTAATCTTTTGAGACGTTGTTTGCTCTAGCTGTGCTTTGGATTTTACCTTTCCATATTTTTTCCGTAGGAACGTGTTAACCAGTGAGCTGGTTTGGATTTCTTTTTCCCCATTCGGTTCTTTTGGTTCCCGTTTACCTCTGCCATCGCCACCACTGTCACGGTGCACAAAGGGACTCAGATGCAGGTAAGTTACAAACACAGTTTATTAGACAGGCTTACTAAATGAACAAAGGATAGGCAGGGAACTCCTGGCCAGGATACTCAAAATACTGCTGGCAGAGAAAACCAAAATCCACAAAAATCCGGGAAAGGTAAACGGGAACCAAAAGAACCGAATGGGGAAAAAGAAATCCAAACCAGCTCACGGGTTACCACGTTCCTACGGAAAAAATATGGAAAGGTAAAATCCAAAGCACAGCTAGAGCAAACAACGTCTCAAAAGATTACATCGCCACAATGAGAGCAGGCACAGCAAAGCTCAAATAGGGAAAGCAGCGATCAGGAACAGGTGGTGGTAATTAGTGAAAACGAGGAGGCAAACAAGGTACCAGACGATCGAAATCTGTAAGACAGAAAATACAGCAGAGAAAAATAAAACACCAACCAAAATACAAAAAACAACAGGCAAAGCCTGACAAAAAGTAGAATTCTTGCCTGTGTAGCTTATTTCCATGCAGTGCTCAGAAGCTTTAGCATTGTTAGGTTCTTTATTGCACCAGTTGCTGTACTCAAATGGAGATCCGTCAGCCCACAGCCATTGTTTTTCCTAAAGAATGAAAAGAGCCAATAACATTACAGTAACAACTGACAAATTAGTCTGTTAAAACTGAAAACTGTTTGTACGTGAAAGTTTGTAAATCAGAAATATTTACCATTCGAGCATCATGACCTCCAATCCAAACACGTGTGTTAACAGGTTCAAGACTCAGGAGAAACTCATTTTGTGCTTTACTGTGCACAGAGATAAGATTTGCATCAAGGCTTTGACATTTTAGCTAAAGAGAGATTTTTTTTTTTTTTTTTTTTTTTTTTAAGTCATTCCAAAAACCAACCGTTTTAGCTTAGATCCAGAGATGGATTATTCTTGAAAAATAGATAAAAGTACCTCTGCTTTGACCCAGTTAAACACCTGGGGGAAGAACTTGAAGCATTCCACTCCAAAAGGTGTCCATCCATTTGGACAGTCTTCAGCTATACAGTACATGAAATAGATTTAATCGCTGTAACACTGACAGTAAAGAAAGGTTTTATTTATTAAAGCTGTTTCTTTTTCTTTCTGTGATTTATGCTTCAGACTGTAAAATCTCTTCTAATCATGACAATATTGATTCAGATCACAAATTACCTGTTATCACATTAAGAGCACAGAACAGTCTGTCAGAATTTGTTTATACATTGTATTGACATTAATAAAGAAGTGTGTTGGTTACCTGTTGCATTCTCCACAGAAAAGACCAAGAATAGAAGCACAAGACCTCTCATCACTGCCATGATGAATCTGAAAATGAATAATAAAAATATCAATGCAAAAGTGACACATCTGCTTTCAAATGCATATTATTTAGTAGATAATATTAAAGAACAACGTTTCAGGAGGTCAGTGGTTTAAACTCACAGCTTTTTTGATTCTTGCTTTCAGAACTTAAACGAGAATTGAGTGAAGCTGTTTACAGAATCCCACTTTTATCCCTTTTTCCTCATGATATGCAAACAGTGTAAAATGACGTGTTTTATAAGCTTTTATGTTCTACAAATAACTTACTTGGAGTTTTGGGAGGTACACATAGTATTATATTAAATGCTGTACTTTATTGGCTGTTATCATTGACTTCACACATTGGCTGTTATCATTGACTTCACACATATGGTAAGTTGCCTGTTTGCTTACTCTGACAATTAATTTTCGAATGAAGAGAATAAAATGTGATAACATTCTGAGTATCTTTGTTTTATTCTTTTGTAGCTTACTGTTTGTACAAGTATTTTAACGAGAGACAGGTTACATTAACAACATAACATGGGTTTTGTACAAGTGAACAACACATGGAAGAAAGCTTTCCATTTTCTTCAAGTACAGCACATTCAGAGATTTTGATTTTCATGTATTTTCATTTTAACTTGTAGGGCTTTATACTTTTGATCAAAGTAAACAATTAAAATAAATAACATTGTAAAGGAGAAATATACATATAAATACATATAAGCTCAATATTATTGCTTCGTATTTAAATTCAAACATATTAATTAAAACTATGCACAATATAAAACACGGTCAATTTAAGAATAAAGCAAGTTCAATGATAATGTTACACTAGCTTTACAGTAATCAACTATGTGTTTAATTTTACGTGAAAGTAAAATGAGTCGGTTTTGCGGGGTGTGCGTGGTATTCAGCTTTCCTGTAGCTCAGTGGTAAGAGCATTGAATTACACAATGTTGTGGGTTCGATCCCAGGGGATTGCACATTCTGATGTATAAATGTATAGGTTAATGCATTGTAAGTCACTTTGGAAAACAGCGTCTGCCAAATGCATAAATGTATTCTGTCCCGTGGGCTCATGGAATATATAAGTATCTCGAGTATCCGTCGCTGAGTGCTTCAGAATCTGAGCGTAACCAGTTAACCATCCAGGAATTCAAAACCTACTATTTTATGAATTCTGACGATTCGAACATTATCCTTGTCGTGGTTCTGCCTCACTTTGTCACATATTTCTTGGTCTCGGGGCAGAGCCAGGACATTATCCCTTGTCTCCTGTTGAGAGAGAGGTTTTGCGGCCTTTTCAGTCATCTGCTCTCTCTCTGAGTCTCGTATGTCTTTCCTGCCCTTTCGTCTCGTTATTTTCTCATGATTTGTTTATAAGTTCATACCCCGCACCTGTCCCAGTTGATTTTGACCCCTTTAAGAGTCCTCGTGTTTCTTTGTCTTGTGTTCGGTCATTGTACATCTTTTCCTGTGTGTATGCATACCTTGTACCTTCTCGAACATTTGGATTTCTGTGCATTTTTGTTACATGTACCCTTGTGCCAGTTAGCCTTGTCAGGGTCGCATGCCTGTTAGCATATTAGCTACACTGTTGTTTTACCTGCCCGTGTTCCTGTACCCTCCTGTTTGGATTACCTTTCCCGGTCTAGATTATTTTTGATTTCCTGTTCCTGTCGTCCATGATGTTGTCCAGTTTAGCAAGCTGTTAGTTTAGTTCATGTCAAGTGTTTCTAAGTCTAGCGTTAAGTTAGCCTTCGTTCTGTGCTTGTATATTATTGTCTGTTCCTGTTTTACCCCAACGTGGTTCTTTGTTTTGTGTTTTATTGTTTAAATATATTTTCTTTGTTAACAAATGGGATTTATTAAACATAAAATAAAACAAACACCCATGATTTTCAAAACGACAGTAAAAGACAGTATAAACTCGAAACAAAGATTTTCCTCAAGGGGGCAAAAAACAAAGGAAACAGGATATTTAAATCTACTTACAACACCTAAGACAAGATGTGAATGAACAATAAACATCCAGACACGGGCACAGGAACACGAGCATGAAGGTAGAAGCACAATGAATACAAGTCACAATAGTACAATGAACAAGCACAGAAAATTGAACACAAAGGTTATATAAAGGGGAGGAAATCACAGGGGACCGCCGGTCCCGAGTCCGGTTACAAATAATTTCGACCTGATGTAAGGACGTTGATTTTTATATATGTATATAAATTCCAGAATCTCTTCGGGCGAACCGTCCAGCGCCTCAGGAGGGGGAAGCAGTGCCCTACCAACGCTGTTTACAGTGGAGGGGGGCAGCTGTTGACCTCGACCGGGGATATCAACGGGCGGTGGAAGGAATACTTTGAGGATCTCCTCAATCCCACCGTCACGTCTTCCATTGAGGAAGCGGAGGCTGAGGGCTCGGAGGCGGACTCGTCCATCACCCGGGCTGAAGTCACCAAGGTAGTCAAGAAACTCCTTGGTTGCAGGGCACCGGGGGTGGATGAGATCCGCCCTGAGTACCTCAAGTCTCTGGATCTTGTGGGGCTCTCTTGGCTGACACGCCTCTGCAGTACCGTGTGGCGGTCGGGGTTAGTGCCCTTAGACTGGCAGACCGTGGTGGTGGTCCCTCTTTTTAAGAAGGGGGACCGGAGGGTGTGCTCTAACTTTCGGGGATCACACTTCTCAGCCTTCCCGGGAAAGTCTATGCCAGTGTACTTGAGAGGAGAATCCGGCCGATGGTAGAACCTCGGATTCAGGAGGAACAATGTGGTTTTCGTCCCGGTCGTGGAACTCTGGACCAGCTCTAAACCCTCTCCAGGGTGCTGGAGGGTTCATGGGAGTTTGCCCAACCAATCCACATGTGTTTTGTGGATTTGGAGAAGGCATTTGACTGTGTCCTTCGCGGCATCTTGTGGATGGTGCTCCGGGAGTATGGGATTCGGGACCCTTTCCTAAGGGCTATCCGGGCCATTTACGACCGGAGCAGGAGCTTGGTTCACATTGCCGGCAGTAAGTCAGACTTGTTTCCGGTGCATGTTGGACTCCGGCAGGGCTGCCCTTCGTCACCGGTTCTGTTCATAATTTTTATGGACAGAATATCTAGGCGCAGCCAGGGGCCGGAGGGGCACATGATTTCATCTCTGCTCTTTGCGGATGATGTCGTCATGCTAGCCCCATCAGACCAGGACCTTCAGCATGCACTGGGACGGTTTGCAGCCGAGTGTGAAGCGGCTGGGATGAGAATCAGCACCTCCAAATCTGAGGCCATGGTCCTCAGTCGGAAAAGGGTGGCTTGCCCACTTCAGGTAGGTGGAGAGTTCCTGCCTCAAGTGGAGGAGTTCAATTATCTGGGGGTCTCGTTCACGAGTGAGGGAAGGATGGAACGGGAGATTGACAGACGGATCAGTGCAGCTTCTCCAGTAATGCGGTCGCTGTACCGGTCTGTCGTGGTGAAGAAGGACCCGCAAGGCGAATTACCGGTCAATCTACGTTCCTACTCTCACCCATGGTCATGAGCTGTGGGTCATGACCGAAAGGACAAGATACCGGATATAGGCGACTGAAATGAGCTTTCTCCGCAGGGTGGCCGGGCGATCCCTTAGAGATAGGGTGAGAAGCTTGGTCACTCGGGAGGAGCTCAGAGTAGATCAGCTGCTCCTCCACATCGAGAGGGGCCAGCTGAGGTGGCTCGGGCATCTTTTCCGAATGCCCCCTGGATGCCTTCCCGGGAAGGTGTTCCGGGCATGTCCCACCGGGAGGAGACTCCGGGGAAGACCTAGGACACGCTGGAGGGAATATGTCTCCCGGCTGGCCTGGGAACGCCTCGGTGTTTCCCCGGAGGAGCTGGAGGAAGTGTCTAGGGAGAGGGAAGTCTGGGCATCCCTGCTTGGACTGCTGCCCCCGCGACCCGGCCCCGGATAAGCGGAAGAAAATGGATGGATGGATATATATATTCTGAAGGAATATGAGTTAACAGGTGGGGCAGAGTCACTGACAAGGTAAAAAATAAAAAAGTGAATGCCAAGCCCTAACACAACGAAAACACTTTACCATAATGCCCACAATTCAGTAGTGGCTATTCTGGGAAAATTAGTTTTTCCTGACCTTTATAATTGTTCATGTAGTTTCATAGTTACACATAGGTAGGGCCGGGGGGTTACGAAATTCATGTAGCTTAGTTACATAATTTTTTTTTTTTTTAATAACTGTATTTGTATTTCATAACATTTCCTATGTAATGGATGGTAATCAAATTAGATGCATCCAAGTATTTGCAATTAGCACAGTTCAAGTCCAAGTTTGATTACTTGGAATTTTAATGTATTCTCATTAATTAAACATTAACAGAAATGAATGTAAACAGCAATCAGTGATTCTCTGACTCTGACTAAAAAGCTAAAGTTACAGTCATAAGTTTCATACACCTTCCCCAATATGCAAAATTTGAATAATTTTACCAAAATAAGAGGGATCTGGTTTCATAGAAATTTCATGTTAATTTTATTTTAGTACTGTCCTCAAAAGACTATTTCACACAATAGAAGTTAACATAAACTGTACTCCACAAGACAAAATGACTGAGTTCAGTAGGTGGTGCTTTGCATAAGCACGTTGGATGGATCTAACACTAAACTATAAAACCATTCACTTGCATGGTCGGCGACTTCTTTCTTGCTCACTGTCACGGTTGATGACGGATGATGCTGACAGATGGTAACGTCCACACAAAGGGTAATCCAAAACAAGTAATTTAATACAAGGCAAACAGGAACTCGGGAAACAATAACACGTCGTAACATTCACAATACTCGACCAAGAACAGAGGGAGACACAGGGCTTAAATACAAAGGAAGACACTCAGGGAAAACAGAATCAGGTGTGGGACTAATTAACAAAGATGAAACACAAGTGGAAACTAATGAACTAATAACGAGATTGACAACGGGAGGAAACCCCAAACAGAACATACAACAAAACGTCACATTACCCCCCCCCTCCACAAAGCGCGTCCTCGCGCCAAAAGAATACAAAAAGGGGAAAGGGGGGGTGGGCGTCCTGGAGGCCGGTGAAGGGAAGACTAAACATGGTGGGATGGGAGGCCTCCAGGACGATACGTCCAGCTCTGGGACTCTGGAGGGCGGCGGCCATTCTGGAGGCCTTGAGGGCGGCGGCCATTCTGGAGGCCTTGAGGGCGGCGGCCATTCTGGAGGCCTTGAGGGCGGCGGCCATTCTGGAGGCCTTGAGGGTGGCGGCCATTCTGGAGGCCTTGAGGGCGGCGGCCATTCTGGAGGCCTTGAGGGCGGCGGCCATTCTGGGAGGCTGATGACCGGTCTAGCCTGGAAGGCCATCCCTCCAATATGGCTTCCCCCCAAAAAGTATTTGGGTTTAGTCCGGGAGCTCATATGGAGGTAGTCCAGGACCGGTTGGGCAGCGGGCTCTGGCGGCTGGGCAACGGGCTCTGGCGGCTGGGCAGCGGGCTCTGGCGGCTGGGCAGCGGGCTCTGGCGGCTGGGCAGCGGGCTCTGGGAGGTCGGACGGGACCGGCTGGAGAGGCTCTGGAAGGCCGTGCGGGAACGGCTGGAGAGGCTCTGGAAGGCCGTGCGGGAACGGTTGGAGAGGCTCTGGAAGGCCGTGCGGGAACGGCTGGAGAGGCTCTGGGAGGCCGTGCGGGAACGGCTGGAGAGGCTCTGGGAGGCCGTGCGGGAACGGCTGGAGAGGCTCTGGGAGGCCGTGCGGGAACGGCTGGAGAGGCTCTGGAAGGCCGTGCGGGAACGGCTGAAGAGGCTCTGGAAGGCCGTGCGGGAACGGCTGGAGAGGCTCTGGAAGGCCGTGCGGGAACGGCTGAAGAGGCTCTGGAAAGCCGTGCGGGAACGGTTGGAGAGGCTCTGGAAGGCCGTGCGGGAACGGCTGGAGAGGCTCCTGGAGGCCGTGCGGGAACGGCTGGAGAGGCTCTGGAAGGCCGTGCGGGAACGGCTGGAGAGGCCCTGGAAGGCCGGACGGGACCGGCTGGAGAGGCCCTGGAAGGCCGGACGGGACCGGCTGGAGAGGCCCTGGAAGGCCGGACGGGACCGGCTGGAGAGGCCCTGGAAGGCCGGACGGGACCGGCTGGAGAGGCCCTGGAAGGCCGGACGGGACCGGCTGGAGAGGCCCGGGAAGGCCGGACGAGACCGGCTGGAGAGGCCCGGGAAGGCCGGACGGGACCGGCTGGAGAGGCTCGGGAACGCCGGACGGGACCGGCTGGAGAGGCCCGGGAACGCCGGACGGGACCGGCTGGAGAGGCTTCGGAAAGCCGGACGGGACCGGCTGGAGAGGCCCGGGAACGCCGGACGGGACCGGCTGGAGAGGCTTCGGAAAGCCGGACGGGACCGGCTGGAGAGGCTTCGGAAAGCCGGACGAGACCGGCTCCGAGAACAGGTCCCCTTTAACCTGCTCCCGTTGCTGGGTGGTGGAGGAGTGAGGCGTGGATCCGGGATGAGCCGGAACGAACCCCTGGCCTGTGACCGATACTGGGCGACCCCCGCTCAAGTCCTCATCAGTCACCCCGACGCAGAACTCGGAGCCGGCTGCTTGGAGGACTCGATTTACGAAGTCCTCCAGCCGGTACTCATCTGCATCGGGAAGCATGACGAGGACGAGCAGAATGTTGTCCAGACCGGCCACAAAGGCCAGGTTTAGAGCTTGATCGCTCCAACTCACCCGATAGCACACGCCAACAAACTCCTCCACGTAGTTCTCCAGAGGCCTTCCGTCCTGCCTCAAGTCCCTGAGGACAGCCTCTGGAGAAAAGGTACAGCAATCCATTCTTTGGTCGAGTATTCTGTCACGGTTGATGACGGATGATGCTGACAGATGGTAACGTCCACACAAAGGGTAATCCAAAACAAGTAATTTAATACAAGGCAAACAGGAACTCGGGAAACAATAACACGTCGTAACATTCACAATACTCGACCAAGAACAGAGGGAGACACAGGGCTTAAATACAAAGGAAGACACTCAGGGAAAACAGAATCAGGTGTGGGACTAATTAACAAAGATGAAACACAAGTGGAAACTAATGAACTAATAACGAGATTGACAACGGGAGGAAAACCCAAACAGAACATACAACAAAACGTCACACTCACAGACATGATAAAAACCAGAAACTCCACAAAATTTGACCAGTCATCCTAAAATATAAAACATTGTTGTGGGCTGATTTTTATATATTTTTTTTTTCATTAAAAAACTTTTGTAGTGCAAAAATAATCAAAGCAATATGTTAATGCTCAGTTAGACATTGTTTAAAAATAAAGGTATAGTATTTAATAGATAAAAATACACTTTTCACTATGCTCTGACCCATGATGGTTAAATGTTTCCATCTAACAGTATTACTTTAATGTTATTATTTTTTTAAAAGATACTAAGCCTTGAAAAAGTTTTATTACATTGGATCAATATTTTTGTGAACATATATATATATATATTACATGATATTAGATAAGATGTAATATATGACGCATGATTGTGCTGCACTTTCTGAAATTGTATATGATTTTCTGAAGGTTCTTCCAGTTTCAATTCATAGCATTGCTTCACAGAACTAATCATGTATGTACTAATGAATATGTGTCTGCAAAGCTTTGCTAACATGACATCAATTATTCTCAATTTATTTATAAAGCACAGTTAAAAACAATCACAGATTGACCAATGTGCTGTACAATGTTATATACTTTAGCCAGCTCTCTTAATAGGTAAAAACGTGATTTTACAACTGATTTAGAAAATGTTATCGGCCCACGACCATACCCAAGTTTTTTAACACATGGTTTTGCTGAAGATGTTAAAACACCAGAACTTAACTGAGCAATGTTTAGAATATCAGTGGACTCGAACACAATGACTGCAATGAGGTATAACATCACTGTTGAAACCCTGGGTTGGTCATTTTACAAAGAGTGAAGCTCTCATTGTTGGATCTTTTTCTATAGGCAGGTTGTTTAACCTTGAACATCAAAAAATGTTTCATTCAAGTCTGGTAAGTATTGTTAACCTGTAATGGAAATCTGATATTTAATTTTCATTTGTTAGTTGCTGTGGATGAATGTGTGCTAAATGAATAAATGTTTAAACTATTTATGATCAATTCCAGCTCTCTGAGAAATGTTACCTATACATACTTTTTATCTACATTCATTACATTTTACATTGTAGAACATTAAAACAACTTGTTTATATTTTCGGTCTGTTCATAATGGCAATTTTGATATGTTAGCAAAACAAAATGAAACTACCTGGGTGTGTGATTAACAGTTGATCAGGTGACCAAAACCAGTGGAAATATTTACTCTGAAAACCACACCACATTTCACAGATAAAGGAGTGGCTAGACCTCAACATAGCAAACAAAGACAGGGGAAGAAAACACCATCTCCATGTGTACTGAAATGATAATGGAGAAAGCAATATTAACATTAACCCATGTTACATCCAAACAATGACTATATGTATTGTGAAGATAAAAAAAGATATGATAGAAATTTAGACAGAAAAAGTGCATTCTTTACCAGTGTACAGCGCTTAAGCTCTTCACGTTAAGTTCTTAAGTTTCAACTTCAAGCTCTTAAGTTTCTTTAGGGATGTGAATCAAATATGCTGTGAATCTGCATTTTGAAGTTCTCGATGGTATTGACATGTAATTCCTACCAGAGTAAAGTATGTTAATATTTCTGCTAACAGAGTCACACTAATGTAAATCTAAAGTTATTATAACATCTAAAGAGCTTAGTATCGTCACTGGAGGATTCGGTAGATTCAGTAATAACCAATAAACCTCATCAACTTCATCTAGATCACAGTTTATGGTCACATGCTGTCCCAACTCTGTTACTTGATGTGTTGAAGTCTGTACATGTTGATAGCAGGTGAATAGACCTATAAAATACACACATGAATGTGTTGATGTTTGATAATTCGTCATACAACATTACAAAAATGTGAGTAATAAACTTAAGATTAAAAGCGGGATCATGTCTTTCTGGTTAAAATCCTTTAAACTGGTTCCTTAAATAAAGGCCTTAAAATGAAACTGAACTTTAAATGTAAGACCTTTAAAACAAGGAGAAGGGCATTTTGCACAAATCACCGAGAGTAAGTCCACCTCACCGCATTTGTTCACATGCAACATTATTATTCATAAACAAGTATGCTGTTTATGTGATTATTGGCAATCAATTGTATCGAATTAAAGTGAGTACACTTTTGTGTTTTCACCTTTTTCAGGTTTTTACAGGTATATGACTTTAGTTGTTTTAGTTGCATGAACAGAGAAAATCTGTTCTGATAGTTCAATTCAATTCAATTCAAGTTTATTTATATAGCGCTTTTCACAATGTGTATTGTTTCAAAGCAGCTTTACGGGGCAAACAGGAAAAACAGAAAAGGTAAAATACAGCACAGTGCATTGAATTTATACAACGAGTAAGATTATAGTAATAAATAATATATAATTTCTAAATAAATAAATAAATGCAGTCTCCCGGTGAGCAGGCCAACACTGCCCTGCTGTGGCGAGGAACCCGAACTCCAATGATTGATTAATGGAGAAAAACCTCGGGAGAAACCAGGCTCAACCGGGAGGGCCAGATCCCCTCTGACGTGTCATAGCTGCACTCAAACTGCTGACATGTGATTTAAGTTTAGCATTTAATACCAAATATTGTAACTTCAGCATTAATGAGACAAATAGTCCGTCTTTGCTCTGGGATGCTCAGTCAGTCTGCAGCTGTAATTAGTGTTATCTCAAATTGGGGATGGGCATCTGTCGGTCGTCTGGACATGGTGGAACTTCTTCCTACCTCGGGATGGGCATCCCGAAGCAGAGGCGGAAAGAGAATAAAGAGAATAATTAGCGTAGCTGCTGTTCATTAACTATGCATTAAGTGAAAGCTTGGCTAAAAAAGATGTGTCTTTAATCTAGATTTAAATTGGGAGAGTGTGTCTGACCCACGAATTGTATCAGGAAGGCTATTCCAGAGTTTAGGTGCTACGTATGAGAAAGCTCGACCCCCCTTTGGTGGATTTAGTTATTCTAGGTGTTGTCAAAAGTCCTAAGTTTTGAGATCTTAGAGAGCGTGTTGGTTTGTAACGTGATAAAAGCTCGGTTAAGTAAGTAGGGGCTAAACCGTTTAAGGCTTTGTAAGTAATTAAAAGAATTTTAAAATCAATACGATACTTAATGGGTAGCCAGTGAAGCGATGATAAAACTGGGGTTATGTGATCGTATTTTCTTGACCTAGTAAGAACTCTGGCAGCTGCATTCTGAACTAACTGTAGTTTGTTTATCGATGAGGCAGGACAACCACTAAGTAGAGCATTACAATAGTCAAGTCGTGAGGTCACAAATGCATGAATAAGCTTTTCTGCGTCAGCAAAACATAAAATATTTCGTAACTTGGAAACATTTCTAAGGTGGAAGAAGGCTGTTTTTGTGATATTTGAGATGTGATTTTTAAATGACAGGTTGCCGTCTATATAACGCCTAGGTCTTTAACTGTATTTGTTGGAGTAACAGTGCAGCCTTCAATTTGCAGGCTGTAATCGGAGATATTCTGTTTACGTGGTTTTGGTGCTATAAGTAATATTTCCGTTTTGTTAGAGTTTAAAAGAAGGAAATTACTAGTCATCCAATGTTTTATGTCCTCGATGCACTCTGCCAGTTTGGATAGTTTGAAGGAATCATCTGGTCTTGATGAGATATATAGCTGAGTATCATCTGCGTAACAGTGGAAGCTAATTTCATGTTTTCTAATAATGTTGCCGAGGTGCAGCATGTATATGGAGAAAAGCAAGGGTCCTAAAACCGATCCCTGAGGTAATCCATAATTTACTTGCGTAAGATATGACGATTTCCCTTTTAAATGGACATATTGATATCTGTCTGTTAAGTAAGATCTGAACCATTGTAGTGCCTGTCCCTGAATACCATTATAATTGTGTAAACGATCTAATAGTATTTTATGGTCTACAGTATCGAAAGCAGCACTAAGGTCAAGCAGGACTAAGAGTGAGATGTTACCTTTATCTGATGCAATAAGAAGATCATTTGTAATTCTAACGAGCGCAGTTTCAGTGCTATGATACGGTCTGAAGCCAGACTGAAACTTTTCGTGCATGTCATTATTTTGTAGGAAGGTACACAGTTGAGTTGACACTACTTTTTCTAGTATTTTAGACAAGTACGGGAGATTTGAAATCGGTCTATAGCTTCCAAGTTCATTGGGATCTAAATTTGGTTTTTTGATAAGAGGCTTAATTACAGCCAGCTTAATGGGTCCTGGGACATGTCCTAGATTAATTGACGAGTTGATTATGTTACAAATGGGCTCAATTGCAGCAGGTAGTAACTCTTTTAATAAAGTAGTCGGAATGGGGTCTAATAAGCATGTCGTCGGTTTGGATGTTGCAATAGTCTGTGTTTTGTAATTGACTTTCATGTCACGCCCCTTTTCGGTGTGTACAGATCAATCGATTATGGCTGGGATCTTAATGCACCATGTTTTGTAAGGACGCTGTGTTAAGAGTGTGCATGTTAAGATGTCAGTACATTTTTGTCTAAATCTATCATCAGTCCATGTTACACACTGAATATTTTTTTTGATCAATTTAGGGGTGTAATTTGGTCTTTAAGCCCAGTGGCAGTCTGTGGGTCTCTGACACTTCTCATATCTTCCTTTATTGCATCCAGCTGCTGAACCAGAGAGCAGTGTATAATGTCGGGAACACTCTGCAAAACTTTAAAAGCTTTCAAATTGCAGTTCTTCTCACACAGCATGACTGTTTGGTATAACATTTAGTGGCCAGTCTAGAAATGACAAGTGCCTTGACAAGAAGCTCTGTTGCATGTTCTTTCATATAAAGGTCAATATTAGTCAATGTGTTACATTGTTAAGCATGTTGTGGGTCCCGAGAGTAAGTGAGAAAATGTTGAATTATCTTAACTAAAACACTTTCATATGACATGTAATTGTGTAATAACATTGCCTGTATCTTGTATAGGGGACTTTAGTAACATAATGTCAGATAGCCTAATTCATGGATTATGTGGTTATTAAAAGTGCTTGTGTAGCTGGGTGAAGAAGAATGTGGGCCCATTAAAGACTATTTCACTGTCAAAAAAATATTATTTCTCAATAAAAAAACAGTGTTAGGGCCGAGCCTATTTCTCATCTTGCACAATACCTCACCTGCCTTTGAAAAAAATACTCTCTCACAAGGTACAGATGAGGCTGGTGTACACAGGAACTGCTGTGCCATCAGATATAGATGAGGAAACACATGCTTGACTGCATCAGCTGTGGCATTGCAGGTTTTTTTTTCTTTGGTCCACAGCCCTATCTAGCGGGTGCCACCGTTTTCCACCTAAACAATTTGAAGGAAATGTAAATCATCATATTTATGTCATTAAATATTCATCGAAGTTTTTTTTGCCAAAATAATAAAAAAGATATATACTTGAAGTAGTTGAAGCCTGTTGACTTGTTGCCTGTTGAGATGATGTTTCTGTTGAATCAGTGCTTGGCGTTGAGGGGGTTTGATCTTGGATTCTGACGATGGTTGAACTCCGCTTTTAGCCTTCTAACAGGTTCACTTATTTTATTTTGATTAAGGAACCCAAAGGTTTTAAACCTTGGTTCCAGCAAGGTTCCCATGGGCTTTACACTCATAAACCCTATATTCCATGTATGTTCTCTCAGGCATCTGGTCAGGTTTTCTGTCAGTTGGTTTGTTCTTCCTGTAAAGAATGATGTATCATTTTCATCAGCGGAATGACTTTTGAACCTGAGACATGTTTCTCCTCAGACAGTTCTACCGTAGCCTGCTGGAAAGGTGAGAGCACACGGAGGACATCATCTATTGCTTCATACTCCAGTGGATAAATTGGACTGATGTCTATCCAGAGAGAGGCTAAGGATGCCCCCACAGCTTGCCTTTCTCCATATAGGCCTTGAAGCATCAGAAAAGTTCTGTTCCACCGTGTTTCTACTTCATTGATAAGATTAAGGGAAGGTCTGCGCATGTCTTGCTGTATCTGGTTCAGCTTCTCTTTGGCAATTGTGCTGGATCTGAAGGAGATCAGAGGGAGAACACTAGAGCGAGAGGCGCCACTTATAAGCGTGCACACGCCAAGTGGTGGGGCTTTGGCAGGATGGTCTGACCGTCACTGCAAGCCACTCCAGGCCTCCTCGTCCCATCCGGAGGTCAGGCACGGAGATTCCAGAGGCCTGGGGTGCCAACCGTTTCCTTCCCCTGTGAAAAGTTTCGTCAGGGGAATTGGCCAGAGGGGGCTGTATCAGAACTGAGAAGTCTGAGAATCAAGTCTGGTTGGGGCAGTAAGACGCAACAACAGTACGTGAAGCCACTCTTCCCCGACTTTGCACAGGCCCTGTGCAGGGAGGCTCCTGGGGAAAGTCGTACTTCCGCTTGTCCCGCGGCCAGCTGTGTGCTAAGGTACCCGTCAGGGTACAAAAGCGGGAAAAACGGGATTCTGGGGGCAACAGGATCTGATCCTGGCCACACCGGTCCCTTGAAAGCTGGACTGCGCGAGAATGGAGTGGCCACTCCCCGAGGCGTTTCACTGACGAGAGAGCGCAACGGCTGTTGGATTCAGTTTGCCAAGGATAAACTGGCCCGCAGGGAAAGATCATCCTGCTGACTCCATAAGAGGAGGCATCGGGCGAGTTGTGGCATCTGCTGTGAGCGTATGCCGCCACGGCAGTCGTGCTGCCCGACCAGACTAGCACGTAGTCCTGCACTAGAGGTCTAGTGCCAAGGGGACTGCCAAAAACTCTAGGCAGTAGGGAACCCGTCACTGCCCGCTACTGCCCGTTGCACACTACACCCCACCATGCAGGGAGGAGCTTGACCCGCCTCGTACCTGCCCGAGCGGGCCTGCTCTGAGAAGGGTCAGATCTGACCAGGGTTTGGGGTGTGTAGACACTGAGGCGTAGCCTTACCCACCTGGTGCCGGTGTGCCGCCATCCCAGGAACCTGACTCTGAGGCCAGTGCTGAAATGGCCGTGCGTGCATCAACTCAAGCAGATTATCCGTCGAAGACGCCGCGTGTCCAGGAGCCTCTGAAGTGATCAGCGGGACCCGGAGTCCGGCTGACCAAATTCATCCAGTTCAACAACTACAGCAGAAACTCGTTTGGTGAGCATGCTGCATAAGGGCAGAGTCTAGTTCCACACCGGGATAAGAGGAGCTCTCGCTCTTTGGGGAGAGCTTGCTCTTTCCCAGTTAACCCGTAGGCCAGAAGGTCTAGGTGCTGAAGCACAAGGTCCCCATGACCGTGGAGACAGGGACCGACCTAATACTGATACGATACGAATACTGATACTGATACTGATAGGAGAATGCCCCGAACTTGGTGGGTGCCTGGCGAAAATGGATCGCACAACCGAGATGGATCGTCCTCTAGCTTGCGTCACGGCAGGTGCCGTGGTTGCGAAACTGGAGGATGATCTGCTTCACTGTGCCAGGGAGGCTGGTTAGTGGCTGGCAGAGCGGTCACCTTACACAGGGTGGGACCCCGGAGAGGTTTGACTGCTCTGCCTACTTACCTGCTTAGTGTTACCGCCGGCCGACGCAACGTCACGTGGAGATTGCGGAAGGCAGCTATATCACTGGGTGAAGCCCGGAGAGGGAGTGTACTCTCCATCTCCATGGCTCTCCTGTCAGGGTTGCTCTGAGGCGGTTACCCAACAGGGTAGAGGCCTCCTCCTGCGTGGCTCCACATCTCTGATTGGCCATCCTTGGAGGGCCCAGTATCAGAGGGGCCACCGCGGGGAGGCGGGGCTGATGGAGGGCAGGCTGTGCGCAGGACCTCAGCATCCATAGATGGTCGGGTCACGGAACAGTCCGAGCTTCATTGCGCAAGGTTGAGCTACAGTTCCTTGGACCACTGTCGTGGACATCGTCCAACCCAGGGCACACACCCTGACCTTCGTCGCTCGAGGCGCGAGACCTGTGGGGGTGCGCTGCCGGGTCGACCTTCCCATCAACCAGATCCAAACGCTCTGGCATATGACCCAATGGGTCGCCATAACGTTTTGGACCCTATTGACCGCCATAGCCTGGAGGGTGAAAGCAGTTTGGGAGACTTTGTCGACTCCTCCAAGTGGCAGCATCCGTGGAGCACCACGGCCGCTAGCCAACCTGGGTGGTCAACATAGCTCTTAGCTACCTCACTGTCCAGGAAAGTAATTGCTCCCTGAGCCCTTCAGACAGGAGCACGCAGTGGACGGCAAACCGACGTCTAATGAGCTCCACGTGGATCTCCGGGGAAGCACGGCCCTCACTTTTGCGTTGCCTCCTGAGCTCGACCGCCCAGAGGGGGAAGCTCTAAGGGGCTTCGCATCAGACAGGAGCAAGCCGCGAAAAGTAACTCCACATCTAGTGAGCTCAACGTGCATCTCCGGCCCGGGGAAGCACGGCTGTCATCTCTGCGTTGCCTCTTTTTGGGCTCGACCTCCCGAAGGCGGGAGCTCCAAGGGACTTTGCATCTGATGACCGGAGGTAGCTCTCAGATGTTATGACAGAGCTCGTTGTCGGGTCTTGCCCGACATGGGACGGTCACCACCGCCCATCAGGGACAAGCCAGGTGAGCGTGTTGGGGCATGAATGACGATGCAATGAATGATGAGTAACCAACCCTGGAATCCCCGATCACCCCCGACGTTCGCTGAAGTGTTCAACCTCGCCATGGCGGCGGTCACGCACAGGGATCAGATGGGGTTGCGGCAACATTCCGGAGAACGTAGCCGCTGTGATCACCACACCTGAGGACAACCATACGCGCAGTATAGGCGTCGTGCCCCTCAGACTTCGAAGATGGGTCAGTCATACCCAAGAACACAGCTTGCAGCATCTCATCATCACCACACACCGTTTCCGGCGCGCGGTGTAGGAACAAGACGGTGGGATCGTCTCTTGGGGAACGGTCAGACGAGGCGAGGTGCGAACGATCCGCCAGCCAGTGGCTGACTAAAGAAGTTCACATGCTCACATCACCCTCGCCCCTCCCCGCCGCGGACGGCAGGGCCGTAGCCAATGCCGTCACTAAACGGGAAGCAGCGAGTTGGCGGCTGAGTCCCGTGGGAACACAGCCGCCTGTGACGCAACGTCTGAATCATACACCGACCGCACTGCGGACAGAACTGATCCACAATGGCCTCCCCAGATGCTGGAAGCCCAATACCCGTGGTAACCGCTGTGTCCGTCCTCCCTCCTGGATGAGAGTGGAAACTGTGAGAATATTGGTCCTGAAAAGGACCTGCTCTTTTAAATCTGTAGCTCGCTGCCGAAACGCCAAGCAACGGCCGCTCCTGCGCTCCGATGAGAAATCCGCCACCGAGGGAGAGTCCACTCGCTGAGGGGGATCCACCATCAGAAGGGAGAAGTCCGCTGCTCTCCGTCAAAAATCCAGCAGGAACTCGAAGAGATAAACTCGACATATACGCCGAGAAGGTTCCGAAGAACAAAGGATGATGAATGACCGCCGCCATCTTCCTTTTATACCCGTATGTACGGGGCGGAGACTGGCGTGGGCGGGCCATTGGCCAATCCCCATTGGCGTTTTAGTTTTATCTCTGGGTTGAGTGGTTCTCAGAATCAAACCCCAGTCTGTCTCTCAGCAACGTCGAGAGACCGACTGAAGGGGAACCACCATTTTCTTCAAAGCCTAAATGTGCAGCAATAAAATAAATGTAAAAGAAAGGTTATTATTAAAATATTATCCAGTGTAAATAGTTAAATTGGACTTTTCTACACACCTGCCTGCTTGGCACAACATAGTTTCGATCCAAAGCATGGATGAGACCCCTGAAGCATCAGAAGAAAGAGAGAGCGCCCGTGGATTGGATCACGTGATTCGGTTCCTGTTTGCATCGCTGCCGGCGGCTAGTTTGTATCCTCTGACACTTGCTTCACCTCACATTTGTTATTGGGCTTAATACTAGTGTATTTTACTATCGTTACCTATCATTGTCGTTACCGAATTATTTATAACATTATATTCTAAACATATTAATTGAAACGTAACGCCGCTAGCATATTAGCGTGTTAGCTTGCCTTCTGTTTACTGTGGAATATCATCTCCCCCTATTTGTCTTGTGTGCTAACTGCTTCTCTTTTTAAGTGTATATACTAAGACTCATCAAGCAACCTTGGTAAGTTAGGATTGCACCTCATACCCGGTGAGTCATGGCTTCTATTCCTATTGTTGTTACTTGCACCTCATGTCATATGTTTAGCCTTCTCTGTCAGCGGCGAGGGTTATACATGCGATAAATGCAAGGAAGTAGTTAGGCTGACGGAGAAGATCTTAGAATTAGAGTCTCGCATCCAATCTTTATTTGAGGATAGTAAGAGTCTAGGGACCGTAGAAAACACTTTGGATGTGAGGAATCTTAGCGCACACGGCTCGGTTCCGGTTGAAAATCCCCTGCAGCTGGGAAACTTTGTGATGGTGAGACGGCATAGTCGCAAGACAAAACATCACTCAACCGTTCCGATTAAAGTCTCGAACAGGTTTGCCCCGCTCAGTGACGCACCGACTGAGAAACCTGCTGAAAGTGCCCTAGTGATCGGTGATTCTATTGTCCGGAACGTTAACATAGAGGCACCAGGCACCATAGTCAAATGTTTACCGTGAGCCAGAGCGCCTGACATCAAGTCAAATTTAAATGTGCTGGCTAAGGCTTCACATAAAATCCTCGTCGTCAGCTAAGAATCTTGGCGTTGTATTCGATAGTACTCTGTCATTTCAAAGCCATGTCGCCAACACCTGTAAAATTGCATTTTTCCATCTTAAGAATATATCTAAACTACGTCATATGCTGTCGATGTCAGATGAAGAGAAATTAATTCATGCATTCATGACATCAAGACTAGATTACTGTAATGCACTTCTACGTGGTTGCCCTGCAGGCCTATTACAAAAACTGCAACAGGTTCAAAACGCGGCAGCTCGAGTTCTTACACGTACTAAAAAGTATGAGCTTATAACCCCGGTTTTGTCAACCTTGCACTGGTTACCTATAAAGCATCGCATTAACTTTAAGATCTTGCTTATTACCTATAAAGCCATGCATGGTCTAGCGCCGCAGTATTTAAATGAACTTCTATTGCATTACAGACCTCCACGTGCATCACGCTCTCAGGCGTCCTGCCAGTTGGTAATACCTAGAATTTCAAAATCAAGTGCAGGTGGTAGATCCTTTTCTTATCTGGCGCCTAAACTGTGGAATATTCTTCCCTGTACTGTCCGGGAGGCAGACACACTCTGTCAGTTTAAATCTAGACTAAAGACTCATCTTTTTAATCTTGCATACACTACACCTCCATAATATTAATCCTCAGAGGATTTAGGCTGCATTATTTAGATCAACCGGAACCAGGAACACATCCAACAACAAATGATGTACTTGTTGCATCAAAGAGTGCAGAACAGTACTCTACTCTCAGCCAGTCTTGTCTCTTTGTTCCAAGGTTACCGCAGGATGCAGTTCATGCCCAGACCTGATGGCAGAGCTGAGAATGGGAAGCGGTAACCTTACAAGAGCTAAGAGGATAGAGCTGGATAAAGGACGCGACAACTTGGATTTTCCTACAACATTTCAAATGCTATTAGATTGTTAATGCTAATCTTAAATCTACCATTTACCTTATTAAGCTCATTTTTTAGCTTGTATTTTTTTACATTTTATTTAGCCTTGTTGTGCAAGCACTGTTGAGCTTGTGCAGAGGCAGCAGCTTTTGCCAGAGGGGAACTGGAATCCCCTGGTCGGGCCTGGGTTCTCCTGAGGGTTTTTTTCTCGATTGGAGTTTTGGGTTCCTCGCCACCGTTTGCATATTGTTTTGCACTATCTGCCCGGCCGGGGGGCTGCTTTAGATTTCAGAAATTAGAAATAATTAATACTGCATATAAGAATTTATAGTCCGTTTAATATTTGACCTGTGGTTCTCTCTCCTTTATCTCAAATGTGTACTTTCACTGTCCTTTTGTGCGAGTGTGTTTGTGTGTGTGTGTGCGTCTATGTCAATGTGTGTAAGTATGTATGCATATTGTGTGTGTTGCGCATTTGTATGTCTGTCTTTTGTTGTTTTCACCATTTTCTTGTTTTTACAGTTATATGCCTTTAATTGTTTTACTTGTAATCTATTGTGTCTCATGTACAGCTGCTTTGTAACAATGAAATTGTAAAAAGCGCTATATAAATAAAGTTGAGTTGAGTTGAGTTGAAGCCTTCATCCTCCACCAGTGAAAACGGCTGAGAGTCTCGGATGATCATATTTACCAGTGCCACATCAATCATCTGCTTTTGAGAACCTGAAGGGAAGGCATTTTCAATGACAAATACAAGTCACATGTAAATGTCAAAGTGAAATTGAGATAATGCACATTGTGTATGTACAGGATTGGTGTCAGGCGCAGTCTCATGCAGAGCTCTAAACTAAAGTGTCTGAGGAAGTATTATTTGAAAACTAAAGCTCCTTATCACACACCATACATCTTACCTGTTACATCAATTTAAAAAAGAAATATTAGTGAAATAGTGATTTGTATTATATAACAAAACATACTTTACCAGAAGATATCATGTCAAAATGTTCCCAAACAGGTCTACTGTGTCATATGTAACATCACTAATGCAAACTTACTGAATCTACTTAATAAAATTGAGGCAAGAATTTGCACTTAATTAGATCGAGTAGATTTTATTCTATGTTTTTAAGTAAAGAGTATCTAAATTAATCTGCTATGAGTCATGACACACTAAGATATATTAGATAAATTCTACCTAATATTGCTCAATATTAATAACTTATAAAAAATTGAGTAATATTAGTTTATATAACCGACAACAGTTCATCTACTTATTATGAATGATAAATATTGAATGATTAAACACTAAATATGACTTATTCAGAGAAGCTTGAATTTGCTTAAGTATACACAGCATGAGAGAAGTTGGTCATGCAACACACCAGATGAGCCATCATCATAAATGGCATTGAAAACAGTGTATCTACAGATTCCAGTGCTGGCTCCTTCAATCGGTCTACATTTTTAAAGAGAATATGTTCATAAATTAAACTGACTCTTTTAACCTTAATTCTTAGATGCAAAGACTCATGACAACTAGTTGTACCTGCTTGTCATGTTTTGACTAAGCCCATTTGCCTAAATTTGGTTTCATGGCTCCTCCCCATTTGCATTTCATTGGTTTCCAGAAAATAAACAGGTTGTCAGGAATCAGGAAGAATTGTAAAAAGTTTTTACATTGAGACGGAACCGCCTGTATTGTGGCAGAACCATAATGTATGTTTCCTCAAAATTATCCATATGCTTTTTATCTTTATTGTGTTTCATCTTGAGTTGATTTTCTTGATTGTGTTTTAATTTCCTCTTCCTTTTTTTAAAGGGGCAGGCCACTTTTTAAGGATTGAGGGGTTGTTCTGATTGGAGTTTCTGCTTTTTGTTTTTCACTTTTGTTTGAACAAAAATGACAAGAGTACGATTAAAAGTATTCACCTGGCAATCATGACTTCATTCAACTGAATGGAAACCCTTAAAACAGGAGCTATGTGAATCAAAGAGGGTATAAGAGTAAAAATCAAGAGGAGAAAGGTATTTTATCTTCACTGTATAAGAACAAGCAAGCTTTATCAAAAGGTAAAGTATCTACTTAAAAAAGCAGAAGTTTGTATACTTGTGTAATGGTATTGGTATGCTCAAACTTTAAAATGTTCTTCTAACAACATTTTGATGTAATAATAATATAATTATTCTTATTAAGTTGTGAGAAAAAAAATGTTACAATGACATTTGTAGCTCAAAGTTCTTTCAATAAAACAAATAGAAAATCAAAATGTGCATTGAATAGATCAAATTGTATCAGGCTCTTCCGCACTCAAACGGTTGATCATTGCCTTCAAAATAAAAAACAGATTGACCAAAATTTGCTTTAATTCGTCCAGCTGCTTCTTTTGGGTGGTTTTCATTCTAAATTAAAACAACATGGGCTACAGGTATGTGCAGTATTGATGCATTTCAATAGAAATTTAAACAGGCTTTGAAACTGATGACGGAATGTGGTCATTGTAGCCGTCTCGGGAAACCTGAGTTTAATTGTTACAAAATAGGCATCATTTAGTGTCGATAAGATTGAATGTTAGAGTGAATTCAATACAAATCATTTGTTACACCACTTTTTAGAAAAGATTAATTGTTCTGGAAACTTTAAATATTTGTTTGGTTATTTCTTGTTAGCATTAGCTACTGTAGGCCATGAGAACGACATGTGGGACAACATGTTTTTCTGCTTTTAGTTTCTTAGAATATATTTGTATTTGCCTGTAAACAAAAATAAACATTTTAATTTAGTTAACATGAATTAACAATGAATATTTCTACATCATTTTTTAATTCTGGTTCATGAAAAGTAAAGCATGTTTAAAATCAAATATTGTTCTGTAACAATGAACAACAATATTTGTATTAACTAATATTAAAGAATCATATTGTTTGTTGTTCATGTTTGTTACAGCATAAAGTAATGTTAATGAATGAGTCCTTGTTGTATAGTGTTAACCTTTTGAGTGTCAGTAACTCTACCATTAAAGCAGGACCGCTGATTTCGACAAAGATTTGATGTGTCAGGTCTAGCTGGGAGCAGAAGGAATAGTCTGACATTCAGAGTAGACACAAGAGCATCAGTGAAGTCAGACATTGATGTTGGGTGATGAGGGTTTGGCTCTCGGCTATGTGAAGGCCAAATTCATAGATGATTTCTATATAGACTTTACTTTGTGCACATGGAACAAAGTTGGGTTGGGCATTTTACACTAAAATGTTGTGTGTTTCTCAAAATAATTTGAGATAAAATCACCTGGTTGTTGATGTCCTTTTATGACTTTTGTTTCTACAGATGGTACATCATCTGTGTACTTCTGACAGTTATTGGAGGTGAGCAATAAACAGACACACATTGTACAATTAATGCCACAAATACAATGACAAACTGTGTTTGCACTTATTTGCATATTTTCCAGTTTCCCAGATGTTAAAAGTTAGGGGTGTTATCGGAGAATATGTGATCTTGAATTGTTCTTTCACAAACAACAATTCTGAAGAGATTTCAGTACACTGGAGAGATGGTAATGGCAAGAGTGTGTATGACATTATCAATGGATCTGGAAAAGCTGTTTCAGAGTACCAGGGAAGAGCTACAAGTTTCAGTGAGAAGTATCAGAATGGAAACTACTCCATTAAAATCAAACCTCTTCGAGAATCTGATGCAAGAACATATCAGTGTCTTATCACATGCATCTCAAGACAACATTCTGAAAGTGCAGAGCTTTATTTTAGTGAGTAAAATCTAAACAAAGTACTAGTATTTAAAGAGGACACATATGTTATTGTTTAGAATTGTGATTTTGCTAATGATTGATAAAATGTTTAATCTTTTTCCATTTGTTGTTTAAACAGAGAAACCAGGAGAAAAGGATCCAATTGAATCAAAAGGAATCTCTTCGGCAAATAAGCCTTATGCTGTTCTGTTTATGTGCTTATTTTTATATTGTTTTATATGCTAAAGTTGCCTAGGAATTTTGCAGTACGGAGATTTTTGTACAAGGACAATAGAGTCATTTTCCAGTTTTCCTTGTATTTGAAATACTGAAAAATTGGTCAACATTTACTGTTAAGTGCAGCGTTAGACGCTATTAATGCAAGATGAAGGGCAATGGATGGTATTGAAATGACACTGTTATCATGTTATGTGCACCTGAATATACTTGATAGGATTTCTTAAAGGAACAGTCAGTAAAACAAAGTGGCATTTAGCGGTGAGGTTGTAAATTGCCTTAAGTAGGGTCTCTGTAGGTCGGATAAATGGGAATGTCGAAAGGTTTGCATTGTCAAAGTTGCTCATTCTTTCAAACTTAGTTGAATAATCAGTGTTAACCACACACATACAACAATTCTTTTAAACAGGAAGAGTGCAATAAGATGTGTAATGCAAAGGTTTCCAATTGTGAATTTGTGATCATTAGCCCTTAAAAGGAAATAACATTTTATCAGACAAATCTGTGTCTTTGATTAATTGCTTACTAATAAATTACAGATCGTAGGCCTAAGTAAATAGCTCTTACTCATCTAGAAGCAGCTGTCTCTCAGTTTCTGTCTTTCTGGATGTTTTTGTTTACATATAATAAATCATACTAAATAAGTTGTACTAAAATTGTAGAAATCCCTTTTACAGTATATGTTGTTATTCTATCAGGACACCAAGAAAAGTAAATGATTGATGATGAACTTATTCAACGCTAGTGGAGTTATTTTAGAGACATTTTACAACCTTTAAATAATAATTGTAATTCACATTTGATTGTGACACTGATCAGCTGTTCCCTAAATTTCAGTTATTTATAAATAGTTCAAATCCAATATGTGCATCCCCTGTACCTTCAGTTTACATTTACAATAAAACCCCAAATGAAATGATTTGATGTGTATTTGCTCCCATCAAGGTGTTCTTGGCGGCACTAACTGCCCAGTGATCACAGAGAACTCACATTCGCGTCGAGGCCAATTTTAAAATAGGCACTAGTCACTTTATAAATCAACTACAGATTATAGGTTTCATATTTAAAATCTGCGGTAGAAAAACACCACAATGGAAAAGTGGCTTTAGAAGTAGGCCAATAGGTGATGTTGAACAGGCAGCTTTCGTGTCCAATTGAAAAGACCTTTCGGCACTCCCCTAACTTTCGACAAGCCCAGTTCTCCGATCTGCAGATACCCCTTGTCTCCTTACCTTAGCAATCTGATCGCTAGGTGACGATAGTGACACCAAAATAACCTGTTTGGGTCATTATTAATAGAGTAAGTGTGTCTCAGACAAGGCATGTTTTTTATGTTGCACATTTCATACACAAGGGCAATTCAAAGTGCTTTACATAAAATGATTGACAAAGAGAAATAAGACGTATCTTTAAAATGATAATTATTTATTTATAATTAATTAAGATCACAAATTAGATTTAATGAAAGAATAAAACAGCAATAAAATTTATTAAAAATTTGAGAAAAAGAGAAGAACAATAGAAAATTGAATTTTAGAAATAGAAGTGCAGTTGATGTAAACAAGCAGTACTCAGGTTGTAAATGCACAGCTAAACACTACTGATTATAAAAACTTTTAAAAAAAGAAAATCTTTGATATTTTCATGCCTTAATTTGTTTAAGGACTCTTTTTAAACATATAAAAAAGAAACCGTGCCATTTTAAACGTGAACCCACATCTCAAACTAACGTTTCTTGATGACATCCTCTGTGACTATGACTAAGACAGCACTGCTATAAAAATAAATCTGCTCAATCACTTAGTGACATTGAAATCAAATATATGTTTGCGTATACAGAAGTAAGCAAAAAGGCACACAGGACGTCTATGGGATTCCTTGTGTGCCAATAAAAACGAACGCGAAAAAAAATAAATAAAAAAATAAACAACACGAAAGAAGAAATACACTTTGAAAACGAAAAAAATGAACTCCAATTGCAAACTTATAACATACTTTCAAACAAACTCAGGGTCGGCGCCACGGGGGGGCCCCAGGGGGCATGGCCCGGCCACCTAGGTTACTGTGCCCCCTGACCTCTAGTCAGCACACCACCCTGACTCGGAGCGCGATTTCACCCGTTGAGACTCAGCAACAGGCACGGTGACGGTTCCACTGTGGCTGTGCCCTCTTATTCCTGACATATAATTATATATATTTAAAATATATATATATATTTTTTGTAAATTAGTTTAGTTTTACTAGAATCAAATCAGCTTTGCAACTTTGCATGAAAAACTCGCGACAGGCGATTAACTAAATTACGTCACTAGCAGCTTGTATGTAATTGGTTGAAATATGACTGTATACGTCATGACGTTAAGTATTCTTTTTTCAGTCAACTTCTACTCTTTATTCAATTCATAATAATCTGTATTCGTCTAAAACACCTAACGCGCTTGATCATTCAAGCAATCATGGATTTAAGGAAATGGTTTACCACCACCTCGACGACATCAGTGAAAACTGTCATGCCTAGCACTAGCACCACCAGTGATGTCGACAGGCCAGTGACAGAGGCCCATCCGAGCGACGGTCATGATGATGATACTTGCCCAGATGATTTGGGAAAAGATGAGCCTTTGCAAATAAGACTAAATTTGTATCCCACACGCTTATTTGGCACCAGAAACAGATCATTTTTAAGTTTAACTCCTCCACTTGTCGACTGCAGCTTTTCTAAAGGTAAGATGTGTTTTTTGCTTTTATGTCTGATATTGATTCTAGCCAGTGCTGGTCCGTTTATTATTTATGAGAATGCTGTAGGCAGCGTTCGTGCTCTGTATCGTTGCGTCTGGTAGCCTAAATGGTGACTTGATGGTTGTTGTTTCAATTCAAAGTAGGTGTATTGTGGAGGTATGCCCCCCAGTGACACAACGAGGCCCCCTCGTTCTGTATGTCCTGGCGCCGACCCTGGTCTTAGGACATATGGGGAATGATAGCACAGCTGGAACAGGTGTAAGTTATGTCAGTGATGACATCTGCCAGCTGGTCAGCACATCCTCTAAGCACATTGCCTGGAATGTTTTACTTGATTGGCTGTTACTATTTACACTTCAAGATTAGTTTCTGTGCACAGTTTGTTCAAGCATTTTATAACACTTATGTGGAAAGGTCCTGAGCGCTAACCAAATAACTGATCCTTCACTCTATTCATGTATGCCATGTAGTGATCTAAGATGAAAGTGAAAGTGACCTATTTGTCAGATATGGTGACCCATATCCGAAATATACCTCTTCTTTTAACCCATCCAGTGAGTAGTGAACACACGCACAGCAAGTGGTGAACACACGTACACCCGGAGCAGTGGGCAGCTATCACTGCAGCGCCCGGGGAGCAAATGGGGGTTAGGTGTTCTAGCGATTTTAGCTGCATGTTAAAACAAGGATGAGTTAAACTCACCAAATAAGATTCTCAACCAGATCTATCAAGATCACATATATGAAATGAGTTATTTAAAACTTCAATTTCAATCAAGGAATTAGTTTAGCTCAAAGGAAAATATGTATAATAATCGTCATTACACATACATATTTTACAATTCTGATTAGCAGTATAGTGATAAAAATCCTATATGTATTTGTCCAGCAAATGCATCAATGATTTTATACACTAACGTTATCTCCTGACCATAAGTAATGTGACTTTACCAAACAGAATTAAGAGCAGCGGTAGCATAGATCGAAACACAGTTTAAGTGACCCGTTTGTGAGCGTGAACACATACAACCCATCACAAATGCTTTTATGGATTTTATTAAACTCTACATGGTACTCTACATGGTAAACATAATGACGACAAACAAATACATGAAACACAAACACGCTAGGTAGCGCAGAGAGAGAGAGAGAGAGAGAGAGAGAGAGAGAGGTCATGGCCGTGAGGCAGGTAAAACATGTCTGAAAACCAATAAAATCATCTTTAACAAAGAGGCACGCTCTTAACACAGCTACTCTGTATTTAGAAACGTATACTTGCAATCTCGGTGTTGGACCAATATCATTATGCGCGTGGATGGAAATCTTGAATGTTTTCAGAATGGAGTCCTGTTGAAACGCTGAGTTTAGGTTCTGAGTCTGAAGTTCCATGGTCTCCCCAGGGGGGAGGCCCAACCCGGGGTGTCTGGTAGATTGTCCTCCTCGTCCTCTTTCTTTTCCCTTCCAATTCCTATGGATGGTGATTTAAATGCAGACCTGCCCTGCCCCCAGATGGTCCAAAGAAAATTCCTTTGTTTCTCATGGCGCCTCGTTTGCATGGCTCTGACAGTATGTCAGTTTGCATTTAATACCTAAACCTAGTTATATTAGTTATATAGTTGATTGAGCACCTCACTGGGTCCTTCTCGTTGAGAGAGACAATTCACTCAGGCCAGAAGACTTATTTCTTGCAAACTGTGTAAAATTGTATCAACCCCACTTTCAGATCACAGTATGGTTACTCTGTCCTTATAAAAAAAATTAGAAACCTCAAATCTCTTCAAATGTTTGGAAGTTTAAAAATAACTTGTTAAAGAATGATGGATTTTATCAAAAGGTGTTAGCTCTCGTTGAGGAGATTGAAAAGTTAGATATGACTTATTTAAATAAATGGGAATGGTTTGTTGTCAATGTGTGTTTGTTGTCAACGTGTGTTTGTTGTGAGCGTGTGTTTGTTGTCAACGTGTGTTTGTTGTCGATGTGTGTTTGTTGTCAACGTGTGTTTGTTTCCTGTGTTCCTGGTTCCCTGTTTGCTTTTTGAGTTCTTATTAAAATACTTATGTTGGATTTACCTGTTTTGACACTATCTCCTGTAAGTACACGTAACAGAATAGTTGACCTTAAAAATGGATAGCTATACATTCTCTCCAGAGGCCATCCTCATGGACTTGAGGCAGGAGGGACGACCTCTGGAGAGCTACGTGGACGAGTTTGTTGGGGGTGTGTTGCCGGGTGAGTTGGAACGATTCCATTCGTAACCGTGTTTTTTTGACTGGTCTTGATGACGATCTGCTCGTTCTCATCATGCTCCCTGCCGCATAAAAGTATCCGCTGGTGGACTTCATAAATCAAGTCCTCCAACTGGTTGGCTCAGAGTTTTGCGTCGGGGTGGCTGATGGGGACTTGGGCAATGGTCATCCAGCACCAGTCATTGGCAGTGGGTTCGTTCCGGCTCATCCCGGATACACACCTTACTCCTCTTCCACCCAGCTACAAGAGCAGGTTAAAGGGGACCTGTTCTTGGAGCCGGTCCCGTCCGGCCTTCCCGAGCCTCTCCAGCCTCCTCGAGCGGCCAGCCCTCCAGGCCTCCCGAGCAGCCGGCGCCCTCCCACCCCTTCATGTCCAGTGTTCCCTGCACCGGCCTCCAGGACGCCCACCCCCTTCCCCATTTTGTACTGTGTTGGCGCGAGGACGCGCCTTTTGGAGGGGGGGTAATGTCATAGTTGTTTTATGTTTTGTTTGTTTTTTTCCTCCCATTGTTAATTTCATTATTAGTTAATTAGTTTTCACTTGTTTCAATCTTAGTTAATTAGTCTTCACTTGTGTCTCATTATTAGTTTATCCCCAGCACCTGTTGATCCCTCGTCAAATGTTGTATTTAAGTTCTCCCCTTGATTGTAGTCCTTGTTTAGTATTGTTAATGCTACGTGTGTTTGATGTCAACGTGTGTTTGTTTCCAGTGTACCTGGTTCCCTGTTTGCCTTTTGGGTTCTTATTAAAATACTTTATTTGGATTTACCTGTTTGGACACTATCTCCTGTCAGCACACGTGACACTATTATGAAAACATGCTAAATAACCTTGCTACCCAAACCCCAAAAAACAACTGATGTCATTAGATAATTGGAGACTGTGTGTCTAATTCTCAATACTCCAATACAACATATACGGAAAACGTATGTAACCCTGATGCAATGCTGGCTGAGAACTACTTCCTGTTTCAGTTTTTAACACTCCACAAATGTATTAACAACCATCACAGCATTCATAACCAAATCAAAAGGTTGTACAACTTTATGATTTTATAATTTATGTAAGATTTCAAAAATATCAACACAAAAAAACTCGAAAGTGTATTCTGGACAGGAGTTTACATGTTAAGTGTTTTTCTTACAGAATAAATAATCATTATTTGTGTGAATTAATAAAATGTGGGAGGAGTTTTCACCAATGTCATTTGCATTTTCATATCTAGTCAGAAGATGAGTGTCTCATGTGAAAACTCATTTGTCTGTTCAACACAACGTCTCCTTCACTCCATCAGGGAACAAAGGTCACATACGTAACTGAGATGTTAACAGGGGCTGATAAATTGAGGACTGTTGCGCTGCAGCTGTTTTCTAGCCATGTTTCATTTAAAAACATAATATCTAGGTTGTTTGTGTTTATTGATCAGATTTTTTTTTTGTCAGTGGATGTTTAAAAATGTTAACATGATGTCATTAGTTTTTGTCCCCATAGTGACCGGCTGTATGTTGAGTGTGTAGGCGAAGCTAGCGGGGAAACCAGGGGGTAATTGTATACATTGTCGTCACATTTTTATTCAGACACGCACCCTCAGTCTGCGATAAACATTGGAAAACGACTGCTTTTAATAGTTCAGCCAGACCATACACAAATTATTGAATCGTAAGAATGTTTCATAATTTTTTTTTTACATGATTAAAAGTTTGACACCACAATTCAGATTATTTGCTTTTGAAATGCTTTAATTTTTTTGAGACATATTTCAGGTTATGGAAGTTTAGAAATTATATTGTGATTGTGATATCAAAGGTTTACTGTGTGCAGAAATCTTATCTGCGGTCTCGAGCACAAATGTAACCCTTTGTGGTAGTACAGGGATGATCGTTCCAGCAACGTTTATCTGAAAGATAAGATTAAAACACTTACATTAAATAAATAGTTGTCAGAATAATGAAATGTAAATCAATAAATTAATCAACAACATTTTAATATGTATATTAACAATATAAACAATATGTGTTAACCAAAAGATGTGTCAACAAAACTCGCAACTTTATTATTAAAGCACTATAAATTGTCAGGATTCACAGGATTCACAAAACAAAAATAGAATTCTTACCTGTATAGCTTATCTCCAGGCAGTGCTCAGAAGCTTTATAATTGTCTGGTTGTGTTTTGCACCAGTTGGTGTAGTCAAATGGAGATCCGTCAGTCCACAGCCATTGTTTTTCCTAAAGAATGAGAAGAGCCAATAACATTAAAACATAATAACATTAGGAAATTAATGAACCCAGAGAATAAAAAAAGACAAATCGTACATTACAGACTAAACTGAAACATGAGTTTGTAGTAACTGAAAACCGTTTGTATGTAAATGATTTTAAATCTGAAATATTTACCATTTCAGCATCATGACCTCCAATCCAAACACGTGTGTTAACAGGTACCAGACTCATGAGAAACTCATTTTGTGCTTTACTGCGCACAGACGCAAGATTTGCATCAAGGCTTTGACAATTTTTCTAAAGAGAGATTTTTTTCGGTCATTCCAAAGTCAAACCGTTTAAGCTTAGATACAGAAATGGATTATTCTTGAAAGATATGGAGATAAAAGTACCTCTGCTCTGACCCAGTCAACTGTCTGGGAAAAGAACTTGAAGCATTCAACTCCAAAAGGTGTCCATCCAAATGAACAGTCTTCAGCTATACAGTACATGAAATATTAGAGATTAACAGGCTGTAACACTTACAGTAAAGAAAGGTTTTATTCATTAAGGCTCTTTTTTTTCTTTCTGTGATTTATGCTTCAGACTGTAAAACCTCTTCTAATCATGACAATATTGATTCATGTCACAAATTTCCTGTTATCACATTAAGATGACAGAACAGAATATGTTTATACGTTGTATTGACATTAATAAATAAATGTGTTGGTTACCTGCTGCATTCTCCACAGAAAAGACCAAGAATAGAAGCACAAGACCTCTCATCACTGCCATGATAAATCTGAAAATGAATAAAAAACATCAATGCAAAAATGACATCTGCTTTCAAATGCATATTATTTAGTAGTTTATATTAAAGACAAAAGCATCAGTAGGTCAGTGTTTAAACTCACCACTTTTTGGATTCTTGCTTTCAGAACTTTAATGAGGATTGAGTGAAGCTATATCCTGAATCCCACTTTTATATGTTTTTCTTCATGATATGTAAACAGTGTAAAATAAAGTGTTTTATAAGCTTGTATGTTCTACAAACCACTTACTTGGAATTTTGGGAGGTACTCATAGTGTTATATTAAATACTGTACTTTATTGGCTGTTATCATTGACTTCACACATATGGTAAGTTGCCTGTTTGCTTACTCTGACATTACAATTTTCGAATGAAGCTAATAAAATGTGATAACATTCTGAGTATCTTTGTTTTATTCTTTTGTAGCTTACTGTTTGTACAAGTATTTTAATGAGAGACAGGTTACATTAACAACATAACATGGGTTTTGTAAAAGTAAACAACACATGGAAAAAAGCTTTCCATTTTCTTCAAGTGGAGCACATTCAGAGCTTGTGATTTTCATGTATTTTCATTTTAACTTGTAGGGCTATATGCTTTTGATAAAAGTAAACAATTAAAAGAAATAACATTGTAAAGGGGAAATATACATATAAAACACAAGCGTAAATAAACTGCTGAAAATAAGCTCAATATTAATGTTTCGTATTTAAATTCAAATACATTAATTAAAACAATGCACAATATAAAACATGGTCAATTTAAGAACAAAGCTAGGTCAATGTTAATGTAACATTAGCTTTATAATAATCAACAACGTGATTAATTTTACATGAAAGTCGGATGAGACTGTTTTTCGGGCTGTGCATGGTGTTCAGCTCTCCTTTAGCTCAGTGGTAAGAGCATTGCATTACAACGCAATGTTTTGGGTTCGATCCCAGGGGATTGCACATACTGATGTATATATGTAGAGGTTAATGCAATGTAAGTCGCTTTGGAAAACAGCGTTTGCCAAATGCATAAATGTATTCTGTCCAGTGGGCTTATGGAATATATAAGTATCTCAAGTTTCCGTCGCTGAGTGCTTCAGAATCTGGGCGTAACCAGTAAATCATCAGGGAATTCATCTCCTACTATTTTATGAATTCTGACGATTCGGACATTATCCTCTGTTCAAGTGTTGTGTTCTCATACTACTTAGTAGAAAAGTAGTTCTATTCGTACGCAACATAAGTATACGCAAGTCCAAAATTAGTCTACCAATCAGGTATTTCTCTCCTTCTGTTTTTTGAATACTGACAATTCGGAAAAAGTTACTATTCGTTCGCCTACTGCTGTTTGCCTACTATATAGCAAGGAACGCCATTTCAGATTCAGCCAGTGGTTCTCTTAGGACATATGGGGAATGATAGCACAGCTCGAACAGGTGTAAGTTATGTCAGTGATGACATCTGCCAGCTGGTCAGCACATCCTCTAAGCACATTGCCTGGAATGTTTGACTTGATTGGCTGTTACTATTTACACTTCAAGATTAGTTTCTGTGCACAGTTTGTACAAGCATTTTATAACACTTCAGTGGAAAGGTGCTGAGCAGCAACCAAATAACTGATCCTTCACTCTATTCATGTATGCCATGTAGTGATCTAAGATGACATTACATAAATAATTTTTTAAAAAACTGAAGAGGAATGACATTGGTCCTCATTTGTCGATCTATCGTAGAACTGAGCGCAGATCCGTGCGAAGAAACCGTTTAACAACAGGGTTTTCGTGTGATTCATCAAACATTCGTATGCCGCCAATCTCGGTGTACGAATGATCGTACCTACATAAATGTGGCGGCTGTCATAGGTCATAATTTACATAAAACGGTCATATAAATTCAGAGTGTAGACGCCTCAACGCTAGATTTTGGGACATGGAGGAAAGTTATCCGGCCAAAAAGAAAAAGATTTCCGATTTAGAAATGAAAGTTTAACCTTGAAACACGGAATCAGAATCTGGGGGATTTCCCAAGATGGCGGAGTGATCGGTAAAGTTTATGGAGGCTCTGATACAAATAGCTTGAAAACATCACAGAATTGATTTCTCTACCTACCAGTAGTATTTAAATTACAACTCTGCCACAAGACCAAGAAAGTCAAGGCATGATGAGGCAGAATCTCTATTTGAATGTTAGGGGGTTAAAAAACAAGGTAAAGCGTAAAGCTGGTGTGATGGTATTATTTAACAGATTTGAAGGCTATGTATAGGCTAATTATTCATTAAGGGGACACGGAAGGCCACTGGTTAATGATAGTAGTAGAAATACATGACAGATGTTATATTTTACTTTGCGTTTATGGTTATAATAACAAAATAGCTAATAGAGAAATGTTGGTGAAACTTGGTAATTTGGTTAATGACTGGGAAAAAAGTATAAAGCAGACAAATGTAATAATATTGAGTGACTTTTATATAGTTCCTGATTCGTGGCTAGATAGGAGACCTCAAAAAGTTACACATTCAGTGTATATTGATACTTTATTGAATTTCTGTAAAAAAAGTAAATGAAATTGACTACTGGAGGGTTTCTTGCCCAAACACTATTCAGCATACATGGTTTAACCCCTCAGGTAGTGGACAATGTTCAGGATCTCTTCAAATATTTGGAATTTTAATAATAACTTGTCAAAGAATGACCGATTTTATCAACAGGTGTTAGCTCTCGTTGAGGAGATTGAAACGTTCGATATGACTTATTGAAATAAATAGGAAAGGTTTAAATTTAAGGTCAAACAAATAGCAATCGATATAGGCAAAGTTTTATCAGTGAGTAGAAAACAGAAGCAAAGAGAACTGATAGGGGAAATACATTTATTGGCAGTTGATTCAGTGAATGCAATCTCAACTTGATGAACTGTATTCTGAAAAACCAAACGTAGCTTATAACTGTTCAAGAGCACGGTGGATTGAAAAAGGAAAAAAAGTTGTGACGATGACGGTATACAATTGCCTAGTTTTCAGTCACGTCACCAATTAACCTGGAAGTGGGTGTGTATTTAAGCGGCATACCGGAAGTGAGTCAGTAGTAAGTGTCAGACAGAAGAGTAAAGAGATCGGTAGTAGACTTTCTTTTTTAGTCTTTTTTTTTTTATTGGGAATTCAGTTGATTTAGTTTTTCCCCATTTTGTTTCGTGATTGTTTTTATGTTGATTATGAAGATGTGAAAAATATATGAATTGAAAAAAGTACCTTGAAAACCCAAGTTAACAATATCTTGAGTTTAATACTGAAATCTGTGTGTCGTTGCAATAATTTTATCTTTCTATGTAATTGGTGATAATATCAAAACTGGGGTATTACAAGTAACCCTTACCTCACTGGTATACTCAATTGGTGGATTTAAGTCTACCTGGCACCCAATTTATATCATTTAGCTATATTACTATAAAACAGATCTAGGTTGTGAAGGAAGAGCCACCGTATCAAAGTTCATCATATCTTTTCGGCCTTGAAAAACAAAGACAAACAGAAGAACATTTCTGAGTTTAAGATTAATAATATTATGACGGATTATTCAGGATGTAAATGTTTTTCAGGATGAAATTTTGCAAAAGTAACCTTAATAAATCAAATTATAATAAAGCTGAACGTGATTCTTTATTTATGAATACAAGTGAATACAAACATAAACTGAATGAGGAAGACAAACACTTACTCGAGGATAAGTTGACATTGATGTAGCTCTGGTCTAAAACAAGTGAATAACAGTAAATCACCTGGTATAGATAATACTTTTTTAGAATGCATTCAAAAGGAAGCTTATCGCCTACTATGAAAACAGGCTTAATAACCTTGCTACCCGAACCCAAAAAAACTGATGTCATTAGATAATTGGAGACCAATAACTCTGTAATGTACAGGTTATAAATTACTTGCCATACTGTATGCTAACCGGTTTAAATTTATACTTGGGAACTTTTAGATGAGTATCAATCAGCATTCATTAAGGGAAGATAAAGTCAATCTAAATCAAAATTAAATGGAAAATGTTAAAAACGCTGCTCTGGCTGGCAACTAAAAAAAAAGGGCTGGCAAAGTGAAATACTTTGGGGTTGTATTGTCCAAAGAATTACATACAAGAGAACAAATAAACATAGAAGAGAGAATTGACAGTAGGAAAAAATCTTTAAATCATTGTCTTATGAGGATCTGTCTATTATGGGCTAAAGCAGAAGGCCTATCTAAACTAATTTGCCCATGTTACTCCTTTCATGTTTCTCCTTAACTGATAAAAAAGGTCAACTCTTATGTTTATTTTTATATGGAAAATCAAAACTCATTATTTAAAATCTCAAATTATTAAAGCAAATTAAAATGGGTTTCTGAAAGCCTCTGAATTTGAATCAACGGTTGGAGTACTCAAACTGAAATTGATCAAAACCTATTCAACACAGCATAATTCAATGTGGTTTGATATAGCAAAATGTATATTCAAGACAGTCAAAGTTCGTTACTTTGAGGTTTCCAAATTCCACAAACAAAATTTGTATTATTGGAAAATGATATTCACCCCATATTTCACACCGCACAATTCTACCTTGTGGAATAACAGAACCATTCAAATAAATAGAAAGACAGTATTCAAACAAGAGTGATATGATAAAAGGGGTTTTATATGTTGTAGATTTGAAAAATGAAGCTTGTCAATTTATTCAACATAATTCATACATGGAGAAATTTAAGATGAAATGTTCCGTTAGTGAAGTTTATACTATGTGTAAAGCCGTTTATAAATGTGTCTTTCCGGACCGGAGATATGTAGGGGAATGTGGAAAGTGAGTTTGTCGATCCGGAAAAAGTGCTTTTTCTCCGGACGCAGAGTTCGGAAATCTTGCAGGGAGCTCCAGACCAAGAACAATTGATAGTAATTTTGAATTTCTACTATTTCCAAATAATCGCACCAACAGTTGTCTCCTCCTCATCAAGCTTCTGTCTGTAGCCTATTCAAGGTTTGTGCAGGTCTACAATCTTGTCCCTGATTTACAGCATGACTTAATGTATTTATACAGAGTGTGCACATATAGCAAACACTCATCAATTTATAACCTGATATCAAGTAAAGTGGGACACATCCCTTACATATCCCTCACTCCTTGTTTCAGCTGATCAATCTGAGATAACGGAACTACTTTTTATACTTTATTGGATCTATGCATATATAAACAAACATGTTAATGTACATCTAGATGGTTGTTATCACAATAAAATCACTGTTGAAGGGTTTGTTTTGCATCTCTGCATATCTGGAAATTAGAAACCTCATGTTGGCCGCTTAGCCAATCAGAAGGAGGTATTAAAGAGAATTGTGCTGTTGGCTTTAGAGTTCTCTACTCATGTAAACAAAGAGAATCTGTAAAGTTTAAAACAAAGGTTTCCATACGAGAATGTCTGCTTACATCTTACAATATGTATAGTAATTTTCAAAGCATTGTGTCATGGAAGCTGCTTGTGACTTGAGTGTTTGCTTTTACACAGGTTAACCAGCAGATGTCCTCCACAAGCTGTGTTTCAGCTTATCCTCGCTCATTTGACAACAGAAAGTCACTGGCAGTGTTGCCAGATTGGGCGGATGCTGCTCAATTGGGCTTGTTTTGAACGGGTTAGGACGAGAAAAAGGCATTGGGAGGGTGGACAAAATTTGAGCTGCTTATGAAATTTAAAACCAGCGCAAGCTCGTCCTTGACAGCTGCTGGACTATGTAGGGACTCATTGCATGTTTATGTGGGGGCAAAATGTTACCATACTTTCGGCGATATAAAAAAATATTAATGAAGCAGTTGGTCCTGATTCTTAACATGAATCCCCACAACATGACATGACACATGATGCAAGTCAACCTCCGTTTTACAAATGCTGTGGAACAAAAACTTTAACTACTAAAGACTTGTTTCACAGCCTTTCTAAAAACCTAGAAGATTCTGATACTATCAACAAAATGTAAACTCTGTCTGCTCTGAAACACTAAACAGAGTTGCTATTCTGTGCCTAAAGCAAATTAAATATAGTAGTCCAACACCTTGTTATTAAGAGCACACACATGCTGTTAAGAGAGCAGCCAGGAAAATGGAGCATAACATCAAGAAAACAAAATTAGAGGTGTTCACATAGCATTGAACAATAATATCTTATCAAGCAGGAAAGCCCTAAAAACCACTCGATCTGCCTACTTTTCATCAAAAATAGAAGAAAATGAGCACAACCCAATGTAATGAATTATCAGAGTCTTCAGATGTTGGACATCAGCATAGAAGTCACCACTTTATGAACTTCTTTACAAGTAAAATTGGTATAATTAGAGAAAGATTACAGTTAAGCAGCAGGTGGCGACACAAGCGATCAGACTATACTTATCATCTCCCCCAAGAGAAACTGCAATTATTCTATACAGAAGGTCAGGACGAATTGTCTAAAGTCATTCATCATCCAAATCAACATCATGCATGTTAGATCAACATGAACCAGGAACACTTCCTATAACAACTGATGCACTTGTAGAACAGTATTCTGCTCGTTGTCTTTTCTTATTGTTCTGAGGTCTATAATCAATCTATTTCCACATTTAAATAATGAGAATAGGAATGGAAAGTCTGCGTAAAATATTACCTGAGTTCTTTTATTTTTATTTAGATCTCTCTATCTGTATGTGTTTTTTGTGTCTGCGTGCGTTTGTTATTGAGGCCAATATTTTGATATGTTGAATGTAAGTTATTTTCTTATGTCCACGACTATCTGACTTACAGGTTTGGAAAAATACTTGTGTGAAATGCAAATGTTAAGTGGTCTAAGAAAAACACTGCACTTGGTTCAAGGTTAAACCACAGGTCTTGTCAAAGGTAAGATTTATTATTAGTCATTGTTGCAGAGTGACGATTGTAACACATTTCTGGGTTTTGTTAAACTGTTGAGTGTAACAACACTGCAATAGCCCTTCATTTCTCCTAACAAATTACATAAAATAAACACTGACATGATAATTTAATAATTTTGAACACTTAGCCAAATCAGTTTAGTTTAACAAAAAGTAGTTTATGATAAAACATTTACAAATTGATCTATAGAAAGAGTGAAAAAAACAAGCAACTTCAACTCGTTTTATTCCAAAACCACATGGTGAAGTATAAGTCTTACATTTCTTTTGTCATGATTATTGACTAAAACACACACTTTTAGTGTATGACTGACGCTTTTATCATGTAACGTTCCTTTGGGTTAAGCTATAGCTTGGTAAAGTGACATAATACTCGCTTTATTACAGTTTGACCGATCAAATCTATATGGTAATTTCCAAACATTTGCTCATAGAATTTCCAGATTGATAGCTTTTTGTGGAAATTTGAGTGAATGTGAAAATAACTTGTGAACTACAACTAATTGTTGCCGACATCCTGAGACTATCATGTGCTATCAAAATAATTTAAAAGAATAAAAACATCCCTACATCAATAACATCACAGCCAATAACACTAAATTGGTAAGGTAACATAATTTATCATATATATTTCTGTACATTGTGAGATATGTATGTCAGGTTTGTTGTACAGATTATGTTGTCATCTTTGAAGCAGCACAGTTGCTATTGGATTTCCTGGAACAAGACTTTATATAGCTATTAAAAGTCGCTTCTGCAAACTGAAAGAGCAAATGAAACATCTAGCATGATAAACGCAGTTGTTTTATATTACATGTATCTAAATGATGCTAAGACACTGTACTGTATTACAACTCCGAAATATTTCGGTACATTGTGTGATTTGAGATCATTACCTTTAACTGGTTTGAGATTAGAAAAGCTTCTGTAGATCACCTGCTGTAGATCAGTGTTGGGAAGTTTTATAAAACCTTCAAATGTTTTATTCCCATCAATTAAAGCCTTCAATAGTCCTTCAAAACAACACAATAAAATCAAAGACCTTATCAAAGACAATGTTTATATTGATGTTGAACTAAAGAATAATAACTCACCTATGACCAAAATGAATAAAACACCATTCAGCAGACCAAGTATGAGAGTAAGAGTCTGACATAGTGTCTGATTCTGTTGAATATATTTCACTTCTGTATGATTCTGATGTTTATATCTGATCTCTTCATTTGGACTTTCTGTTGGCTCTGCAAATAATGAGTAACTTTACAATCTTTTACTGTATCTATAATCAATTCTACTGTCTCCATTACAGCATATTAAACATATTTGTGTATCTATAAGACTAAATATGAATACAATTGGTTACAACATGAGCACTCACCATTTATCTGCAGTCTGATGCCACGGCTGAATTTTGGAGGTCCATCTTTCTTCATACAGTAATAAACTCCTAATTCATTAACAGTGATGTTATTTATAAACAGATGATTTTTAGATTGTACTGAATATTTCTGTCTAAATGCTTTGTTGAAAAGAATAAATGTTGTCGGCAAAGTGCATAATATCATCACAGGAGGATCTGGTACTTTCAGTAAAAACCAATAAATCTCTTCTTCATCCAGATCACAGTTTATGGTCACATTTTGTCCAAAATCAGTCAATTGATCAACAGACTCTGCAGCTTGAAACCATATGAGTAGGTCTATGGAAATCATAAAGTGACAGTATAAATTTCACCATTAAATATACTGTCAACCAATAACAAAGACTAAAACAAAAACTAAAACCAGTATACTTTGACCAAATGAGAACATCAACTTTAAGTCAATATACTCACAGATTTGAAGCCTTGTTATTGTCATGTTGTTGTCGTCCTTAACACTCGCATGAACTAAATCTACTTTTATTACCACACCCAATAGAGGAAGTCAAGTTTCCTCTTACTACAATAGTATATTATTTTAGTATCTTAAGTACGTAACCACTACATGTTGCCAAATGTTATATTGTGTACATTTGCAACAAGATCTCCAGGACTATGCCTTTGTTAAATAGAATATTTAAGATGTTTTTAAAAATGTACTTTATAAAAAAACTTTAGTGGTGTGCATCTTGAGACAACACAATCGAGTTGATATATTTTAAGGTATGTTAGTGCAAGTTGTTCTCCATCAAGACACTTCTAACATTGTACTTAGTCTGGGACTATAGGCTTAAGCCCTGTCTGGAAAAACACCCCTATAAGAAATATTATAGAAAAGAGTGCAAACATCCAGACAATACTATTTTAACTATAGACACAGGCCTCATGTGCTCAGTTAAGGTTAAGGCAGGTAAACTTAAACATCATTGAAAGTAACGTGAGGCCACACAACAGTGAGAAACTCAAACCCGGAGCATTGGGCAGCTATTTTTGCACGTTTCGTAAATACTTTATCTCCTTTGGCAAAGAAGCAAAAACATGACAACAATTCAGTCCTGTGTGAGCCTACATAGTGCTTCGACAGGTGATTTTTGTCATCGTTTCCTGCGGTAAGTCCGGAAACAGTTTTCTAGCACTGAAAGTTAATTTCGGAAGCTATGCTTTATTTCTAATTACAAGTTGTGTTTCTCGTTTCATGTGTCACAGTAATGATCAATCTACATGTGATTCAGTGCTGTAACACATCCTGATGTTTGCCCTGTCAGAGTTTTTCAGTATAAAGGTATTTCGGGTTTAAATGTCAAGAGTTCCTGTCGGGACGATAGTAACACTTGTTACTTTCGTTACTTTGCTAATGTAGCTAATTCTAATTTAAATTAATTTAATTGTTCATAGTGTTAAAACGTTTTAGAAAATGCATTGAGATTGCCAATCATAAAATACTTTAAACAATTAAAATTAGTTATTTCTGGAAATGTAAGGGCAAAAGACATAAGTTGTTTGCAGTTACATATTAACAAGGTTAAAGTGAGTTAAATTTAATAAAAACCACAAATAACAGAAAAATCTAGCTCGTATTGGTGTGTTACTTTTGACCCACCTTTGCATCACTTTCGTCCCTAACGATGGGGTCTAAAGTAACAATGTGCAGCTTATATAGTGAAATTATACAAAAGTCATTCAACATTTGAACAATAAACCTATAAACCAATAAACCTGGTATTACTAGACCGCACTTGTGAGTTACACAGCAAAATATATTTTAAAATGAAAAAAAAAATACTTTTAAAATGTTTTTTTCTGAAAAATGGTACTTTTGTCCCAGTTCTACCCTTAGCATCATTTTTTTTCGCCCAATGGTGAGATCATGACTATTTAACACGATGACTCTTTTTTGGATGGTAAAAAAAATGAACTTTTCAACCTAACATTGGATTTCACCGAACATCAAATAAAAAAAGATGTGATAAAATATAGCAGCGTTTCTCATCGGGGTGATAGACCTCCACGGTGGGCGTTCAGAGAACCGGGCGAGATAAGATTATCCACTGCTGCAATTGGGTTCTCCCTGTGTAATCATGACACTTACTCAGCTCAGGTCATTAAAATGACAGGGCTCTATTTATTGCAAGTCTATACTCTTAAAACATATGAATTTATTATATGTTAATTTCAGCATTTTTAAAATCACACACACTGCAACTAACACGCCGAAGCGGTTTCGCATTCATTTTTATATTTCAAGCGACCTGGCATGATGTGAACATTAACCGCAACAGCCACCGATCCTGCCATTCAGGTCCCGTGTCACACACAGCCGCGAACATACCGGTTACAGTTTTGTGACGTTGGCACTATATCTATTGTCAACAAGAGGTGCACAGCTTTCATTCAGTGGGAGAGGATCGTTTTCTAAGCGTTTATTTTGTGCAGTATGTGTGCGGCGGATAAGTTAAACATTCAGTTTACTGTAACTCGGGCGATTCATCAACGAGTAAAACACAGAATTTAAGTTTGTTTGGGTACACGAACATGAACAACGTTTGTTAGCGGAGATTGGGCACTACAGGGGAAAATAACAACCACTCAATAATGTCGATGTACGGCTACTTTGTCAAACAATGTTGCAGTATAAATCAGGATAACATTTTAAAAGTGTTTAAAAAGTGACTCAATGTCAACGTGTAGTATCATGGGTAGTTCCTGTCTTCACAACAAAGACAAAAAAAATATATAAATGGAAAAAAGCTTTATTGTTTTCAGTTCACTTATAATATGACTGTAAGTCTGCATGATAAACCTATAAACCTTATGCTTATTGTGGCTAAGGGTCATAGTAAGTACAATTTGACTGTATTATTTGTGCCCCCTTCAAAAGTTGCTCTTGAGAAATTTTATATGTATTGTCCCCCCTACTGATAAATGAGATTTACGCCCATGCAAGGATTAATAAATTATGATAAAATAAATTGTTTAATGTAAGCTAATGTTAGCTAATACATTTACCACTTTTAACACAACGTTTATTAGACTGTATTGCTTCCGAAACAATCCTGATTTTTTTTGACTCTACCTATTGGGTATTAAAATTAAACAATGCAACTTGCAATAAACTGAAATGAAATGAACTATAATTACACAATATCATTTAATTTTTCTACATTTTAATCGAAAATGTAATTTTATCAATTTCTTCTATTTCTTCCAAACAATATGTACAATACACGGTCTTTGACCCAAGGTGACTTTATTCTCCATGGTCGATTTTCACAAAGTTAAACACTACAAACAATAACTTTTTGTTTGAAAAACATACATTTTCCTAAATGTACAATATTATTGTAAACCGTGTAAGGTTTATTACATTTTTTTTTAAACATTTGCCGTTTATTACTACATCAAACATAAAACATCTAATGTCATAAAGAAGGAATAAAACAAAACAAGAAAATATTATGCTGTAATGCTAGAGAACGTGTTTATACATGGGAATATATGGTAACCAAGAAGTAACAAGGAGAATGTATCATCACGGAGTCCCACGAATTTCCATTTCTTTAGACATCTGATAATAGACGCAGGGATAACAGCAGGTGGTATGCATGCAGTCATCAAAGATTGTACCCTAGAAATCAAGGGAGAAAGTCAATTATGTCTGTAAATTCAATAAGGAAAGATGTTTGTGAGGTAGATAAGTTTATTACTTTCACGGTGGGAAAACACCACCTGTCTTAAATGCATTCAATGTCTTGTGACAGTGTTGGACATCATGAACTTAAACTTTAAGATATTGCCTTTAAAAACACAAACATTTGTCCAAACCTGTATGTTGTAACGATGGCGCATTGATGCCCTCATGGAAACTCCTATTATAGGACAGAAACCGCAAAAATCGAACACAGGCAAGAAAAAGTTCTCCCCAAACTTTTTAGCTGTATTACAGGCGCAGATAGGGTAGCAACACAAATAAAGGCAACCTATAGAATATGATATGACAGTCAGTGTATGAACCCAATGCAAAAGTTGTTACAATCTCTTTTTAGTTGTTATATGAATGATCAAAGGTTTTTACAAGTAACTCAAAAAAACAACTTGCAATCTTTCTTATTTCCGAAACAGTCAAAGAGTCCAGAGCTCCATTGGTTGGAGTTTGCCATGCTGTGTATTAAAATGTCCCCCACATGGAAACAGAATGATATAGAAGTAAGCATAATGTTTGACATATCAGTATTAAATATAATACAAAAATGAGTTATATTTAGTAATCACAAAAACTGCTGTTACCTGAGGATACACAGAGTTGTTTTCAGTCACACTGAAGAGGCAGAAGGATGGAGATAACCTGCTGGTACTGTACAGGGGCACAGGTGCAGCTGACTTTAAATACCTTCTCAAAAAACGGGTCAGGCTAGTTCTGTCTATTTAAATAAAAAATTCATGGTATTTATTCGGTGGAAAACATTTGAAGCTTAACATTCTGAAAAATTCTCATGCCAGTCAAGGTTCACCAATTAGAATGGTTGATGTGGAGTTTGCCTCATCCACAGGGTTTTCGATGGCAGGATCGAGGAGGATTTATCACAGCTCAATCCCGCAGTCAGTCAGTATAAGTTTTTATACCAATTGTAGGTTTTCGCTTTTGTAGGGTTAATTATTGTTTTTTAGCAGTGGAGTCACCAAGCCTATGAAACAAAATATTAACACACAGAACATGCAAACTCCACATAGATTCTACCTACTGTTTACATTCATAGGTACAGTGAAATGTATGAGCCCCAAACATATAACTGGCACACAATAGGTCCTTAGGGTGCAATAAAGTAGCCAAAAAAGGTACAAGGTTTGCTGGCTAATCCAGGGCTGTAACCACCATTGACAATAAGGAAAACAAGACACCCCAATATTTATATAGGGCCAAATTGTCCCCCCAAAATTAGATTTTTTTCTTGCTGCTTTGCTGCATGTTGCTGGGATGAAAGAACGTTTTAAATGCTACGTACAGTAGGGTGATGTGTCCCTGCGGTCCAGCAGTGCTTGTCAATGTCAAAAAGAAGATAGCCCATCATATAAAAAAAGATTCAAGGTACCTGCCAATCAAATCAAAGGGCATGGTCACATAATTTGTAAAATTCTTAATAAGAATCAGATATGGAAATGAGAATCACCTTTAAGTGTCAAAAAAAAAAAAAAAAGATCAGAAAAAAATCATCAACCAAACACTGATGAAAAAACGGCTAAAACGGTGCCTTGTGCTGCATGCGTGAGGGACAATTTGTCCCTTTCATTTAATTCACAAAACAAATGTTAAAATAATACATTTGTGTACATATGTGTTAATAACAAACAATGTGTTAATAACAAAGACATCCTTTTTCAGAGTGCATACAACTTTAAACACAGAATCAAGAGTTTTTATGCCTGAGGTAAATAATCCAAAAGGTGTCAAACTTGATGTGTGTAGAAATGATGTATATTATATCTTCCGGACTCAAAATGTTTAGTCCCCTGCACGTTCAAGACATGTTTACGGCCTTGTGCTAATCTGACATTTATAGAATGTTTCTTCTGAATTTAACATGAACAGCCTTTTAAGTAAACATACCTTCTGGTTTAAATTCCTTATCAGTTAATTCCTTGTTTTCAAAATCCTTTATTGGTGTGACTGATTCAAGTCTATGAATCGTTCTTGCTTTTCATATTTACCTTTTACAACCAAATAGAAAAATAACGATTCAGATATAAACAAAGTTCAGACTTTAAATGTGGACACTGAACTGCACTGACAAAAAAAAAGCTTTTATTTTGCCATCCAATGTTACATTGTTTTTGCATTTTGCAGCAGTGATCGAATTGAGTCAAGTCATAGCACGATGTCCACTGTTTTACAGAATTTAGATCTAAACACCTGTGTCAATCCTAAAGACCCGGATTAGATGGACCAGCGGTAGAATTAAGATTGGATCTAAAATCTACAGGACAGTGGCCTATTGTAAACTAGGTTTGAGACCTCTGCTTATAATATAATTTATTAACCGAATAGGCAGATTATTGTTTAGTGTAGTTTAAAAAATTATATTATTTATCTGACTGCGTCAAGTCTCCGAACAGAGGCTAGATAAAAAGATATTTACCTTCTTTTGCAGTATAATTTACAGTCTCTGGCATCTGACAAGTGACATCTACAGAATTTTCCTCTGAATGTAACATGATCACAATTTAGCTGCTGTTTGTTGTTCTTAGAACTATTTTCAACAGCCTTAAAAAAACATTCTTCACCACAGTCCATCAAGTAAACTAAACTGTCAGTTTAGGAATGTTATGTGAACTGATTTTAAGGTGAGAGCAAAGTTGTTACATGACTGGAAGTCGACTGATGTGGGTTTTTTTTTCATTTTGTTTTGGCCAATATTTTTTGCAGGTTTTCTTTTTTCCACCTTCATCTCAAAAAATCGAATTAAGTATCAAGAAGTGGTAGAGAATATTGCTTAAATTAAACATTTATTGAAGATATGTCTTCAAATCGGTGCACTTGAATGAGAAAGAGTGAGTTAGTGTTTATTGTAGGATACAAGATAGTAGTCTCATAGTAATATTGCTCAGAACTTTAAAGCACCTTCTCAGAGTGTTCTTAAGCAGTTTATGTTTGTCGGCAGAGACTGCTATTATTCAAAAGGTCATAATCGAAGAGAGAAAAAGATAACTCTTACACAGCCCTCTGGAAAGGCGGTCTTCCAGACCGGCCTGTGTTATATAATTTCAAGAAAGTGCAATTACTTTGCCTATTTGTCTGCTATTTTGCTTATTTCTTAACCTGTGTATCGAATATAATAGACTGGTTACAAGATTGACAATGTATGGGTGTAGCTACCTGTGAAAGGAGGAGTGAGCGGACAGTTATATGTGCATGCGATTTTGAAGGATGAACTTCACCAGGCAAGTCCATGCATGAGTTTACTTTCGGAAAGGCTCGTGGTTGGGTTAAGATAGTTCAAGGACACTACAAGGTATAAGGCCGCATTTACACCGCATGTATCAAGTGACCCAATTCCGATTTTTTCCTCCAATGTGGCACAGATCGGATATTATCCATGACCGTGTAAGCCGGAAAAAAGCACATAGATTCCGATATTTTCAGATCGGTTTCAGGCCTCAATCATATGTGGAAATAAATATGACATGCACGTGCGCCGTATAGGGGGGAAAAGTTAGGACAATTCCAAGGGCCCATTACTGACAGGGGCCCAAAAAATCGTTATATAAAATAATTAAACCATTCATATTTACATAATAATAAGATTAATGATTTCTTTTTTTTTTTGGCAGTAAACGTTAAAAATCCCCATTGACCAAAATAATGGTCATAATACTTAAAAATAGTACAAATACACATGCCTTCTTGTTCTTTTGATTCCCGTTGGTGGCATTTTCTTCCGCTGCAAACGGATACGGCTACAGATTGCACCCTGGTGGTGCAGCGGCACTACGCAATCTTCATAGTCTGCGTGTAGGAAGGATCTGTTCTGACTGTTAACAGTTAATGGCAAATTTTGGCTAATATAAATGAATAAATGGACCACAAGATTATGATAAGCCTTCATTTGGGCCATTATGAAATGTATCTATGAATCACAATATCAGAGTTTAATATCTGTCTGCCCAGTGCTCACGCTCACAAATAATTTAGACAACAAATTACATGATTTAAGGACATTGATTTTTATATATGGATATAAATGCTGAAGGAATAGAGGAGTTAACAGGTGGGGCAGAGTTACACAAGGAAAGAAATAAAAAAAGTGAAAGCCATAAGCCCTAACACAACAAAAACACTTTACCATAATGCCCACAATTCAGTAGTGGCTATTCTCGGAAAATGTGTTTTTCCTGACCTTTTTAATTGTTCATGCAGTTTCATAGTTACACATCGTCAGGGCTTGGGGGTTATGAATTACATGTAGCTTAGTTACGTGATAATATACGTCTTTTTGAGTATTGTATTTCATTACAGTTTCTATGAAATGGGTGGTAATCAAATTAATTACATCTGTCATGATTCCACTATCATGTCATGTTTATTCTTGGTCTTACGGTGGAGTCATGGCATTGCCTCGGGTTTTGTATGAGAAAGACATGGCTTTGTTTGCCATGCCATGCTCTTTCTCGTGTCTCGCCAGTGTTTGCCGCCCTTTTGTCTCGTTGGCTTTCCCTTAGTGTTTCATTACCCACTCCTGCTCCCTATTAATTATTCTGTGTTTGTTCCCCTTGAAATAGTACATATGTTTCATTGTCCTGTGCTCGTTTATTTTGTATCTTGTCCCAGTCGTGTCGTGCCTTGTCTTGCTTGTCCTGTACGTAAGCTGTCGATACCTTCCCTTGCTTTTTTGTGACGTTGTGACGGTGTGTCTTAGTTTAGTGTTTGCCCCCATCGTGGGAAGTCTTTGTTTTGATTTATATATTTAGTCCTGCCTGTTTGTGTTTCCCCGTAGAGGTTGTTTTGTCTGTTAATAAATCTGTTAAACCCCTTCATCACTGCTGCTGCCTGCGATTGGGTTCTTTCCTGGGATTCCATAACAACATCAAAGTATTTGCGATTAGCACAGTTCAAGTCCAAATTAGATTACTTGGAATTTAGATGTAATTTTTTTATTTAAATATAAACAGAAATGAATGTAAACGGCAATCAGTGATTCTCTGACTCTGACAAAAAAGCTAAAGTTACAGTCATAAGTTTCATACACCTTCCCGAATATGCAAACTTTGAAAAATTTTACCAAAATAAGAGGGATCTGGGTTCATAGAAATTTCATGTTGATTTGATTTAGTAGTGTCCTGAAAAGGCTATTTCACACAATAGAAGTTAACATAAACTGTACTCCACAAGACAAAATGACTGAATTCAGTAGGTGGTGCTCTGCATAAGCACGTTGGTTGGACCCAACATTAAACTATGAAACCATTTGCTTTCATAGAAGGCGACTTCTTTCCTTGCTCACAGACATGATACAAACCAGAAACTTCCCTTAAAATTAAACCAGTCATCGTAAAAAATAAAACATTGTTGTGGGCTGATTTTATACATATACATTTTTTTTCATTAAAATACTTTTGAAGTATTGCACCATGGAGATGGTGGTCTAGTGGGTTAAACCACTGAACTGGTAATCAGAAGGTTGCTGGTTCGATCCCAGCAGCCACCACCAGTGTGTCCTTAAGCAAGACACTTTACTCCATGTTGCTCCAGGGGGATTGTCCCTGTAATAAGTGCACTGTAAGTCGCTTTGGATAAAAGTGTCTGCCAAATGACTAAATGTAAATGTAAATGTAGTGCAAAAATAATCAAAGCAATATGTTAATGCTCAGTTAAACATTGTTTGATAATGAAGATAAAGTATTTAACAGACAGAAATACACTGTTCACTGTGCTCTGACACATCATGGTTAAATGTCTTCATCTAGAGGCCAGTAACAGTATTACTTTAATGTTATTATTTGTTTAGAAGAGAGACTAGGCCTTGAACAAGTTTTTTTACATTGGATCAATATTTTTGTGAGTTCATTTATGTATATATATATATATGACATGATATTAGATGTGTCACTTCATTTGTAATTTATTTTTTAAATGTAATCTATAACAATTAATCTAATCTTCAATTCATAACATTGCTTCACATAATTAATCAACATGTATTTACTAATGAATATGTGTCTGCAAAGCTTTGCTTTTAAATTGAGAAATGAACACAAATGTGCTAAAATGACATCAGTTGTTCTCAATCTTAATTTATTTGCATGCAACATTATTCTCCTATTCGTAAATAAGTGGCTCTTTATGTGATTTTCGGCAGTGAAATTAATCACATTTACATGATGAGAAAAACTAACTGTTTGACTAAACTGGTTATTTTTCACATTTTCTGGGTTACTAGATGCACCGGGGACCCAATTATAGCATATATATTTTGTTTTAGTTTTTCTTGGATCCAGGCAGACTGATTTGAAAACATCATGTGTACGTGAAACTTTTCAAAAACGTAAAGGAAAAACTTTTCCGTTTTTCATCGTGTAAACGTGGCATAAGTTGCATGTAGATCAGTTTTGGACAGCAATTATCAATTTAAAGGATTACACTGACAAATAAACAAAATTGTTCAAACTTAAACTTGAAATTTATACTGGGGGATAGCAGATTTATACTGGGGCACATGCAGAAGTAAAAGGAAATACATTTTTATTTCCAACTTTTATTAAAACTGTATCAATATTATACAGATGGCTAAAAAGTTGAAATATAAATTAAAGGATTTAGCTATTTATTTTGGATTTATTGTTAAAGTGCTGTATATGTTATTGGAAATCACACCATATGTGATCTGTGGCAGCATTCTGCGACACATACACATTATTGTTGATTGGTATGTAGCAATTTACTCAGCTCGCAATGTGATTCATGATACTGACATCACGGTTCAATTTTTTCATGATTTTTTCCCACAAAATTAGTTGACACATTAGAAATGTACAATTGCTCTTTTATTATTTCTCAAATGCTGCACATTTCTTTATAAAATCAAACTATATTTTATGTGCAAAAATAACAAAAAATATAAAAATGTATAAAAAAATAAATGCAATATTAAAATATAGTTTTTAAAACTAATTTCAAATAAAATAAAAAAAATGAATAATACAAGAGTGTCTTTAATATAAACAAACTAAGACTTTGTCTGTGTTCAACCTTACTTTTTTATATCAGCATATCCATGTTTACCAAGTTTGCAGTAAACACAGCAGCCACTGCTATTTAAAACATGCATTGGGAGTCATTGAGCATTGCGTTGTTCCTGCTTATCCTGTTTTGACTAAGCCTATTTGCTTTTCCTGTTATGACACTAATCTTGCTTGAATATCATGTTTGCACTGTTGTTGATGAATACATTTAGCTGACTTTATTTTTCGTACAGAGTAGGTACTTTCTTGCATTCTACAAATTGATCTATGACTGAAATTAAACATATCAAGCCAAATAGTGAACAAACCAAAATTTATATTTGTTGTTGGCAAGTAGATAAATAAAGGAATTGTACGGTAGGACACTTGTTTTAATACTGGTTTCTAATAATGGAACTTAATAATAGGTGGCTGTTCATCCAAAATAATATGACATGTATCTTGTTGTTTGAATAACACACATTTTACAACTTACGTCTCTTATAAAGTTTCAATTAGTTTATTTTCATGTGGCTCCTCCCATTCCCTCTGCATTCCTTACTTTTGGTTTCAAGAAAACGAAAACATGTTGTCTATCAGGAAGATTAATCTTTACCACAGAAGATAAGAAGGGATTGTCACTTTGAGACGGATCTTCCAGGAATGTGGCAAAATGTAAGTTTTCTCAACATAAACCATATGCTTTCTGTTTTTATTGTGTTATGTTTAGTTGAAAATGATTTTCTTAATTGTGTTTTTCTTTTCATTATTTTAAAGGGGCATGCCACTTTTAAAAGAAGTTCTGGATTTTTTCTTGGGGGTAAAAAACGCAGTAAGAGTATTACCGAAAGGATTTCACCTGGAAATGAAGATTAGATTCAACCGGAAAGAAACACCTAAAATAGGATATGAACCAAACAACATTTTCTAATAAAAATCAAGAGAGGGGTATTTTATCTACATCAGTAAAGAACAAGCACGCTTGATAAAAAGGTAAAAACAAAGTGTCACATCTCAGTATCTACATTAAAAACAGAAATGTGTATACTTTTGTAATGATCCTGATCCTGATCCTGAGAAAAGTTCAGAGGCTCAAAGTTAATTTGATGAAACCAATAGTATATCAAAATGTGCATTGAATAGAACAAGGTGTGCATGATACTTAGAGTAAATGCAATGACATACTTTATCATAGACGATGATGCCATCAGCGCATGCGTGTCATGTGGACTCGGCTAACGTACATGTGCATTTGCAAGCTAGCTAACATGCTTGTCACCGTTTGACAAATTGACAAACAAGTTGGTTTTAATTGTTCAGTCAGCTTCGAAAGTTGATTGATTTGGTTGGATTTCCATTATAAAACCAATATGGACTACAGGTACGTACAATATCAATGAACTTCAAGAGAAGTTAAACAGACTTCCAAACGAACAAAGCACATGTTCATTTGTAGCATCTTGTGAAACATGGCGCTTGTTTTTTTACAAAATAGGCATCATTTAGTCTTCAACAGAGTAAAAATTGTTTGGTATATCACAGTTTAGAAAATTAATTGGTCATGAAACTTTAAATGTTTGGTTAATTCTTCTTAGAATTGGGTGGTATAAGCCATGAGAACGATGGGTGGACAACGTGTTTTTTGCTCTAACATAAGTACCAGTAAACACCAACTATTCCATTTGGTGATAATAAATGAATGACAAAGAGCTTAAAAATATATATATACACTTTTATTTAAGAAGCATAACAGTAATGGTAGAAAAAAATTGGTTTACATTTTTAGGCAAAACTTTACCATGAGATTTAATTTACTAACATTTAAACTTATGTAACATAACAATGAACAGTATTTCGACAGCATTCATTCATTTTGGTTCATGTCAATTCAAGTCAAATCTTGTAACAATGAACTAACATGATAAAACAACGTTAGTATGATAGAATAACTATATTTGTCTTAATAACGCTCAACAATTGTGTTGTTAATGATTAAAACCTTATTATAAAGAGTTTGCCTTTTGAGTTTCAGTAACTCATGATTTTTTAAAAGGCTGTTACCATTAAAGCAGTGCTCCACTGACTTGGACACATTAAATTAGATTCAACTTTATTGTCATTACACATATACAAGTACAGTGTAACGAAATGTAGTTTAGGTCTAACCAGAAGTGCAATTAGCAAGTGCAGATATACAGTGTGAATAAATACCGAATATATTTTGAGTTTCAGTAACTCATGATTTTTAATAGGCTGTTACCTTGTTTGATGGGTGAAGGAAAAAGGTTGTTGATCTCCTTTTTCTTTTGTTTCTACAGTTGGTACATCATATGCGTACTTCTGCAATCTAATAATGGTGAGTAATAAACAGACAAACATTTTAAAATTGTGAATCCTAAATTTTTTATTTCAAGTATTAATCTTACTATGATTTCAATCTTTGACGTGGCATTGCTCAGTCAAGATTATATTTTCACCGAATACCATGTAAAATGATTTTCAGTGAGAAACAGTAATTCACTTAAATAGACTTTAGCTGGGTATTCACAATTAGGGTCAGAACAACTTCAATGCCAAACTGTGCTAACATTTAATTGCAGGTTTTCGAGGGCCCCGGAAGTCCAAAGTGGAGGGTGTTGTTGGACAGTCTGTGATCTTGAATTGTTCTTTGAGGGGCATTAATCCTGAAGGGATTTCTGTACAGTGGAGAGAAGATAACATAAAGTTTAGGTTTGACATTATAAAGGGCATAGAAATAGTTGATCAAGAGTACAAGGACAGGGTTCAAAGTTTCCCCGAGGAGTATCAGAACGGAAACTACTCCATCAAAATAGAGCGTCTTCGAATCACTGATGCAGGAAAATATCTGTGTCTTATCCCAAGCACAAGCTTGCAGCATTCTGAAATGATAGTGCTTTCTATTAAAGGTGAGTAAAATCCGAATAATGACTAGTAGTTGAGGAAAACACATTTTTTTTTGTTTATATTGTAATGTTACAAATGACTCATAAACCCAAACTAATGTTCATGTTTTCTTTAACAGAAAGACCAGGAGGAACAGAACCAACTGAAACATATCTAACCTTAGCGGCTGATGGGTCTTCTGCTGTTCTTGATGTAATGTGCTTCATCTGGTTTTTATTTTTGTTATGTATGTATTATTTGTATGCATGTTTTTGCTTTGTTGGTTGATGTCAATGATATCGATGTTTGTTGATTCATTGTGATATCAATGATTCAATGCTTCAATGCAAGACCATCAGTATTCAATGAGGCGAAATTCTGTAGTATGGAGTCTTGAGCAAGAAACTTCTTTTATTGACATGGGGGTCATCCTCATGATGATCTGGAGGGGATTAAATTACACCAGATTAAACTAAAGTTGCCAAATTGTCTTTATATTAGTTTGGTAGCGGTGCCTTTGAGTATATTTAAAATAAATATTGTTTCTAAAAGGAGCTGACTTTCCTGTTTATTATTTTATGTGGTTGCTTTCACATATTAATGTTAACAGCCTTAAGAACATTTTCAGAAATGTTTTTGCGGACTCCAAGAGCATGACCTTAAATCCCCCTGCCCCTGAGTGAAAGTAGATCTTTGACCTGTGTCATTTAACAAAAAGGTTATAGGTTACTTGACACATATCAGGATGCTCAGGATCATTTTGTTTTGTTTAATTTAATGAGGACTATTTTTGGGGATTATTTATTTTATTATGCATCAAAATTTATACAAAATTATTTGACATGTACATTATCCCCAAAGATGAAATGATGTCAACACAACATCAGCCACATATTGAAGAACTGGATCGTAATTAACAAATTTATAAAATGGCACAAAAGAACTATAAAGCCGTGGTGTTTGAAAGGTAACAAAACTAATGAAAATAAATCAAACAAATTTACAATAAAACACAATTTATGTATTGAAGTACAGATTCTCAAGTTTACTTTTCAGTCGTTAAATGATTAGATGTGATCTTTAGACCCATTAGGCCAACACTCACAGACATTTTATTTAAGATGGACATGAAGGGGCTGTAATACTTGTGAAGGGACTGCTGTCCACCAGAGTTTCAGGTAACAGAACAACTAAAATGGTCGGAAAATGAATCGCATCTTATTAATTTTGCCAGCTCTTCTATAGTTTGTGGGGAAACTCTCACAAATTCACGAGGGGAGAGAACCCAAGTGCAGGCAGCAGCGGTGAAGGGATAAACAAAGATTTATTTATTTAACAAAAGTACAAAAATAAAACACACATGATGGGGAAAACAAAACTAAGACAGGATACAAAAAACAAAGACTTCTCACAAGGGGGCAAAAACAATAGAGACAGGATAATAGCAATTTACAAAATACTAAGACACGACTAGATAACAATGAACATCCAAGGTGTAAGGTAATCCAACGGCTAGGTTTAACACAGCAAAGACACAAGGTAGAAGTCAAACATCCAAAACAAGCAAAACAAACGAGCACAGGACAATAGACACGAGGGTATTTTAAGGGGAGCAAATTAAGAGGGTACAGGTATGGGGCATTAGCTAATAAACAATCAATGATGAGGAAACAAGAGGGCGGGAACAGAGACGAGACCGGAGAGAACATATGGAACGCCCAATGGGTCAAAATGCCTCTCTCCACATTAAACAAGGGATCCTGCCATGATCAAGAAAGACATGACATGATGAGGCAGAATCATGACAGAAACGTCAAACACTTCAGGTCAGATATTGTGAAAATCTGAACATAAACTTAAAAAACATATTTATAAGTTCACCGAACACTTAAATTGAAATAATGTTTTGGTACCAATCAAGTTGTGGGTTTGTTCATGCAGTACATAAAGTCATGACACATGTGTAAACATTTCTACATTCGATCACATGAAAACCCCACAAACTTTAAAGGCATCTAAAGCTCTTATTTAACACTTCAAGGGGTCTTGTAAGTTGACAAACAACCTATTCTGTTGTTGTATGGGTCTGACCAACTGTTCTATGTAACCCTCCAGGAGCGGATATCCCAGATCTGGCAACACTAAAACACCATTTATTTAATACATAAACTGACAGCACCAAAACACCGAAGATAGGAATTGAAACCATCAACCACAATAGCTTGTCTTTTTCTCCTGTTGATTCTGCAAAACAAAAATAGTTATGAAGAAAAAATCACTGTCGTGTAAAGACAACTGCACTTTAAGTAATTATAAATAAAAGCCATCTTTTCAAAATATAATGTTATCATGTCAGTTTTACTCACCAATAATGTGAAGTTTTACAGTCACGGCTTCATGTGAATGTTTGATGAAGCAGTGATACTCTCCTGCATCACTATGTGTAAGACTGTTGAGTTGGAGCGAGAAGTTTCCTTTCACAAACTCCTCAGGAAAAGCGTCAATTCTGTTCTTGTACTTGTGGTCCTGATCTTTTACTGAACTCTTGCCCTTAATTATTTCATACACATTCTGTTTGGCATCATATCTCCAAGTCACTTCAATGTCTTGAAGTTTGTGCTCACTTTTATTTGTAAAACATGGCAAGAGAACAGAATCTCCAGTAACCCCCTCAGCGGTGGTCTTTCGAAACACTGAATTGAGAGAAAACTTGCCGTTCACAATCTGTCGCAACTACATGCATACATTATTTACCTTTACATTTTATTTGTATCTCAATCAAATAATGGATATGTAAATAGTACCTGCATCCGCTGTGTAGACGATTATCAGTCCAAGTACACAGATGAAGCAGGGGTTGCGAAAGATTTCTGGGAATTTTGGCAGACCAGCTAGCCCAAGGCTAAAAACAAAAAAATACTGTATGGTAACATTATACAAACCTGATAAAATAATGGCAACTAAAGTGGCAATGTTAAATAAGCACATATATAATAAAATTGTTGGTAGTTTTACACCTAAGTAAAAACTGTGAAATCTAAATCTTTAAAATATATTAAAACTGTTAAAAAGGACAACAAAGCAGCATATCTTTGCGTAACTTCTACATCCAACAATCGTTGTTACATACTTAACTGGCCTGCTTACCAGCTAATATCAATCAAAAGTACATTTTTAAAAACCCTCAAGTACACATAGAAAGATACGCCTTGATCCTTAACTTTCTTGTTATTCATGCTAATCTACTTTCAAAGCTTTCAAAGTGATCAAATGAAAATGAAAAAACATGATTAGCTGTACTGCTAACAACGATAAGAACGTCAACTCATCTACTCTTACTATTTAACATTCCTCAATAAATTGAATGAAACATACCTGATGACCATGATGTACCAATACTTTTATAAAAGTTGTAATAAAAACTTAATGAAAATGGTAAAACATTACAGAACATACAGGCCTGAGAATTCTAACGCACAGCTAACACATAGTCACATGCTGTGTGGCCTACAACGTAACTACGTTTGATGTGACGTGGAACGTTGGTGACGTGATCAGCTCTTTTGACACATACGTGTGCACTGTTTAAAACTATTATGGAAACCACTGTATATCTAGACAAATAATTCAAAATCAGTGTCAGATTGTTTTATCTTATTAAATAAACATCATTTCTACATGATGAACATCACACTAGCCAATTGAACATTTCTGGATGAAGCAGGGCTGTGAAGAACATTGGAGGACTGGTCCATGGAGTGAACTTGAATTGGAAATAAGTTTTATCCTTTTAACAGGCTCTATTAAAACTCTATGAAAATGTTGCACTTGCTGAAAGTACGGAGTAATTTTGTGAAACAAATTAAAAATAATCACACATTTCCCTATTTAGAGTCCCCCCTGTGAATCTCAGACATTTCCACCACTTGTAATGAATTAATATAATGTACACCCTGTCAGACAAACCTAGTCAGCATACCTGAAATAAGTTTTCCTCACTCCTGATGAAAAACTTCATGCAAAATACAACAGAAGATTTCTCATCTGTTCTCGTCCCAAAACTGAAACTCCTGAAACAACAGGTATACGATCTATAACGAATGTATTGTCTGTGATTGGATTGCAGAATGCTTGGCTGTGATTGGTTTAATGGTGGAAAGACCTGTATGTGCTGTATTCTGTTGATTTGAATAGTAAAAGTAAACACAGAGAAACACATACACCCTGAAAGGACACATTTATCTAAAACCACTTACCTGCCATAGTCATATACATCTGATCAATTCATATTTGAACCCATGACCTTGGTTTTTCTAGCACTGTGCTTTAACAGTGGAGAACATACATACACAAATACATATGTACAAATACATTACAGTATTATGATAAAAGTGATCCATTAGATATCAATTAAAACACATCAATATGTGTTTTAATATTCAATTGTACTATATTTATGTAAATAATTATTCCAAAAGGAAGTGATTGAGAATTATTACTACTATTATTATTTGTCAGAAATGGTCTCAAATGTGTACTATTCCAGCACTTTCTGGCTTTCATGTGTCTTTAAGTCAGAGATTCCTTGAGGGGCGGTTCACACCTATCACATCTGAAAAATGTCACTTAATATGTTTCAGTGGAACATAGTGCTATGATAAAAATAGCAGATATGTGTCATGTAGAAGCATAGTTACAGAATTCATAATGATTAGTCAATAGGATTATGCTTGTTAAACTTTCTTATATTTGTACAGCCTGTCCTATTTTACCATACCAGAGTGGTTTACAACCCTGGTCCTTGGGCACCCCTCCTGGAATATTTTATATGTCTCCCTATAGAAGAGAACACCTAAAATGAAAACCCTGATTTGACTCAATTTGCTGGAGTGCCGTGTGCTCCACTAGAGGGCACTCCCCGCTGCACCTGAGCCTCACAAGCTCGCTGCCTCAGCCAAGATGGCCACTCCAGAGCGTCTGGAGCTTCCTACCTAAACCAAGATGGTCGCCTCTGAGACTCCCCTGCTCTAGTCTAGCCCTGGTTTCCTGGTTCTCAGCTGCTGGCTCCGCCTTGGCACCCTTCCCTTCTCCCTTTTCTATGACTGTCATCTGTTCATCAGAGCTGCATTTAGATCCTCAACACTTTGTGTCTCAGAGCAGTATCATAACACACAATATACACCTATTGTGTTGGTTCACTGATGGAATAGCTACAAAAAGTTTTGAGCCATCACAAATGCTGTTGAAGGCAATGTGTGTAAAGGTTTAGGTGCTGACTATAGGCAAAAGACAGCAAAAATGTACTGTAGATATGTTTAATATGCATACAAATAAAGATATGTTTTATGGCAGACACAAAAAATGCAATTACTTCTGTTTGCGAAGCATAAGCAGGTGATCCTGAATTATGAACACATAATAGGACTGCACATTTTCATAAAAATTTGAGAATGTGAACTTTCAAACTGGTCACAACATCATAGAAAATGATTTTATAACCCCTTAAGTGGTCTAAAAGGGCTCCTGATGTGTAGGCTTGTCTAGTCTGGTAAGTTGACGTAGAGATTATAACTGTAGTTGAATCTGATTGCTTCAGTAAAAAACAATAGATCTCATTTTTATCCAGAACCATGTTTATTGTCAGAATTTGTATCTCAAGTTTCTGCAGCTTGATGCTACATTACATGTATATCATACAAATACCACACAATCCTAATACACATGATCATAAAGAAATCTATACTGTTAATGTAATTTGGATCAAAGCATTTGCCAAATGCATATACTTTAGTAATACAAGAAGAGAATCAATAAAAACAACAAGTTTTAGTACAATAATAACATTTATAACTCTGCAATGTAATAAAATGCTGTAATAAACTTACAGAGCGGAAGGTGAATCACGCTTAAGTTGCTTCGATCTGAACACTTCAATATAATGAAAGTTTTTCACCAAAAGAGTTCAAAAAGAACTGTCAAAAACACTGCTTCATGGGGCTTGTTGCTTCTGTAGAAACTAATACATTAAACAGTCACACATGTTTTTATTTACTTTTTTAAACTAGAGGGAGGATTCTCTGTATATCATTGAGAATTTATAGTTTGTTATGGGGTTTTACTGGAAACTATTCAATCGCGTCAAATGATTACACATGATCTTCATCATTAAATGGCATAATCACTATAGCTGTTTACACTGACAGTCTTAATAGAAAATTTAGTAAGACAAATTTGTTGGAGGATTTCGGGAAGAGGAAGGATGCTGTAAATAGGTAGAGGTGCCTGTTTACAGTAAACACTCACATAATTATTGTTAATAATAATAGCTTTCGTATGTAAACAACATTTGGATGACTTTGTATCAGGTTTTCCACTTGCTAGAGATTACAATTTCATGTATACATGTAAAATCTAAGTACTGTGTGGTTCATTTTGAACTCCAGAAACATCCGTTTGATCTTATATAACTGCTTCAGGTGTGTTTGATGATCGTCTAAACCAAACTCTAAGGTACCCTCCAGGAGCAGACACACCTAAACAAAAGGGTTTCTTCTTAACACTTAACACAATAATAATAATCAGCCACGTTGGGAATCCTGTATGGTTTCCATGTTCTGGTGCTGCTGAAGAACATAAGAAAATAGTTAAGTAAACATAACTGGCACGCAGGGCCATGCAGATGCCTTTAAAGGGGCAGGTGCTTAAAGTATGAAAGGGGCACTTGTAACGAGGCTTTAAATATGGCTTTTCTCAAAACATCAATACAGCAATACTGTATATCGCGATGAATTCCTTGCTGAAACATGTTTCAATACCACGATGCAGCTTTGATAAAGAAACAGAACGGAAAGATCACTCTAATGTTTAAAAGTTAAAAAATATTTTTATTGCACCTATTAATAAGTCTGGGATTAGAAACTGAAGTGAATTAACTTGTCCAAATCTTAAAGGGAAAGTTATCCCAAAAATAATATATAGGAATAATCTGAGGGTGTAAACGATGATGTAAACTCATATTTTGGTGAACTTTCCATTTAAGGTTTCCTCTCTGTTATACAGAATAACCGTTGTTATAATAAACTCTGTAGGACATGGTCAGTGTCTATTATGACATACTGTATCCACTGTATCACTTTATTACTGTATTGTAAAATTGTAGGACATATTTTTTAAAACACTGATATAACTTACAGGGAGCAGCTGATGTTGTGGGGGCTGCTGGGGATGTTGCTGCTGCAGTTGTTGTATTTGCTGTTGTCGAAAAAAATAGTTTTGACAAATTAAAATAGAATTCTGTTCTAACCCTTTTCTGTATTTCTTAATTTTATAAAATGATAATGATAATAAAAAAATCTTTGATAAATATAATTCGGAGGAAGAGAAAATCAGTATGAGCCTGTTTTACATCTGTGGCGATCTACTGTAAATACTGTAATAATAATACTTCACAATATTAATAGTTTTAGTCAAATAACATCTACCAGACCCCATATTTTGCCTTGACAAAAGGGCACTTTCAGCATTAAGCGCCAAAGAGCCCCCACTGCTGGCATGTTTCAAAAGCCACAATTTCTGCATTTTTATTTAGTAGCATGTTCAATGAATGGTACATTGTGTAATGTTATATTGGTCAGTTTTACTCACCTATGACCCTCAGCGGCATGATTCTGCATTTATTTGAACATGGAATGTACATATAGTAGTCCCCTGAATCACTGTATGTAAGATTGTTGAGTTTGAGCAAGTAGTTTCCATTCACAAACTGAGTTTCAGTTCTGTTCTTGAACTGTGGGTCTTGATGTTTAACTGAACATTTTCCCTCCTTCACGTCACATACATTTAGGCTGTTATTAAATCTCCAAATCACACAGTTGTGCTCATTTTCACTTGATGGAATTTCAAAGACAGCAGAACCTCCCAAAACACCCTCAATATATGTTTTTTCCCCTGAAATGAAAAAAGAAAATAATAAAAAAATCTGCCGTTTTAACGTGTCAAAAATTTACCTTTTACAGATTTTTACCTCTTTTGCATCTGAGTAGTAGGTGCTCACCTATATTAGCAGTGTATGTGCTTTTCAGCAGTGCTAATATCAAGAGGTAGCAGCAGCTGCAAAAACAGAAAAACAAGCTTCTGTAGATCAACACAGCACACCAGTGTCATAGTGCTTGATTCCCTCCCTTATAGAGAGACATTTCAGGCCTAAATTTAACAATTTAACTCTTTCAATAGCCCTTTTCACAACTTTACAGTACACACTTATTAATACAGCCAGTGGAGACATACAAAAGTGAATTGTACATGTATTATTGCAATTTTTCAAAATTATTTTTGGCATTTATGCACAAATGTCACCTAACGAAAAATGTGATCCAGCAAAAATATTTAATGCAAAAATAATGTTAAATTTGATAATGATAAAAATTAAACAAATGATGTGAAAGTCTTCCTTAAATAAAGATAATGAAAATATAAAGATAGCTATAAAGTTTTTTTCTCTCCTTTGAGGCAAAAGGTCCTTGAGAGGACAAAGGTGACACCATGTAGGTGTAATGTGTGGACAAGAGTGATATTTTTCGCTGTATGCAAATAATTATTCTATACACATCTATATAGTCACATTTGCAGTATAACCTTTTACAGAAGCATTTTATACACAGACTATGAAGACTACTTCCTTAAAAGTTAGTGTTATGAGTGAGGCGGAATCCAAGTACAACCAAAACTTTAAGAATCCAACTGGAAAATGAAATGCAGAAAACCCTTTTCAAGGTCCCCTCTGTCTCTCTCAGTGTTACCCCCTCAGACTTCATTAATCAGGCTCCCGCATCTGTTTCCGATCTGTAATCCCCACACCTTCCCAACATCTGCCTCATCACCTATGGACTATATATATTCAATAGTTCTTTGTTCTATGTCTGGTATTGAAAGTGTTATGTGGAATTGTGTTCCCGTGTGTGGAGTGGAAGGCGGAAGGAGAGCCGTGGGGCGGGGGCGGGGGCGGCGAGGTGAATGATAGTTGGAAGCAGCTCTGCCCACACCGGTCCTGCATATTTCACGGCTCTTGTCCCGCCTTTCTCACCACACCGTGTTTCAATAAAAGTGACTCTTTGGATTCTACGACGTTGTATTGTGCATCTCTCTATACAACAGCGGGTGACAGAATATTAGACCTTTCTAAAATGGATTATAGCAAGACCTCTCCAGAGGACCAACTACTTCTTCATCTCTGCCAGGACGGCTGCCCTCTGGAGAGGTATGTGGAGAAATTCCTGGACTGTTTCAGGATGGGACTGGATGACTAGTTTATTCGTATCCTGGCCCCTATTCCGTGGCCCTGGTGGATTTAGTTATTCCGTCCTCGGCTCCCGTTTTTATGTGGATGGGGAAATTGATAAAATCCATCTGGTCCCATCCTGCAACCCGTTGGGCACTCCAGCTCCGACTCACCTAAAGGCCATGGCAGATTCCTTCACAACCGAGCGCCCCTCCCCCGATCTAATGGATATCGTCGAGCACGAGCATCGTGGCCCTTCCATTCGCGAGCTCTCCGGTGTCTCTGACCCCAAGCTCAGCCTGGTAGAGTGGCTGCTGCTAGACTTTAACCCCCCTCCAGCCACACCAGACTACCATGGACCCTAAGCCTTCTACAGCATTCCGTGAGCCATCCCCTGACTCCACCTGCGAGGCTTCCCCTGACTCCACCTGCGAGGCTTTCCAGCTCCTCGTGTCTCAGCTCCAACGTCACAGCCATGGCGGTCGTCTGGCACCTTGAGCGCGCGGCACCCCCATAGCCATCCGAACTGCTGGATCCTCCCTGGCCCCCTGTGCGCACAGCACCCCCATGGACTGCCTGAACCTTGGTGCCGGTAGCACCATCTTGGAAGCTTCCACGCTAACCACGCTCCCGCACCTATTTCGGATCTGTAATCCTCACACCTGCCCGTCATCACCCATGGACTATATATATATATATTCAATCTGTTCCTCTGTTCTGTGTCTGGTATTGAATGTGTTACTTGTAATTGTGTTCCCATGTTTCATTTAAGGTGACTCTTTGGATTTTACTCCGTTGTATTGCGCATGTCTATACTGCAGCGCGTGACACCCTTAAAGTCACAAACAACACCAGAAAATGATCAAGGGTTACATACACAAACTAATCAATAAAAGCAAGACACAGGCGGAAACAACAAGGGTGTTGTTTGTGTCCAGTATGGACTAAATTTACACATCCAAACAAGTTCAAATAAAATAAAAATGTAGTTTATTTGTTTTTTTCTGAACTTTTAATGATGTTAAAGCTTTTTGTTAAAGGGACAGTTCACTCAAAAAAGTCTGTCATCATTTATTCACCATCAGGTTGTTCCAAACCTGTGTACATGTATTTGTTCTGCTAAACACAAAGGAAGATATTTGGAAGAATGTCAGTAACCAAACAGATCTCATCTCCCATTCTCTGCCATAGTAGGTAAATAAATATTGTGGGAGTCAATGGGGGTGAGATCTATTTGGTGACTGACATTCTTCCAAATATCGTCCTTTGTGTTCAGTAGAACAATAGTTTTAGCTGAACTATCCTTTGATTTTAGATAAAAACACAACACTTCCAGAGCAGCATATTACTTCTACACATTTTAAAATAAAGCTGCTAAAAGCAGTGTCAAGGTATGATAAACATCCTATACATAAGTGTATATTGGCAAAATACTGCCCACATTTAACCAACAATCATTATTATTAGAAAAAAATTTATTTAATATATATACTTTGACAATATTTCCGTATGTGACCATCTAACCAGCTTATCAATTCAATTACTGTACAAAAACTTAAAATACAGCAGAGCGACCAACCTTACCCTTATCTTTCTATATTTTTTGGTATTCTACCTTTAGCTACTTGGAAATGGATAACATTTATTAGCAAATTCCACCTGTCGTCAGTGTTAGCTAATTTGGCTAACGACTACGCAACCTTGACGATCCATAGCATTTCACTCAGAATTCTTTATACATACCGGTCGATCATGGTGTCGCAAATTTCTTCCTATGTACGTTGTGGTGATATATATATATATATAATAATATAGTGTATGCTCAACCCTGTCATGAATTAATTCAACATACCTGGGTATTTCACTCTTCAGGGGACAAATATCAGGGATGATGGATCAAGAAGTCCCTCAATGTATCTCCAATGTCCAAAATCACTCACTAGCAGAAAGATGGTCTTACCTAGTTCAAAACCTATCCTGACTCTGTCCAGGTATACAAATATTGTTCATCTGAAGAAGGAGTGCTTGGCAGTGATTGGCTCAATGACAAAAGAGCTCGAGCCAAGAAATGCAAAATTTGTGTGTTTTGCATGTGCTATTTGTTTTTCTTTTCAATTAACATAAACAGATGACCAAACACTACAAAAATCCAAAATGGTCAACAAAATGAAAATCATGTGCACAGCTAAACTTGTACTACATACATTTGATCAACTGCATGGGGTAGCACCGCTCTACCAGTTAAGTTACAGAAACTCTGTATTATTTATTATTATATAATATTACATGTTTAGCGTGTTGTGGGTCCCCAGTGCGAGTGAGAAAACCTTGAATTATTTTAACTAAAATACTTGTTAATGACATGTAATTGACTACTATCTGTGATGTTTAATAACATTGCCTGTATCTTGTATAGGAGACTTTATAAACTTAATGTCAGATAGCCTAATTCATGGATTATGTGGTTATTAAAAGTGCTCGTGTAGCTGGGTGAAGAAAAATGTGGGCCCATAAAAGACTATTTTACTGGTTTTTATTGAGAAATAATATTTTTTTGACGGTGTTAGGGCAAAGCATCTTTTCATAACATAAAACATATTTTGATAGCCTTTATTTAAGAAAAATCACATTTTTTGGGGAGTGTAAAATATTGTTGGGCACATGGTTATATTTAAAGCCAAGCTATGGGACATACTGACTGTCCTTAAAGGGTAAATAACCCCAAAATAAAAATCTTTAACTTTACCAGTCAGTACAGCTACCATGGGTTGTTTTGCTGTGTACATTGTAAATACAGATATCGGATATTTTATAGAGAGTGTTTTTGTCTTAGGCCTACAACAAACACATTAGAAACACCATTTAAAACTAACAGCATTTATATTTAATTTGTGAAAAATTTATATAAAACGTTGTACTCTCATTTATAGACATGATGTAAACATGTTTGAAAACTTCTTGTATTTGCATATATGACATGTCAGTATAAAATAGCTGTAAAACATTATTGTGGACAAAACACTACTTTGCACCGTGCAGAAATAAACAAACAGAGCAATTAAAAATACACTGTTCATTATTGAACAATTCATTATTGTTCGGTGTCTCCACCTAGAGGCGAGTAGCAATAAAGTCTGATAAAGTGGACTAGTATTTTAAATAGATTTATTTTAAATCTGATTAAGCATTTATGACATGATATAAATATGTCACATTTGTTACAACTATGTCAGTTTATTTTGTAGATTTAATCTATGTTTCTAGATTATTGCTTTAGGAGTGAAACAGTCTCAAATAATATTGTATGCAATGTCAGATATCATAAAATAGTCAGAATACATTAAAAACATATTTTTATGTTTTATAATGCCAGTTGTGATGCATACTAGGAAATTGGAAAATGAAACTACCTGGGTGTGTGATTCATTGTTGAGAAGTTACCAAACCAGTGGAAACATTTACTCTGAAAACCACACCACATTTTTTAGCTACAGAGAAAAGTGTGTCTTAACTTCATTGCAAACTAAGAAAGCTGTTTGTTAATTTTGTATGGCATCATGACAAAACAAGTTCTATTGTACAGTAAAAATGTCTGATGATAAAGTATTTATTTTAGGATTTTATATGATTTGGGCTCTGGTAGTATAGCAGAGAATCTGTGTTCAGACTCTTCGCACTTTGAAGAAAACACCACTTCTGTATACTGAAAGAACAATGGAGGAAGCAATATTAACATTTATACATGTTATATCCACACAGTGCTACTGTATATAAATATGCGCAGTTCTGAACTTAGAAAAAAACGTTAAATTTATGAAAAAGTGCATACCAGTGTACATCTCTTTAGCTCTTCAAGTTGTTTTAAAGGCGTGAATCTAGTCGTCTGTAAATCTGCATTTTGAATAAGTTGAGTGTAGTGACATGTACAGCCTACCAGAGAAAAGTATGTTAATATTTCTGCTTACAGAGCCACAGTAATGTAGACATAACGTTATTATAACATCTAAAGAGCTTACCAATGGCTATAAAGACCAGAACACCAGTCAGCACACATGATATAATGATAATAGTCATCCATTGTGTGTGATTCTGTTCAGTATACTCCACCACTGTATGATTCCGCTGAATATAACTCACTATTGTGTGATTCTGACACTCTGTGAACTCAGTTAGTTGAGTTGGTTCTGTAAAAAACAATGAACACATTTACAAAGTCAAATATTAGTTTTATTACATGAACTAGTGAATATAAAATAATCACCTGATCGGCGAAGGTAAGCTTACCGATAACATGTAGTCTGATGCCGTCGCTAAATATTGGGAATATGCCTGTGTTCATACAGAAATAAACTCCTAATTCATCCTTGGTGACACTGTTTATTATGAGATGTTTAGATTGCAGTGAATATTTGTCTCTGAATTTCATATCGTAGTAAAAAGGTGTTTGAGAAGTTAAGAAGGTGCGCAGTATCGTCACTGGAGGATTCGGTAGATTCAGTAATAACCAATAAACCTCATCAACTTCATCTAGATCGCAGTTTATGGTCACATGCTGTCCCAACTCTGTTACTTGATGTGTTAAAGTCTGTACATTTTGATAGCAGGTGAATAGATCTATGAAATACACACATGGAAATTCATTGATGTTTGATAATTCATTGTAATCAATAGAAAACATGCAGAAAACTTACAGATTAGAAGCGGGATCATGTTGCTGTCTTGGTTAAAATGCTTTAACGTGATGGACACTTTTTAAAGGTGTTGCATCTGACATGCAACCTTTAAAACTAAGAGAGGGGCATTTGGTACAAACCACCGGAGGAAGTCCATCTCACCACATTCAAGTTCTGTTTTGATCACATGCAACATTATTCTCATATAGCTTGTAAAATCAATGGCAACAGTGTTTAATTATTGAGTACTTCACTATTTTTTGGTAGCATCTGTAGTTTACTTGAGTCTTTTACTCCACTACATTTCCTGAACAAAATGTATACTTTTACTCTGAAACATTTCCCCTAAGCATGTTCGTTACTACAAAATAAAAGCATAGAAACAGAACTGAAATAGACAAGTTGGCGATCCGGTCTATCATGAAACTCAGGGTTTGTCCAGGATTTGACAGGGGAGAACCCAATTGCAGGCAGAATCAGGGATGAAGAGGTTAACAGATTTATTATACAAAGACTATACAGAAAGGCAAAACAAAACCCACGAGGGGGAAAACAAGACAGGATAAATAATAATGTTAACAAGGACACTGACTGACTAGACTAGAAAACAAACACTTGATACAAACACTAAACTAACACTTACTAGACAGGGGGAAACAGGAACAAGGCAAGACTTGGTAAGGTAGAGGCAATAAACAGCCAAGACTCCAGGTACAACATACAGCTACAGCATACAACTTATACAATGAGCGAGCACAAGACAAGAGACACGAGGTCAAATAAAGGGAACCAAATCAAGAGGGGACAGGTTCAGGGGATAAACTAATTAACACTAACTAGGAAACAGGAGGGCAGGAACGATGACGCAGACCGGAGAGAGAGAGTATGTCGACGAATAGGTGCCAAAATAGTCTCCCTCCCACATAAAACAAAGGATCCTATATGATTCCACCTCTAGACCAAGAAATACCTGACAAGGTGAGGCGGAATCATGATACGGTCACCATGACAGTGCTTAACTAATCATTGGTTAAAGCTCAGTGTGCAAGTGCTAAAATGTAATCTCCGCGATTCATTTCACCACAAGGTTTTAATGTGCTGCTGCTTTTAAAGATAAACAGCAATTTTTCCAGTTTCAATGAATTATCAAATGACTCCGTTGTTACTGTGAGGGAAAGGCAAGGAAAGAAAGAAGTAAGAAGTAAGGCCCAGACAGATTTATTCTGATTTTGATCCAAGTTGTTGTCTTAGAGGGATTATATTGGGGTGGGCTAACTATCCTTTTATAAAGTTACAAGTTGTGAAGATGTGGTTTTTGAACTTGTATTTTGATAGTTTCAAAATTTGGAAACATGATGTTCCAGATGAAACACTGAGCATGAGACATAGCGTTTACAAAGTTGTACACTTCTTTGTAAGCACCATCTTTATGCTTAAAATATAAACTCGTCTGCTTCAAATTTACTTTCAATACTTTAATTACAGCTGGGATGGTAAAATTACTGCCATCCAGCACTGGTTTGTTGAAAATAAAAAAACTTCTTGTTGAATATTGAGTAATTATTTCTTATTTCACCGTTTTGGTGAAGTGTTAAGTCTTCACCCCACTTGGTATTACTAAAGAAAGTATATGATGAAAGAAACATTTAATAAGTACTGTTTTTAAACACATTAGACATATTTTTCTATAAACTAAATGATCTTATACTGGATTTATAACCATCTTTAAACCATATTGTAGTGGAGTATGTGGGACGAGACCATGGTTCGAGACCGGTGATTATTTGTTGATGAGCGCCAGCTGTGGGCGCACGGGTCTCGAATCACGTAGGAGATCGGGAGCATAAGAGAACGAGCAACCGGGCCGTCGTGGAGAGAGGACCAGACCAGGGTTTTAGTTGTGGTTTGTTTTATGTACTGTGTTATTCGTCGGCTGTCTTTTTACTTTCTTGTTAGTCTATTAAATGTTTAACTGTTTGCCCGTTCCCGTCTCCTTCCTTCCTTATATTGAACCGTATTACAATGACATTTATATGGCTATTTGGGACACACTCACAGACTATTTATTCCTTTTTTTTGTCCAATTATAACTGCTTAGTAATGATTTATAATGAATTTGTAAATAAGTTATTATTGATTGATAAATGCTTCACTAAGGGAATCGTAATGTAAAGTGTTGCATTGTTGTTTCCTGTCAGGAGTTTTCTAGTTCTGTAGACAGGGTCCTGACAGTATCATGTCTTTTGTGCTTGTTCTGTTTTGTGTGGAAGCCCATAGTCCTTGTTTGTTATGATGGCCATGTACTCTCCTGCATTGTTTGGAACCCGCTCCATCGTTTCCTTGTTTAGCTTCCCGCCAGTGGTCATTAAAGCCTTTGTGTGTTTTTTTAGCTTGAAATGTGTATATTGTGTACAAAAAGGAACAACACTAGGAGTTTCAGTGCTGTCTCTATGACGGTCCTACTAATACTGAGAACTGAGATTCTAATTTTCTTCCTAAAGAGTAAGTATGTACTGACAAAAATGCATTAAATGCTTAGCTAAGTAGCTTAGTGAGATGTTTTCACACTAGACAATTGAACACTTCTGGATTAACCAGAGCCGAAAATGGGGAGAACATGGAAAGACAGGTTAAGAGATTGAAGTTTTAACCATATAACAGTATGGAATGATATTCCGGACATTATTAAAATGGAATTGCAAATTGTATTTGCAATTGCGTTTTCAATTTGTGGACGCATAAAATGTGACATAATCCAAACGCAATTGCAAATCGCGCATTCAGTTTGCATTTTCGTTTAAGCAAACGCACACTGACTGCCAAATTTCAAATGGAAAAGCAAAGTCCGTTTGCAACTGTGTTTCCCATATCTTACGAGTTTTGACCCCGTCATATTTAAATGGTAATTTCAATTACCACGTCTGTTTTTTCACTTTCTCAGCGTCGCGTGTGTAGCCAGCCAAACCTCAAATGGAATCGCAATTCCCTTAGTATTTCCATTTCCGATGCCTTACACGGAAACCTATCAATCAGTGTCAAGGGTGGGATTATGCTATGCGTCGTGTTTGTGTTGGGAAGTGACGTCACATTATGTCACATTTTATGCGTCCACAAATTGAAAACGCAATTGCAAATACAATTTGCAATTCCATTTTAATAATGTCCGGAATATCATTCCATATAACAGGCTCTATTTAAACTCAATGAAAAAGTCGCACTTACTGTCAACCTGTGATTGGATGGCAGAGACCTTAACTGTGATTCGTCAAATGGTGGAAAAACATTGTGGGAGTGTAACCTGTTGATGTGAAGAGTAAACAGAGAAACACATATACCCTAAAGGGCAAGAAAGGATACAAAAATTATGTTTTGTCATTTAAATATTTTACATTCACATAAATCCACTGAAACCTTTCAGAGTCATAAACTCGACATTGTCATATTTGCTGCCAGAGTCACTATGACAAACCTCTAGTCAATAAATTACAGTATACTTATATAAGTGATTTTATATTACCAATTAAAAAAACATCAACATCTTATCTTATAATATAGATAAAACCAGAAGTGGGATAGGTATACTATATAATTGTCCTATATTTATGTAAATCTTTTGGCAAAAAGTATGTGATTCTGAATTATTCAGACTACTATTATTTGACAGTAATCCTCTCAAATGTGTACTATTCCAGCACTTCCTGCAGTAGACAACATTTTTGAAGGGCTTTTCACACCTATCACATCTGAAAAATGTCACTAAACATGCTTCATTGAAACATAGTGAAATGAAAAAAATTGCAGATATATGCCATGTAAAAAAGCATATTTACAGAACTTTTAGAGAGTTCACAGTGATTAGTCAATAGGATTATGATTGTTAATCCTTTTTATTTTCCTACAGCATGTCTTATTTTACCATATTACAGTGGTTCCCAACCCTGGTCCTTGGGGCACCCCTCCTGGAATATTTCAGATTGTGTCCCTCTATAAACACCTGATTTGACTCCATCTGTTGTAATGAATGTGTTCGCCACTAGAGGGCACTCCCCACTGAACCTGAACTGTTCACATTGTACTACATTTCCCATACACCATAGTCACTATGCTTAATCGCTCACAGGTTCCCTGTGCTCTCTGACTGACAAAATGGCCACCCCTGAGCCTCACATGCTCCCTGCCTCAGCAAAGATGGCCACTGCAGAGCGTTTTGAGTTTCCTGTGCTCTACTGCTGGCTCCGCCTTGTCTCTCTGTCTATGAATGTTATCTGCCTGGCCTGATTTTTGCATGGTTTTCTGGACACTGTTTATTAAAGCTGCATTTAGATCCTCAACCCTTTCTGTATCAGAGCAATACCACACTTCATACACCTGTTATGTTGTTTCACTGATGGAATAGCTACAAGAAGGTGTGAGCCATCATAAATGCTGTTGAATGCAATGTGTCTACAGATTTAGGTGCTGATTTATTTACACCACCTTCACTTATAAGGGGAATTATCACATCATTTACTCTCCCACCTGTTTTTATTTTAAGCTTACACTTATGACATACTGAATGTGTTCTTCACATTGTGCATCTTCAGTGTTCCTGTTGTTTACTTATCCCTCTTTTGACTATCCTATTTGCCTGCCCTGGTTTTGCCTGTCTTGTCTTTAGTCACCAATCTTATACTTCTGTCACACTTGCACTGTTTGTGGATGTCAGAGCTGGGTTGACTGTTTATTTACTTATTTATTTTCTTTATTGCAAGCAGGTTGTCAACTTTGACTCATCCTGAGTGGTCCATTACAGGTCGAAGCTGTTGGTTACAGCTCTTGTGGGTTTTCCATAAGGATGCTGTGCTATTTTTAAGGAATTTTAATGTAAGTTTCCTCAAATTAGACCATATCCTTTCCTTTTTGAATGTTCTGTTTAGCCGAAAGCTAAATTTCTTGTTTATATTTTAAATTTCTCTTCATTATTTTAACGGGGCGATGCCACTTATAAAGGACGTTCTGGAGGTTCTGGATTTTCACTTGGATGGTCACTTGTTCTAAAAAACTCAACAGGAACATGAACAGTATTTGATCTGGTGAGGACTACATTCAGCAGCTTAAAAAACACCTGGTACAGAGGAGTTGTGTGAATCAAACAACATTTTCTTTAAAGAAATCAAGAGGAGAGCATATTTTCTTCACTGGTCAGGCACAGGAGAACCGTATCAAAAGGTAAAAATCGAAATCAGTGTTTATGTCTCTAGTTTTACATAAAGAAAATATGTGTACTATTTTAGCATTACTAATATGGTATGGTTCTGAAATTATACTGATAATGATAAGACTTCTAAGCTATCATAGAATATGATGCCGTCAGCGGATGTGTGTCATCACCACGTCACAAGTCTGTGAACGGACGTACTTCGCCGTCGTTTCTTCAAAGCAAAATACATTTACTAAATTTTGTAATCAGCTTACCAAGTTACTTTATTTGGGTGATTTAAATTATAAACTAATCCAAGATGTTCAAAAGGTATGTACAATATCATCAACATCATATAATCAGGCGTCTAAATGGACAACGGCATGCGTTCACCTGTAGCTAGCACCTATTGTTAGAATCTATTTATTTTCTTACAAAATAGGCATCATTTAGTGACCATAAGAGTATATTTTAGACTAAAGTAGTAAGATACAGTCTACCCTAGAAAATGTATCGGACAGGATACGTTTGTTAAACGTTTGAATGGTTATTTGTTAGCATTAGCTGGTGTAGGCCTTGAGAACGATTGGTGCACAACGTGGATTTTTTGCTCTTAGTTTCCTTTTATATACTGAGAAACACCATTTATTTACAATTAATGTATCGATGAGAAAGAAGTTTAAAATATGTATATATACTTTTAAGATATCAAGTATTTGTAACACTCCAGCCTGTCCGCTGCGTGTGTTTCTCATGTGTGTTTCCCACGTGTTTTGACTTGTCACTGTTTTCACCTGTCCCTCTTTATTGTAAATTAGTCCCGGACCTGATTCTGTTTTCCCCGAGTGTTTCCCCATGTATTTAAGCCCTTTGTGTTCCTCAGTTCCTTGTCGGTTATTGTATTGTCAACCTGGTTTTGTCTTTCATTTTCTCCTGTTCCCGTGTTTGTTATCATCAAACCCCTTTAGGACTTAGATTTACGTGTTTGTGGTGCATCTCCATTCCTCCTCCGTGTCGCCCCGTGTCAGAATAATCGACCATTATAGTGATTATCTGCGGCTCAACGTCTCTTCAGAGGACAATCTGAGGTACCATCTCAGCCAGGATGGCCATCCTCTGGAGAGATACCTGGTGGACTTCCTCGTTCTGAGTCGCGAGGTAAGCTGGAATGATCGCTCGCTTAATGCATGTTTTTTGATGGGTTTGGATGATGACTCCTTTCTGGGTCTGGTTCCTGAGTTCATGGAAGGACCCATTGCGTAGTTTATCGATCTCATCCAGTCGGTGGTTATTGGGTGCTCAACTCCGTTTGAGCGAGACCATCCCGGATGAGATCGATCATCATCCGATTCCATCCATGCACGTGGCGAGCGATCTAGCTTACCTCGTGATCTCCCCGAGAGCCTCCACAAAAGACAGAGCGCGCAGAAATCCGGGGTCTGCAAAGATCGCAGGCCAATAGCAAGAGCCGGTTAAAAGGGACCTACTCTCCGAGCCCATCCCATCCCATCCGGCCTTCCAGTGGTTCCAGAGCCAGGCTCGTCCAGCCTTCCAGACGCTGTCGAGCCGGTCGTTTCCGGCCTTCCAGACGCCGTCGACCCGGTCCTGTCCGGCCTTCCAGACGCTGCGAGCTGGTCCCGCCAGGCCTTCCAGACGGCATCGAGCCGGTCCCGTCCTACCTTCCAGACACCGTTGAGCCGGTCCCATCCGGCCTTCCAGACGCCTTCGAGCTGGTCCCATCCGGCCTACCAGACGCCGTCGAGCAGGTCCCGTTCAGCCTTCCAGACGCTGACGAGCCGGTCCAGTCCGGCATTCCAGACGCCGTCAAGCCGGTCCCGTTCAGCCCCCCAGTGTCTCCAAGCACGTCCCATCCGGCCTTCCAGACGCCGTCGAGCCGATCCCATCTGGCCTTCCAGACGCCGTCGAGCAGGTCCCGTTCAGCCCCCCAGTGTCTCCGAGCACGTGCCGTTCGGCCTCCCTGTGGTCTCCGAGCCGGTCCCGTCCGACCTCCCTATGATCTCCAAGCCGGTCCCGTCCGGCCTACCTGGGATCTCCGAGCTGGACCCGTCCGGCATTCCAGTGGTCTCCGAGCCAGCCTGCCCAAAGCTCCATCCTTGAGCCTACACCTGGACTCAGCCCAAATATTTTTTGATGGGACGCCATTCGGGGAGGATGGCGCGATTGGCACCATCCAGGCCTCCTGAATGGCCAGCACTCTCAAGGTGTCCGGAGCGGCCGTCACCCTCCAGGCCTCCCAAATAGCCGTCACCCTCAAGGCTTCCTGAGCCACTGGCACCAGAGTCGAACCCCGATGTCGGTGGCAACGTCCTGGAGACCCATTGTACATCCTGGAGCCCACCCCCCTCCATATCTGTTCTTTGGGGGTACTGTAACACTCCAGCTTGTCCCCTGCCTGTTTTCACCTGTCCCTCGTTATTGTTAATTAGTCCTGCACCTGATTCTGTTTTCCCTAAATGTTTCCCAATGAATTTAAGCCCTGTGTGTTCCTCAGTTCCTTGTCGGTTATTGTATTGTCAACCTTTTGTCTTCCCTGTTCTCCTGCTCCCGTGTTTGTTATCATTAAACCCCTTTTGGACTTGGATTTACGTGTTTGAGGTGCATCTCCATTTCTCCTCCGTGTCGCCCCGTGACAGTATTACAGTAATGCTGTACAAAATATACTTTTTGGCAAAATATAAGAGAATGAGAATATTGTCAAAATTCTGCTGGCGTAATAAAGACAACATGTGTTAAAATGATGTTGCTCATTGTTTATGAAAGTTACTGAAGAGACCGTTATTGTAAAGTGACAATGACGTTGGGTGATGGGGTTTAGCTCACAGTCAGAGTTTCATCTCTTGACCATGTGAAGGCCACTCTTCTTTCACATCATTGTCACTTTGTCAATAGTAAAGTCTGGAGCACGAAAAGCGTCTCAGCCAAACTGTTTGAAGCATATCCTCACAGATGTTTTTGTATGCTGAAGCATTAAGATTCATCTTCACTGAAATTAAGAGACTAAAACAACCTGGTCAACTAGAAAAGAGGAGCATTTTACACTGACAATGTTACGTATTTCTCAAACTGTTGAAATATAAGGGAAGAGTCACCCACCAGGCTGATGTCCTTAATGTCCTTCTTTTTCTTTTATTTCTACAGTCGGTACATAATCTGGGTACTTCTGACATTAACTAGAGGTGAGCAATAAACAAACAAACACACTGTATAATTAATGCCAAAAGTACAATGCCAAACTATGTTTGCACTTATTTGCAGGTTTTCCAGTTCCCCCCCAAAAAAAAACATTTTAGAAGTTGATGGTTTTGTTGGAGAATCTACCATCTTGCATTTTTCTTTCAATGGCAACATATCTGAAGGGATTGCTGTACACTGGAGATGTAATGACAAGTTAGTGTATGACATCGATACCAATGGGACGGTAAAAGTTGGCTCAGAGTACCAGGGAAGAGTTACAAGTTTCCCTTCGGAGTATAAGAATGGAAATTACTCCATCCTAATTGAAAATCTTCAAAGCACAGATGAATGTGTATATCAGGGTTATATCACTGGCTCACAAGATTCTGCAACCATAAAGCTTTCGGTTAAGGGTGAGTAAAAGAAACGACAAGTCTTTGAAGAAAATCATTGTTTAAATGTTTGCTTTATATTGTTTAGAATTGTAGTGTTGCTAATGTTTGATAAAGCCAAACTGATGTTAAGTCATGTTTAATCTAATTTCATTTGTTGTTTTAACAGAGAGACCCAAAGGAAAAGAACAAACTGAACCAAACTTTAGCTCTTCTGGAAATGACCTTTCTGCTGTTCTGTTTGTAGCGGGGATAATTCTTGCCTTTGGTATTTAATATATATAACAAAAATATAGCAAATGATGTCCTGAATATACAGGAAGATAACTGATAACTTACCAAATGATGTTTATATTGTTCTGAATATTTCTTTGTAAATGTTTTATTTAAGAACAAAACTATTATTGGGTTTGGGAATGAGCGCAGTATCCCTGTAAAGAATCTGATTGTTTCAGTAAAATCCTATAAATGTCCTCTTCATCCAGATCACTGTCATATTTGTCCCAAATTTCTAAGTAGATCTTAATTCTGCAGCTCGACACAACAAATGAAGACATTTATAACATATGGACTTACTAAATGTATACATGCACTATAGGTGTCACGATCACCAGTTGGGGTGCCCGGCAGATCCACAAAAAGGGCATCTCCCCATCACCCGGACTGCCATTACGCACTACACTTCCCATAATCCATTGCTGGACTCTAGTTGATCACTATCACTTGTGTACCTGTTCCACTCTGGATTTAAACCCTGTTGTCACATTTAATCAGTGTGAAGTCTTGCATGTGTTACCTCTGCATTTCTGAGAAGTCTTGTCAGGTTGTATTAAAAGTTTTGATTATTGGATTGAATTTTGTTGTGTGAACCTCTGCTGGCTGCCTTTACCTTTTCTTGTTATCTCGTTCATGATTGTTTGCTGTCTGCCCTGAGTATTGCCTGCACCGTTTTGGATATTAAAGCTGCACTTAGATCTTCAACCCTTTGAGTCTCTGAGCAGTTTGTAACTGTAATTAACATGTACAAAACATCTGCCAAGTGCCACAATTAATATAAAATATATTAAAATAAAAACAATGAAGACCACCATTTTTTTTTACAAATATATAATCATAACATTTAATAAACAGAACTGAACTTGTTTGCTCGTGATGACGTTTAAATGTCTGTTTTCTCTGTGTCACATGTATGAGTGTGTTTACTTGGTGCTCGAGTCAAGTGTGGAAAAGCGTGATGATATGATGATTTTACTGTTCAGATGTGATCGCTGTAAGGACGGACAAAACTCCCTCATTTGAGTGTGTGACACGGCATACTGCAGTAATGATGCTACAAATTCATCTTTGTCATCAAGGGAATAAATTACATTATTAAAATATACTACAATAGAATAGTTATTATAATTTCTAATAACATTTTGCATTATTTTAAAATGTTTGCCAACATCAAGGGACTATGTTCCAAAATATAAAAAAATTAATGTATTGTACTTGGATAACTCAAATTTTCATAGAATAATTCTTAATAATTCTTGAATAAGTTTGAATAATTCTTAATATTTCTAAATTAAACTGATTAATTACTTAATTAATATTAATTTAACAAATTGCTTGAAATAAAACTGTTCAAGGGCAGAATATCAGAGACATATTGATTATCTCCTTCAGCTGGAAGAGGATTTGGTGGGACTTCATCTGGGAACGTTGGGTGATGATGGGGCTGTATGTGTGTATGAGGACGTAGACCGGGATGGAACCATGAAGTAAAGGGGGGTGGTAATTTTAGCGGTGCCAACTAGTGGTTCTCTTTGTTTTTTTTATTTTAAAAATCATTTTATTATTGAAATTGCATCACACAGCATATAAGCATCAGAAAGAGCTTTATTGCCAAGTGTGATTACACACTAGGATAATGTATAAATATGAACACTATATATATAATGTATTATACAGAAAGACACAAGTCTTTGTATTGCCCATGTTTGACCAGCAGATGTCCTCTGTGTGCCAAGTTTCAGCTTTATCAACAGCCATTTCACCACAGAACCAGGACCAGTAAACATAGCAGTCCCTTTGATACTAATGTGGCTTATTTTAAATAATTATGTAAATGAAAGCACAGGGAACAAATGTTAATAAATTACAATTGAACGATTGAATAATTTTCTCTCACTAGAAGACATTTACATATTCAATTGTCCCCTATAGGAGTATGATAAGGTAAGTAGGTAAAGGCCATTGAATATGATGTATCCAATTCCTTGACCCCTGGCGCACTGGCTCCATTAGCTCCATCCACTTTACATTCTACAATACACATTCTTCAAGATCAAATGACTCTGCTGATCACCTTCAGTGTTTGTTCTGGTTTTGATGGACTTCTGGGTCTCCATACACCAGACCCCCTTCCCTAAAGCTCCGCCTTGGTCCTCAATTGTTGTCCTCAATAAGTGATATGTCATATAGGAGCATTAATACAGAAGGTGCTAATACAAAGTTACTAGTTTCAACTACGTTGTTTCAACCTAGTTTCAAAATATAGGAAGCTTGTGTTTTTTTGCTTCAGAGCGTTGTAGAGTCCATCTTTAATGCTGCATGGTGGGAAGCAGATTTGTTCATACACAGAACAGAACAGAACAATATATAAGTGTTCAAATAAGTCAACAGCATGAGGGTTCTCCAGATTCAACTCTGTAAGTTTATTAAATCTTCTTAATATTTTATAGTTTTTGCATATGGCAGATGCTTTACTCAACCCATGTGTAATGAATGTGTTTCCTTCTTGTTTTTCCTTCTAAATATATTAATGTTGTGTCAAGCCGTAGAGGCTTTAGATCAACTGACTGATTTGGGACAGAATGTGACTATAAACTGTGATCTGGATGATGAGGACGTTTATTGGGTTTTACAGAAGCAATCAGATTCTCCTACAGTGATACTGCACTCATTCTCAAACCCAACAACAGCTTTTTACTACATTGAAACATTGAAAAACAATATTCAGTACAATCTAAACATCGTCTGGTCATATATAAAGTCACTGTACATGAGTTAGGAGTTTATTACTGTATGAACAAGATACACCTCCAAAACTCAGTCACAGCACAAGACTGAACAACATTGGTAAGTACAGTCATATTTATATTCAACACTTTTGAAAAATGTATTAAGACTTGAAAAATTACAGATCAATGGTTGTTCTGGACAGAATGATTGACAGCAATAGTTTTATTTACAGCTTATACTGAATATACATTTTTGTCATGGAGTCAACTTACCTCATGTATCATTTCTCAGAACATCAGAATCAGACAGAAGTGAACTGTATTCATCAGAATGAGACACAATGGCACATTATCATCATTATATCTGCTCTGATGAATGCTGTTCTGATCATTGTGACTATTGGGAGTTATTGTTCTTGGACCTAGATCAAATTAAATCAACAGCAATGTGGCTCTTTACCTCTAAGACTCATACAGTAGTATAAAAATGTATCTAATACTCTTTCCTCCAGTATTTACCTGTTACTCTGGAAAAACATGAAACTTAATGATTCAGATCCACTGCAGACTAAATATATACATCTAGAACAATCTGAAGAATGGAGCCAAGCACAGGTACATTGTTCCTAACATTAGTATTATTCATATGCATATACGTACTGTCCAAGTAATGTATGTAATGAGTAATGAAGATTCAACATCTTAATGTTTCTCAGTACACTGCGGTGAGTTTTCCTCATGTGAAGAGTCTGGACACACTCAAGTCAACTGAACAACTGCCCTTTTCATCTCTTAATATAGTATTTTAGTTATTCAGTGTTGCTAAATAACCATGTGATGAAGAATAAACAACTGATAAAGAAAACATTTTTATAATACAATTTAAAATGAAGTTTATTTGTGTGCCCTGCATTGACCATTTTTGGGTCTTTCTATCTCTGGATCTAAAAATCTGATTTATAGATTTAACTATGTATTTACCCACATAGTTAAATACAATCACTTGAAACATATAAATAAGTAGTTAACGCACAAACACATTTGCATTTGGTGGAGGAAGAAGAATGTTTCTTTAGAAATTGGAAATTTATTTTGCTTTCTGTTTGTGCATTATGGTGTCATATGAAATATCTTCATTGACAAACCTTTTTTTATTTACTCTACTACATCTTTCTTTTTAAAAAAAAAAACATCAACAATATCAAGAGAGAAGGTTTTTGCTATTGTCTAATTGAATGTGGACAAACAATAAATATCCTCTCATTAACTATGGAACTCAGGTTTAAACCCCGCAGCAAAACTGTTTCCATTTGAGGTTTAGAAAACTGAGAGATGCGATACATTCATGATTAAAGGTTTGAGAAAAACACTGAGCTCAGTTCATGGTTAAACCGCCGGTCTAGTCAAAGGTTAAAGAGTGAACAAACAATTGGAACACGTTTGGTTGAACATTCTAGTTTAACCACATTTGTTTTATTTCTTTAACAACATAAATACAAGCATGATCATCTGGTGCTACAATCGAAAGTAGAGGAAAAAAAATATATATTGGATACTTAAATCAATGTTTATTTTGACAAAATGGCTCAGAAATACTTAAATCATTGAATTCATATTTTCTAAAATAATTTGCTTTGAATTTAATCTGTTTAATGTCTGGTGAGAAGCAACAGTTTAGCAGAAGTTAGCTGTTTAATGAGATGAAATTGTGATATAAAAACTCTAAATGAATTTTTAAGGTTACAATCCGTTACAGGTTTCTAATACTGGACTGAAAAAAATTAAATCAACCGTATTTCTAAATTATGATTTTGACAACTTTAGAGTAAGATGTTGGTCTGGGAGGGCTGTATTTTTACACAGCTTTGAAAACCGCTGTCACAAACTGAAAGACCAAGAAGAGAAACTTTATAACATTGCAGTTTTCCTTCAAGCTAGATGAACTTTTCACATCAAATCCACGAACAGATGATTGCTGGCTCAGCAAGAACTCTTATTACTGATCGAATTGTTGTAATGATATTAGTTTTACCTCTGATTGATCTTCAGACTGTTCTGTAACTTGTGTCAGATCAGTTTTAGACATTTGTTCTGAGCTATTTCCAAACCTGGTCCGACATCCATACAATCCACATCCAACAATAGCACAAACACTTAATAATCCTGAATGATACAGGGAATTTAGATCAGAGTCAGATCCATGCAGTAACATGAGCTGCTTTATGAAATATAGTTCAAATAAAGGTACGGAAATTGGTGATGTCACAGTTCAGGCTTTCCACCATTTTAATCCCATTTTCAGTTAATGAACAACATAAACATACTAAATATTGGTAAATTAATAATGATACATTAACTTTAAACAACTTGTAAGAAAGAAAACCTGTCATGCTCTGAATGTCTACTAATACAAGTAAGGAATTAGTCTTCTTTTTAAAAATACATTGTTTCATTATCTTTTACATTAAATAATTAAAATATAATTTGACTTTAGATTGATCTCACCAGTAATAATCAGAACAGTATTCAGAAGACCAGATATGAGACTGAAAGGGTTTTTCACATAGTTTGGGTTTTGTCTTCCATCTGTGTGTTTATTTGTGCTGCACTCTGTTAATTCAGATAGTTGAGTTGGTTCTGTTCATAAAGTTTGTGAAGTTTGTTAGCAGACAGTAATGACTGTCATTTTAATATAATCTGAACATAGTAACTGACTTGAAGAAATGAGATAAATGTTGCTTCCATATTCATTTCTCCGTCGAGTAAATTACCTTAAAGGATCTAAGACATGTTAATTAGTAGTAAGTAACTGAGGAAAAAAGTAAATTTATTTTTATTACACTATTCAAGAAATTCATTTATAATCTGTATGATCTAAAGTATTTACCAATGATGTTCAGTCTTGTGCTGTGACTGAGTTTTGGAGGTGTATCTGTGTTCATACAGTAATAAACTCCTATTCATCTACAGTGTTATATATGACCAGACGATGTTTAGATTGAACTGAATATTTGTTTTTCAGTGTTTTATTAAAGTTATGGGCTGATTGAGAATGAGCGCAGTATCACTGTAGGAGAATCTGATTGTTTCAGTAAAATCCAATAAACTTCATTTGCATCAAGATCACAGTTTATAATCACATTCTGTCCCAAATCAGTCAGTTGATCTAAAGCCTCTGCAGCTTGACACCACATTAATATATCTATAAATGACAAATAAAAAACTATTATAAGATGACCGCCTTAAAAGCACAGTATAACCAAAAGTTCACAAAATATCTGTAAAAAAATACTTATGAAATGAAATATCTCACAAAACGGAAGCTGAACAATCCTCATGTTATGCTGTGATCTGTTTCACATCACAAAGTGTTTAAGAAAACTGCTGCAGACCTCTGACAGGAAAGAGCTGTTCCTTTAGAGCAGCATTTGATAATATTCAGGAAAAAACTATGACGTCAATAAGACTGCTATTAAGCATGTTAATAACGGTTAAAATAAAACATGATGGGAAACAGCTGCCTCTCATTTTTAAAATGTAAAATGGAGATTTATTACAGTGCATTCATGCTTCAATTTCATGTTTCTCAGGGAATGAAACAAGAATAAACTGCTAACAAACTGTGAGGCGCTGGAACATTATTAAATGAATTCATTGCATCAGGTGATTATGATATTTCAACACACACAGAACAGAAATGCTGTCAGGGTTTGAGGTTTGCCATGTACATACATTCATTGCATATATTAACAATAACCTAGTTTAAGAATAATAAGTATTACACAACAAATTTGAAAACGAAATATATATTATATTCCTATAGGAAAATAAAAAACTGAGCCTTTTTATACACTAATACATATATCACTGACACTAACAAATATGTTTTTAATCTATGGAATGGTCTAACTTACGAGGTATTTGTCTGATGCT